>NW_004624734.1:32070919-32140617 GCF_000247695.1 Heterocephalus glaber | reverse complement strand
AAAAAAAAAAAAAAAAAAAAAGTAAGAAAGGTTGAGGGAGAGCTCCTGAGAGACAGGAGGGGTCCCAGAAGTGGGCTCCCACCGGGGCCTTTTGTAAGGGGTAATTTATAAAGTTATAATGTGGGCACAACATGGGTCAAAGTATAATCAACCTACAGGGTTTATAAGTATAGCCACTATGCTAATATTGACCCAACAGGGAAGGTGGGCACACAGCAAGAGTACATGGCTGACATCATTAACACTGGCTTATCTATGACTTCTAACACAGGGACATTTTGGGAAGGGATGGGTCCAGGTGTTCTGGTCACCCACCCAGGTGTCTGATGCATATCTGGACTTAATGGACTGGGTGGTACCAATTACTGTCCAGTATAATTTCAAGTTTCCAGTCATCCCTTAGAGAAATATGGCCATTGTGACTTTAATCTTGAGGTCTTGCCCTCTTTAGATGCACCTCAGCTAGCTTTGGTGTGTTTCATCTTTTGCACTGATTTTCTTGAGGGCCTGTCCCTGTCTGACTACTTATTAATTTCTGCCTTAGCTGCCTATAATATCACCACACTGGGGAGGCAGTGGGCAGGGGGCTTTTTCCACTGCTGATTACCTTGTACTTCCTAGCACCTTGGCCAAAGGCTTTCTACCGCCCCAGTGAGGGGATCTGGTCAGCCCAGCAACTCAAAGGGACAGTGTCAGGTGGGGTGACCAGGGTCCAGGGGAAAACTGCCCTGAGCCTCCCAGTAGGGAACTGTGAAAACCCCTGTTTACTAACTGGGTCTTAAAGAGGGGGCTGGGAGTAAGAGAAAGGAGGAAGAGGCAGCTTTTGTGAAAAGACACTGCTTTTGAAAGAGGAAAGGCGCTGTTGAAAGCAGCCAGCCCCATTTCCTGGGGCTGCCCGCAAGAGACAAAAACACCTGTGTTTGCTCAGGTCTCCTGGAGAGAGCCCTGGTGCTGAGCCTGGAAATGAAGCTTTCCTAAGGGCCCCCAGTCCTCAGCATCCTTGTCCCTGAGCACCTCCCAGATACTGAAGTCTCCCCCACAAGCAAAACAGCTGAGAAGTTCGAGCGTAGGGAGGAAAGCGGTACCTTGGAGGCTGTTACCAGACCTGGGTTCACTTCTCAGGTCACTATTTACTGGCTGTGTGACCTTCGGATCAACTTCCCTAAATCAGTTCCTTTGACGGTAAGATGGGATCAGAAGTACAATGGAATCGCCATAGCACTTCATAAACATCAGGATGATTACCTAAAAACTATCTGGAAAGTGCCTGTGAGCTAGTAAGGTTTAATAAATGGTTAGAGAAGAGAAAGACAAGGCCTCCCAACATGCCCTGCCCGACCGAGGCTGGGCTGAGAGGGCTCATTCCTTTTTCATCCTCCAAGTGCCGCCCTCTTTCCAGGATGGCAGCTCCCAAGAACCAGGAGGCTCTAAGGCAGTGGTGGATGTGGCACTCCTGATAACAGCTAGCTGTTATCCCTGAAAGCTCTAAAAGGTTCACCATCACTGCTCTCAGGAGAGGAAGGGGGAGAAAGGGTGTGGCAGCCTCCACACGTGACATAGGAGGACACCGGGCCTTAGCAGTGCCCCAAGTCCAGCAAGGAGGAAAAGGCCAACAGGCACAAGTGAGAGGGCCCATGGCCCTACAGCAGCCCACCTGGATGCCCAGCGTGGTGGCAGTGCTATCCAGCAGGTGGATGACTCAGCCTCCCTCAAATGAAGGCAAGGGACCTTGCAACTGCCTGAACGCCAGCAGGCCCTGCCTTACCTGCCTCCCTCTCATCCTGAGTCTCCTTCAGCACCTCCACGGCCATGATCGGGCTCACAGCTGACAAGGGGACAAGCAGGGCGGCTGACAGTCTTTCTGCGGATCCCTGGGCTCAGGGATGCTTCGAGATGTTGGGGAAAGTACTGGGGACAAAGGGCCACGTGGCTCGTGCTCACAGACTTCCCCTCTCAGTCACTCTGCACTTCACCCAACCCCTGCTCAGCCACACCACCGGGCCCCAGCCTCCCAGAGCCCTGAATGCCTGGGGGACTGGGCAGGACCTGCTCGCTGACCTTGAGCTTCCACCCAGGCCTAAAGGTACAAAGATGGTTGTCCAGAACTGCAGCTCAAGGTCATAGAGAGGGCTCCAGCCCACACACTTGGCCATGGAGAGGGAAAGGCACCTTTGTCTCCCTTCTCCACAGGCCTCGGCTTGCCTTCAGATTCCTCTCTCGTCTTTCCATTGTATCTCTAACAACTATCATGTCAAGATGATTCCTTTAACAGGTGTTGAAAACATCTATGGCTTTTGAGAAGATGCCCTCCTGGCCTTCCCGCTCAGAAACACTAGAATGTGCCAATGGCCTCTGTTTTGACAACTGTAAAATGGGAGATAATAGCATCTACCAGGAATGACTAGGGTGAAGCTTAAATAAGACAATATTAGCATAGCAATGTTATTAAATTTATATTAATAATGGTAATATTATGCCTGGAATATAATAAGTATGGATGAAGTGGCTCTCACCATCACCAGTACTATCCAGCTTTTAGGTCCTAAAAGAACATGTGACTAATCCCACTTGGCTGGGATGTGGAGCACACAGGGTCACCACACACACACACGCACACGCACGCACGCACACGCCCACGCCCACACACACACACACGCACACGCACATGAGTCAGGAGCTGGACCTTTAAGGTTTAGTGTCGTTCACAGCCTTGACCACAGAATAGAGCAGTGACACAGAACTGAAGCACAGGAAGGTGACAGGACCACACCACAGAACAAGCAGCCGTGGGACTGCAAGGATTCAGTCACTGTAAAGACCACCATGCACACCCCAGGACTATGACCCTGGGCAGTGAATGGGCATGGCTATCTCAGGCACCTAGTGAGGGTAATAATGGCATCTATCCGGGGACATGTTGGAGGACCAGTGACAGTCCATTTAAAACCTTGAAAAGGAGGGGCCTGGACTACAGTAACGACCCAGGACTTACATGTCAACACACTTCAGTGCCTAAGCAGGTTATATTGACCTCAGTACTTTTGAAATTTTGGGTCAGAAAATTCCTCGTTGGGGGAGGGGTGTCTTGTGTATTGTAGGGTGTTTAGCAGCATCTCCGGACCCTACCCACTAGACGCCAGTAACACCCCACACTCCGAGCCATGACATACAAAAATCACCCCCTCCACTGCCTGCCTCTCAAGCGCAAGATCCCAAGTTCAATCCCCAGTACCCAAAAAAAACCACCCTTCACTGAGAACCTGGCCATAAATCATTACAATCAAAACAGCAGCTAGATTTATTCAGCACTTACTATGGGCTAGATCCTCTTCTAAAGTGCTCTACCCATTTTAACTTAATCTTCACAATGACACCATGAAGGAAACACTGTTTGTCTTCCCATTTTAGAAGTGAGGAAACTAAGGCACAGAGAGGTTTAATAAATGAGCAAAAAGGAGCCAAGTGGAGAAAAGTAGGGTTAGGTAGTCCTCATCTCCACAAATTCTTATGCATTTTTCTTGAAATGGTGGCTCTCTCTGGCTATCCTTTGTTTTTCCACCTACCAGGCAACATAGCTACAGAGAAATAACTTAAAAGTACCCAAGAATGTTTGAGTATAGGAAGGTGGGAGAAGCAGCCCCTCCTCACCGCTACACATTAACATGGTCCCTCATTGCCACACCTCCAATTAAGAGGAGCCAGAAAGCTGGACTTTTATGGGAAATCTCTACAATTTAAAAGATAAGATACCACAAACTCCCTCCCCCATACTAAAAGATGTCAGCAAACTCTAGAGTTGTGACCCATTGAGTCTCTGGTTCCACAACAGGAAAACATCGACCTTCCCAAGCCTCCTAACAAAAGAAGTAACATGTACAATAATGCATGGAGAGCTCAAAAAAGCACCCGGATAGACACTTGTGCCTGCCACAGTTCACACTCCTAAATAACCACTGGTGACATTAGCCATCCAGGAATGCGTTAGGAAGAGCTGAGAGGACCTTCCTGTGAAGAGCAGAAGGGACTTCCTGTAAGTAGAGGGGACTTCTTGTGAGGAGTAGTGGCAACTCCTCTCTTCTGCTGTTCATCAGCAACCAACACATTACACAAGGAACTATAATTAGATGTGCAACACATACATTACCGACTTGTGAACTAAAACAGGGTGTATTTATTAATGAATGAGTACTCGTAAATTTAAAAGTATACGTCATATATTACATTTGCAAAATAAGTATCTGCTAATTCCCATTGTTAGGATGGGTACAATGACAAAGGTCTTACTATGTCTCTGCATGAAGTCTGATGTAAAGGAAAGCAATTTGCCAAAGCAAACGAGAATGTCCATGAGCCCCTCCCCTGGTTCTGGGACTCTATCCTGGGTAAATAACGCTAAATAAAGAAAAGGCTATGAGCATGAAAATATTCTTGCTAGCCATATTTAACAGGAAAAAATTAGAAATAGCCTCAAATTATATTAATAAGGTATTAGTTAAGTAAATTATGGTTCATACACTTAATAGAAGAGTACATGACCAAAATGATGGGTTCTGAAAGTATGTTATTATGGGAAAATGCTTATATATAATTTATAAAAAAAGAAATCAGGATACAAAGTACTACAGGTTTAAAACTATGAGCAATCACACAAACATGACAAAATGACTCAAAACCAAACACATCCAAATGCGGATTGCTTGTGCTCCAGTAACTGAAGTGCCCAGGATCAAGTACTGCTCTCCTTGTCCAGTTGTCTGCAATTCGGTGGCCTGTCCTGCCCTCCTGTCCCTTCTCCCTGCCGGGGGCTCTCCTTTCAGATGTTTACTTGCCTCCCTGTGAAATCCAGGCCTTCAGCTCTTCCCTGACCTCACCAGAGAGGCCCTACTGACAAAGGCGCAGTGTAAACAAGATAATCCACCTGCAGCAGATGAGACCCACTCGGCTGTGGTGGGGCAGCAGGGCCACTTAACCCAGCGGGTGGCTGTGATCTCATGCACTGACCACACCTCTCCCAGAATCAAGGACACCAATGCCGGTTCACTCCAGGGGAGCTATTGTTCACAGGACAGGGCTCAGGAAGCCTGGGCTGCCCTGCCTCAGCCAGGCATGTGACCTCAGATAAGTTAACCCCTTCCAGGTCTGTAACCCCCAGCTGAGCCCCTTGGACTTTGCGGCTGTGGCTTGCAACTTTTCCCATCATAATGTGCCTAAAATACACAATCTTTTGTACCTGTGTAGTGTTTACTGGCGGGGAGGAGTACATCCTGCCAAAGGAGGCCCATAAATTCTACAAGGCAGTTTCATTTCAATGGATGCAAAACAAGATCAGAGTCACTATCAGGCCCGCCAGCCCCTCACCCTCACAGCCCAGCCAACACCTGTTATTGGTTCACTTGTCAGTCCCTAAAAGCTTGATGCCACAGTGGTCCTGAAGGACACATGGGAGATCAGAGGCTGCCTCCAGGGAAGGAGGCCGGGAAGTTCCAGATAGGGGAGAGAAACATTTGCTTTTCACAGAATATGCTTTTATTTTTTTTTTTGGTACCGGGGATGGAACTCGGTTCCTTGCGCTTGTGCAGCAGGCAGCGAAACCACTGAGCTAAATCCCCAGCCCTCACAGAATACTCTTGATTCATGCTGTCATTCTCTATTTAAAGCAAAAATAACTATACAAATGTAAAAGTGTATGTAGTTAACAGTTACATCAGACCTCTGGGGTGGACAGAAGAAGGGTCCCATTTCTCTGCTATCCCCTCTGGGATGGAACAGAAGGGGTGGTCAGTGCTCATGTATTATGGGGGCAGAGGGGATATTTCCAAAATAAAGACCAAGAAAAAGATGAGAAAGAAAAAAAATGTATCTCATCCATTTGAAAGAGTGAGAAAATCAAATAAGGGATATGAGTATGAAGGGTCAGCGAACTCTCAAATGCTTTATCACTGTAAAATACTATAAAGTCATAATCAGAGACATAACTAAGGACATGATACACCAGAAATCAGGCACACAACACCCCAGCAGCTAAGCCAGCAACAGTTAACTGGGGAGAGACGGCTGGCAGGATGCTGGTCTCACGCCCCAGAAACTGCCCAGCTAGTTTCTAAGGCTCTTGAAAGCGGCACAGGGCTTCCTATACAAGCTGGCTTTCCCTCCAGAGCTTGGCCTGTCCCTGGAGAGCAACCAGCATCTTGGCCCAGGTTCTTCAAGTCAAAAAATCAATTCACCTACAACCTTCCACCCTCTGGGCTAGGACCTGCTACCCGAGGAAACTCCTGTGGCTGCTGCTCAAAGCCAGAGTCCCCTGGGAGTTCACTGGCTGCCATCAGGAATGTGACAGCGAAACAGCTGGGGAGCATGTTCTCTAGCTTGGGCCACCCTGGAGTCCCCAGAAGCCCTACACATGTGCGGCCAGTCTGGCCAATGCATGGGTCCTGGGTGATTTGTCTAAGCAAACACCTGCCCAGAAGTGATTTCAGATGCCTGGTGCTCTGGTAACTCAAATAAGAGTATCTGCTGAACTTATCAAGGGCCAAGTGCCAGCCTTTCAAAGCGAGCCGTCAGCTAGCTCACTTGCAGATGAAAAGCAGAGCTCCCCAGAACATCTCCACCCAGATCTATTTACTTTCCACCCACCTGGGAGCAGCTGCTGAAGAAGCTGACAGCCACCTGGCCTTCTTCTCCACTCTCAACAGCTTCTCCCACCACACCCAAAATGTGAATGCTGGGTCTTGGAAACTTAGAGTACAGGAAGCCGGGGCCACCCAAAGCAGCTGGGTTTGAACCCAACAGACCTGGGCTTCAGTCCCAGACTACACCGCTCATTAAGACTGCTTTCCTGGACCAGGATTCTAATCTCTCAGCCTCGGTGTCCTCATCTGTAAAATGGGGTAATGACCTACACTGGCACAGAATGGGAGCAAATTAGACCTAGGGACTTAAAATACTTAGTCCAGCGCTTCCTCCATAGCAGACACTTAAAAATGTTAACCCAGCTGCTGGTTCTTGCCACTCACTGGCCATGTGATCTCAGTTAACCTATCTAGGCCTCAAGTGCCTCCCCTGACAAATGGGAATAAACAGTATCACTACTCTGGCAAGGTCATTGTCAACATCAAGGCAATGGATGCGGAACAGCCATCAAGATGCCCTGGTCATTGCAGGAGCCCAATAAACTGCTGTCACTTCCCATCCTCTTCTATTTAATCTAAGTTAATCATTTCTAGAGCTCCATATACTGGCAAGGAAGGTCTTGTTATTTTTTTCCCACTGAAGAGGAAACTCAGAGCAGCCTGTGGCCTCAGTGAGGACAGCGGGAACAGGTTGGCGAGGAGACACAGCATTTCCTGGTTTGTGCCCATCTGCAGCCCCTTTCAGGAGCCACAGTGCCAGAGAGCCACAAGGGCCAAGGAGCAGGGGGTCCAATGGCTCAATCTGGGGAGCTGACTGGCCCAACAAGCTCACCCTGCTTGGAGAGAGTTCCCATGGGGCTCAGGCCTGACCTCCCTGCCCAGTATAGGGGGAACCTGGAGACCTCTGGGAGAATGCAGAGCTGCTACGGTTTGTATCTCGACACCCTCCTCCCCCAGCCTCATGCTCGCATAGACTGGATCATGGATGTTTGATACTCATCACTGGATTAGTCCACTGATGGGTTCATAAATTAGGAGGTAAAGCCCGGTGGGAGGGAGGACACTGTGGGCGTGGCCCTCCTCCTCCCTTGATTCCTCTGCTTCCTGCTTCCATGCCATGAACTATCTCTACCCTGCCATGCCACCTTCCCTTGGAGCCGATTATTTACTGAAACCTCTATAAACTGAGGCAAAATAAGCCCTTCCTCCTTTAACTTGTGGGTCTCAGGTATTCTGTCCCAGTAATGAGAAAGTAACTAAGACAAGAGCCATTCTGAAAGATAGATGCAGGATTGCAGTGAAGACACTAGGTCTGTTTTCTTAGCCTGCCGTCAAAGAGACTCAACTGCCCTCCCCCCAGGTCTGCCACTATCCACAGCCTCCCCTCCCAGAGACCGAAGAACCCTCAGCAAAAGCCCACCGACTGTGAGCTCTGTCAGTGATGGCCTTCATAGCCCCAGACTTATGTAGGTTGGCCTCACTGGGCCTTGGTTCCCATATCAGTAAAACAAAGCTAAAAATGAGCCTCTATTTCACAAGCAAGACACTAGACAAAGGGAGGCCCTGGACCTCACCCTTCTAGAGAGGAAAAAATGGACTGAGTTAGCAGGGCAACTGCACAACGGCCAGAAGCAAGCAGGGACAAGGATGAGAAGGCAGGAGGAGCTGGTCTGGAGGCAGAGTGGCACCCACCCACTCCAGGAAGCTGGAGTGGGAACAGCCTGCTTCCCACTGCTATCTCCATACCCCTGCCCCCACGTCTAGAGTCTGACGCTGGCCCTTGGAGATGTGACAGCACACAGACCTCTGCAGGCTATAGCTCACACAAGTGGGCTGCACATTCTTTCCCCAAAGAAGGAAAAGCCACCTAAAAGTGAGGTCATTTAGTTTTTTTGGGCACAGATGCTAAGAACTACAGGTCACTCAATTCTACAGAGAATTTCCCTAGATGACAAGGATTCAGCCCAGGCTAATAGCATACTACATGGGGAGCTACAGACCGGCAGCCCTAACATGGCTCCTCTGTGTAGCTGAAATGTGACACTGAAGCCTCGATGGTCTCATCTGTGAAATGAGAATGATCACATCCAGCTCTTCTGGATGTAGAAAAAACTAAAAAACATGATACTTGACTTACAGTGGGGGCTAAAATAAAATAAACACAGTTAGCTTCCATCCCCCTCCAGGGTCATTTCTGCTGAATGTGCCTTGATGACCAGGAATAAGGAGCTACCTAGATTTCTCATTAGAAGCTTTTCTCCAGGGGTCAGACTACTTACAACAAACTTACAAAATAAATAAATAAATAAATAAATAAATACAGATATGGAGAGCTCATGACTAAAGGAGCAAGAAAGGAAGAGCATTCATGGAACAGAAACTACTCCAGGGCTCAGAGAATCGCCCTTGTATGGCAAATAGTTCCCGGCAACACAAGGGATCTCGAGCGACACCTGGGTACTCATTGAGTTCCTGCAGTTGGTCCAGCAGGCTCCACAGCCCTGCCTCCCTGACCCAATCAGAGTGACAAGGCCAGGAGTAATCACTTGTAGTCGCAGCTACTGGGGAGGCTGGGGCAAAAAAGATCACAAGTTCAAGGCCATCACTGCTCTCCCCGCCCATCCACAAGACCCCTCAGCAGTTGGGGGAATCAGGGGCCCAGGACACAGGCCTGCTGGCTAGGCACCCAGCCAACACCTCAGCATGGCCAGTCTGGGACGAGGGAACCATCTATCTGCATTTCTGGAAGACAGAAGAAGAGCTGCAGGCAGACCTGGTAGCCCCACCACTGGGAAGCTTGGGGGCCCCCCAGAAATCAGAGATCCGCATCTGTGCATCCCCACAGAAGGCACAGCCTGAGGTGCCTGCTACTGCTGCAGCCTCCCCCAAACCTTGTTAGAGGAGAAAGTTCAGTATTTGGCCTCAGTGTAAGGATGGGACTGCTGAAGGCAAAGCAGACAAGGCAGAGTCCTGGGGCGGGGGGGAGAAGGATTCAGATCCTACAGCTGCTCAAAGATTCTGGCTCTTCTAACCACTCACTAAAGTCACAGTCACCGCTTGGGGAGGCATGGGACACCTCAGCTAATCTGCTCAACCCTTATGATAAAAGAGAAGGAAACTGAGGGTCTCCGGTGGTAGCAACCTTCCCACAGTCACTCAGCTACTAAAAGGCAGAACTGAGATTTGAACTGGGGTCTATAGGACATCAAAGCCTGAGCCCTTTTCACTCTCCAAGGGCAGGGGCTCTTAGAGGCCAGGTGGGGAATAACAAAGACTCAGCCCTGAGCACCCAGCTCTGCCCACCACCCTGCACCCATCCCCAAACCAGTTGAAAGCCACAGGGCCCTGTTCTGCCATCCCCAGGCTGTCCCCGGGCCAGCAGTGGGGTGGGGGCCTAAAGGGCAGCCCAGGACACTGAGCTACAAATCACCTCCAACATCCCACCCAGCCAGGAGAGAAGGCTGTGGACCCTCTCCCTCCCTGGGGATGCAGGATGGGCTGGGCAGGGCTTTATTCTAAGTCTCCACTTTGGGAGACAAAAAGAGAGTTTGAGTTCTTGTCTCATTTGGCTTCTAAACACAAAGCTCATTGAGAAAGACAATGAATAACTGAAGGGGCAGCCAGGCCGGTGGTGTGGATGCCAGGGTGTGCACAGCAGCTCGTTTGGGCTTGGACTGGCCCGTCAGCAGCTCCCGCACAGCAGGCCACTGCCCGTCCTGTCTTGCCAAGGCTGGGCTCCCCTCAGGGAGCGGGGCACATTCATCCATTCAATCTGTATGTTCTGACCAGCAATGTGGCCCTGCATCAGGGTTAAATAAAGGCACAGAGCTCCTAAGTCTGGAGCTACAGTGTGGTGGGGAGACAAAGGATAACGAAAGCTCAATGGGATACAGGAAAAGTCGTGGGAGACATGAGGCTCAACCAGCCCTGACCTCGTCCTGGGGTGGGGGTGAAGGGGTCCTGCCCCCTGCCCCAAGGTCAGTGAATTCCTATGGCTGCAGAGTGCCAGTTAGATGAAAAGCTTGTAAATGTGAAGGGGCCCTACAATCTATCATCTAAATGGAGGCACTTCAAATAACAACTATTAATAATGACATCAAGACACCAGGTGTAAACCAAGTGCACATTAACCCTGTGTGCATGTGTGGGAGGCAGGAGGTAGCCAGGCCCAGAGGTCACACAATGGCAAAGGCCCCAGGGAGAGAGGGGCAGAAGGCCTGCTCAAGAGGAAAAATGGCCCCTGGGGCTGGTGCAAGAGGAAAGGAGAGAAGGGGGCAGGCACCCGGGTCAGCTGGCCACGGGGGAACACGGGCACCCACAGCATGATGATTAGTTCCCCTGAGGACAACGGAAGCCACTGAAGAGGTTTTGTCTGATTTCAGCTGAATAAATGAATGAGGGACTAAGAGGTGGGTGTGGGAACCAGGTGTGGTTAACACACAATGACACCTGCATCTTGGCAAGAGACTTCTGACTGCAGGAATGAAGAACAGGGGTGGACCGGAGAGGCAGCAAAGATGACATGGTGACAAAGGTAGCTCAGACCCCGGGGGAGGTGGAGACAGACGTGGGGGTGGACACACAAGACGCTCGGGAGAGGCCAGCCCAGATTTCACTTCGGGGCCAACTGGAGCAAACTGGGAAGCTGCCATCCACTGACACACAGCCGCCGCCACGCACTCCGCTCCCTGCCCAGACTCCACACTAGCTCACCAGTGACAGAAGGTCCAAAGTCTTCAGCCTCACAATCTGGTCAGAAGGCAGGAGCAGGACTTCGGGATGCTGTCCCAGCCACTCTACCAGCATGAACTCAATCCTCCTGGCCACCCTCTGATTGTGGGACCTCTGCTAATTTCATTTTGCAGATGAGAAAACTGAGGTGCAGAGAAGCTCACCTTGTCACTCAGGGTCACAACAAACAGGTTTCTCACTGCAGGTACAATGTCCTGCTCCTCCTCTCTGCTCTTTCCTGGCACTAGGAGCAGATCACTGTGTACCTGGCCACAATCCTGCCATGTCCCAGCTAGGCTCCTCCACCCTTGGGGCATCCAAGCCCACCTCAAATCACCTTTTGGGGTCAGGGAACAGAGGGTAAAATTGTCCTCCACAGTCTCTTTCAAGGAAGCCAGAAAATAGGGCAGGATAGAGGACCTAAGAAAGATCCTCCACAATGCCCCCTGGGGAATGAGGTGGTGAGCAAAGCCTCAGGCCCTGTGCCTGGCCGAGCCCATTCCATTACTCATCTGAATGGGGGAGCCGGCCTGCCTAGGCCTCTGGAAGTCTCCCCACACCAAATGAAATTAGGGAGGGAGTGGTGGGCACTGCCTTCCCATTGGACTTCAACAGCCCCAGGCAGGTACCCCAGCCCTGCCCACCTGGCCCCATGCCGGCCCAAATCGAGCCTTCCTAACCTTCTTTCCTGTAACATCTATTGATTCCCAGTGGCTCAGGGAAGAGGCCCACGGCTCACCATGCTCACTGGGAACTCAGTTTCCAGATGGCTCCCCTGGGGAGGCATCTCAGTGGGGGTCAGGTCCCACCTCACCGCCTGCCCTCAGGCTGGTCTCTGCAATCCCCTCCTGCCATCACCGAAGTCCGCAATACTCACCTCCTTCCTGCTGCCCCATCTTCCTCCACCCTCCATGTTTTCCATGCTCTAGGCAGTGGTGGTGAATCTATGGCACACATGCTGCAGCTGGCTATTTGTTATCACTGAAAGCTCTAAAATGTTTGCCATCACTAATGGAATGTCTGCAGGAACAATGAACACAGCACCAGGAGACCCAGGTTCTAATTCTGATTCCACCACCACGGAGCTGAGGACCTCAGGCCAGGGTCTACAAGATTCCACACCTACAAAGGCCCCTGGCTTTCCACGGGGTCACACCTGGCTCACTCACTAGGCTTCAGTGAGGATCAAGTGACAGCCACTGGAAGAGCAAGCTGAGGCTGCCATCCCCCAAATGGGCCCACTTATAACAAATGTTGAAAACATTGATCCCACCCAGGTAGCCGACATTCTGGTTCAAGAGCCCTGGGTGGAGCCCACGAATCGGTACCTTTCCATGTACTCCAGGTGAATCCTGTAATCAGACAAGCTTGGGCAACTTCGGGCTAGAGAAAGGCACAGGAAGCCTGTAGCACCTCAGCTTCTGCACAGACGAGGGGAAGAAGGGTTTGCTAACAGTGCTTTTTGGTTGATTCTGCCCACATCTAGGGAGTATCGACACCTGCCCACATCTAGAGAGCCCACCAAGTGCAGGACACCAGCCTGGGTGGTTTACTCTATCATCTCAGTTAATTCTTGCAAAAACCTGGCAAGACAGGCTGCCATTTTTTTGCAGATGAAGAAACAGGCTTACAGGAAGATGGCCAGGCTCCCTCCACCCCAGCACTGCAGAGCCCAAAGCCAGGCTCTTCCCACCCAACAGCCCGAAGCCTGGGCAAGACCCACCCTCCTGCAGGGAGAGAGAAAGCAGAAGGCAGCTCTAAGTAGGTTTGCTGTCCTATTCCCTCCTCTGGGCTTGGGCAGATGAGTGTGGTCTCACTCATCCTATAGGACAAAGAGCCACCCTACTGCATGGAGACGGAGGCTCCTGTCCCCAGATATGAGGGAGACAAGGTCCTGCAGTCTGCAATCTAGAAAGGGTAGTAGGACCTCTAAAGTATACAGCAACCTCGGGGAGTAGGAAATTCTCAGCCAAAATGCTTGAAGCCCCTTCCTCTTGTCATGCAGGAGTGTGGACAGAAACAGACATCTGAGAATCAGAGGAAAAGCACGTAGGGTCCCAGTTCTCAAGCCCCTCCCACTTGGGGGACGGGCTCAACAATGACAACAGCTGGCACTTATTTACTACACACTTAATTCTGAGGACCACAGTATTCACAGCAAGCTCATGAAGAGATAGGTTTCTTTGGTTCCCATTTTAGAGATGAGAAAAGCTAAGGCTCAGAAGAATTAACCCAGCTAGCAAAGAACTGGGCCCAAATCAAAAACCAGGAGTTCCCTAACACCAAATCCCAAATACTTTCCATTATTATTTTCATTCTCTCTCTCACTTAGCATCCATTCAACACAGATGCTGCCAACTTATGATGGTTGCACTTCCAAATTTTTGACAGCGATGGCTCTAAAGTGACACGCATTCAGCAAAAAGTATACTTGGAATTCTGGATGTGGAGCTTTCCTGGGTTTAGCAATATGCAGAACAATGCTTTCTCTCAGGATGCTGGCCAGTGGCAGTGAGTCACACCTCCCAGGAAGCCCTGCACTCACAAGGAGTGGGAACATTTAACAAAGCTAATGAACCACACCGCTAAACTGGGTGGTCGGTAAGTTAGGTGTGCTGAATGCATTTTTGATTTAGGATATTTTCAACTTACCATGGGCTTCATGCAGGGTAACCTCATCACAAGTCAAGAAGCACCTCTATGGAGGGACCAGACCAGCCACCACCATGCACCATGAAAGAACAAGAAATGGCCTCACTCTCAGGAAATTAGGATTAGCTAACAGATACACAAGACTTTTGGGGAGGTGTGCACCTCCTGAAGCCCAGAGCTCAGAGGGGGTCACACACAGATCCCTCCTGGGCGCCAGGAATAAGGCTCAGATTGCAGCCCACACCTGCAGCAGGCAGAGACCAGTTTTGGGGTCAGGGTGGGGCTGTATCGAGGGACTGACGATACAAGGGCTAACTTCAGAGTACAGCACACATGGTGAGGGCAGGAATCAGAACAGGGGATGCTGCTGTTAGCAAGGAAGAGCTGGAACTCTGCTCCAAAGCAAACCGGGAAGTTTTGCATTAGTCTATCTAACTCACTGGCCAAAAATGTGTCACACACGGACCCTTTGGGAAACAGCCTGAGGACGGGAAGAAGGGAGGGCAGCAAGCCCTGGGGTTCCCCACTCCTCCCCAGGGCGCACACGAGGCTGCAGCCCCCTCCCCCAAGGCTAAGGCCAGAGGAGGTTCTGAGGAAGGGAGGGGCAGGACCTAGCCCCAAAACAATCTTCTCCACCAGAACATGCTGGGATTTCTCATTAGCTGCTCAGCCCCAGCCTCCCCTAGAGCTATGCGGCAGCCAGCAAAGACTGAACATGGTGTGTCCCTGGAGACCCAGCTGGCCAGCCCCCAGCCTGTGCAGACAGCTACTCAGACAGGCAGGCTAGGAGAGGAGAGAGGGTGGTGTCCAAGGCCTTCTGCTGGCCTGTCAGCCCTGCCTTGGGGCCTTCAAGTGCCTGAGAGGCACAATCAGTAAATACATAAAATCCAGCAATTCCACTTCTGCTCAAATGCACAATGCAGAGACATAAGTAACAGCACACCCAATTTCACAGCAGCATTATTCACAATAGCCAAAACGTGGAAGCAACCCAAATGTCTATCAACAGATGAACAGATAAACAAACTGTGGTAGTATACCATGAAATACTATTCACCCTTAAACAGGAAGGAAAGTCTGATGCAACTACTACTTGGACAAACGCTAAAAGACATTACACTCAGTGAAATAACCCAGTCACAAAAAGGCAAATACGGTGTGATTCCACTTATACAAGGAACCTAGAGTGGTAAAATTTATAGACAGAAAGTCTCCCTGTCTACCAGAGGACAGGAAAAAGGGGGAATGGAAAGTTGTTTCCATTTAGCAAGATGATAAAAGTTCTGGAAATGGATGGTGGTGAAGATTGTACAACCATGTGAATATACTCAATGTCCCCAAACCGTATACTTAAAATGGTCAGGTGTGGTGCCACAGGCCTGTAATCCCACCTGTACAGGACACTGGGGCAGGACTGGAAGCTTGAGACCAGTGTGGGCAATCAGCGAGACTGTCTTGAGATAAAAAAAGGTTTGGTATGTAGCTCAGTGAAGCAGAGTGCTTGACTAGGATGAGTGAGGCCTGGGGTTCAATCCCTAACACCACAAAACATAAAAAGGTTTAAGATGTAAAATTTCCAAACTGGGTGTGGGTAGTGCGCACCTGTAATCCCAGCACTCAGGAGGCTAAGGTAGGAGGATGAGGAGTTTAAGATCAGCCTGAAATACACAGTGAGACACTGTCTCAAAAAAAAAAAAAACAAAAAAAAACACTTAAATTTTGTATGTTTTATCCCAACAAAACGTATACATAATTGCACATAAAATTTTACACCTGGCCACAGGGGGCTAAAAAATCAGTGTTAACTGTGGGTACTTGTTTTTTATTTTGCCATAAGCAGGCCACAAAGTTTTATGATAAAACCAAACAGAAAATGAAGGTTTGTAAACCAAGAACATTTCTAATGAGGCTGTTTAAGAAGTCCCAGTTAAAGTAGGGCCATGTTATCCGAACTCTTCTCACTACACCAGCCAACTGCTCAGGCCCTTTGTGGAAGAGCAGGAGGGAAGTGCACATGCTCACGCACATGCACGCGCAGGCACACACACAAACAAATCGCGGGAGAGGGGTGACGATCCCTCACCACCCCACCCTGGCTCTGACTCCAGGGTGACTCAGGCTTCAGTTCCCCGGAAGGAAGCCAGCCAGCCTGCCTTCCCTTCCTAGCAAGGCACAAGGGAATGACTGGGCCCACTCCCTGAGCCCAGCCTTTTTATTCAGCCTGCTCTGAGGATACTCCCCACAACCCTCCATGAGGGGTACGAGAAGAAGTCACAATGGCCAGGACAGGGCCTCCCTACCCTCAGTTCTCAACATCAATTCACCAGGAGAGAGGAACGGAAGCTCGGGGAACCACGGGCTTGGTCTCTGGTCCCCAAAAGCTGACTAGCTGTGTGGACTTGCCTTGGTTTTCTCAACTCAAAGGGGACAGGACAGTGATATCTCAGGCCCTTTGTGGCTCTGAAACTCTAGGGTTCTGTAAGAGCTGGGTGACATCTGGGACTGAGAAAGGAAGAGGGAAGACAGGACGCAGCCTTGGAAACAAGGAGAGTTTTGGATACAGAGACACACGCCTGGTATCCCCCCCAGAAACAACAGTTCTAACTGGAACCCCCGCACACATAGCCCACACACATAGCCAGCCAGGCAACCCACTCTCTCACTTACTCATTTAAGCTCTTACTCCATGCTGGAACTGGGAAACCGTGCTCTGCAACCCCAGCCTTGGAGGTGTTCACGTCTGGTGAACTTTTCCACAGAGTTTCAAGCCCTGCTTCCCTCTTCCCTGTTCCCAGGGCAGCTCTTGGAGGGAGCAGAGCATGAAGGAACCACAAACAGCAAGATGGGAGGGGAGCCACAAGGAGCCTCAAGCACCAAACCAAATTCAGAGTCTGCAAAGTCTCGTTTGAATCCTGAGTCTGCTACTGGCTTGCTAGGTGACCGTGGAGGAGGAGCTCCCTTGAGACTCTGTTTCTTCATCTGGCAGGCAGGACAGGCTCCGGTGTCTCTAGGACCCTCCAGCTGAGAGCCCATGTTGGGATCCTAGGAGCAGAGGAGGGAGGCCTGTTGGAGCCACTCTCAGGCAGCAGCTTCCTATGGCCCCTGCTTGGACCCTGAAGTGTCCTGACCCAGCTGGGACTTGCAGACTGCAGACAGACGAGCTGACAGTCGGCCAACTCCAAGGAGTTCTGAGACCCAAGGGGCACAGCTCCAGCCTGGCAAGGTCCAGCTGCCAGGCTGCATACAGGCGAGCGTCGTGCTTTAACTGCTGGGGTAAAACAGATGTCACCGTTTTCTCAAAGTTGGCAGTTTGGCTCAGGATGGAGTCAGAGGACAAGAAGGCAGCTACTTACATTGTCCCTGTGCAGTTCATCCTAGCGGGGTAAGTGGCACCCCTCCCCGCCACCCGCCCCATCTCTGCCGGATTTTAACCATAAACACAGCCTTTTTCTAAAGGGAAAGGGCTTAATACAAACCAGATGTGGCGGGGACTTTCCCCCACCCCCTGCTTGGCCCTCAAATTAAACACTCAGTATCTCCTCTGCCAGAATTCACTGGAAGGTCCAGCCTTAAAGAGCTAGAGCCTCTGGTTCTCACCCTCGCACACCCTCAATCACATCCCCACTTAAATAAAATGTCAAAGTTCCTCAAACAGCAAGTGTGGATGGCGGCACCCGGGAGTGCCTGGCACCCACACAGGCAGGGACAGATCTGAAAGGAGAGGTTACCAGAGAAGGAATGTTGATGTTCTACCACCAAGGCCACCTCAGCCCAAAGGGACCAAAAGGGCAACTTTGGGATGTGGAGGAGGCTTCCTTAGTTTGAAACCCATCCCCAGGGTCAGTACAGATGGGGCTTGGATGGAACTTGCCACTGGGGCACAGCCTACATATGGGGAAGTGGCGTGCACACCACCACATCCCATAGGACTCCAGAGATTCCCAGAAGAATTCATTTCCTGTCTTCAGTTTCTAGTGTCTAGAAAATGAGGTGTAGCTGGGCATGGTGGCTGAGGCAGGAGGATTCCTGTGAGTTCAAGGCCTGCCTGGACTACATAGTGAGTTCAAAGCCAGCCTGGACTACATAGTGAGTTCAAAGCCAGCCTGGACTACATAGCAAGACCCTATCTTTAAAAAATGAAAAGAAAATGGAGTAAGAGGCATTGTACTGAACTCTGAGCTCATACAAAGCAGTGATGATCTCAACAAAATCCATCTTAGGACAACTGGACTCCGGTTGGTCTTTCAAGGTTTCCCCAGTGCTGGGCTGGTTGCTTCCCTGTTCTGAAAGCTCTCCTGGTCTTATGGAGCTTCCCAACCAGGCTGAAGGGTCAATCTCCTCCCACTTCCCACCCTCAGCTCCCATGTCCTCCACTTTAGGCCAGGGCCATGCCTTGGCACTCAGCATCAATCAGCTTGCCTGGGACATCTGGTCTCCCCAGAAAAATACACTACCCCACCCCACACCCCGCAGGGACCACACCTTATACTGTGTGTACTCCACAGAGCCTGCACTGAAAGTGCTCAGGATGGATGGTTAAATCTCACCAAGCTCCAGATGTGGTGATGCATGCCTCTAATTCCAGCACTCAGGAGGATCATGAGTTCAAGGTCAGCCTGGGCTACACAGCAAGTTCAAGCAAGCTGTTGCTACGCAAGAAAAAAGCACATGTGATAGCAGAAAAATATCTGAAGAGGGATGATGCTTCAGACAGAAATTCCCTGACTTGCTATAAAATTTAAGTATGATTATTTAAGTATTTAATTCTATATCCTTAACATAACCATGTCTTCCTTATCTAAGCTAGTTTTACAGTGGCAACCAATTATAACGTACATAATACTATTTGGTGTTCCCCTACTTTCAGCAGTCCATTGACTACTTTCTTCTTATATAATCTTCCTAACTACCCTCTGTAAACTTTCCACCACCATGGATGGTTTGTTAAATTCCTCCCCAAAAGTTGGTTAGACTCGGAAGTGCTTTTTTTCCATTTTGTTCTTACTGAGAGCACACAGAGAGCATTTCTAGACGTCTTTATTTCAACTGGACAGTTTCCTTAGGACTGGCTTACTTCTGGAGGTGGAACCAGTTAAGTGGCTTTGACTGAAGATTTTGCCTCCAGATTAAGCGCTCTAGAGATCTTTTTAGGCCCTACCTCCTCTAGACCAATCTTCCTGGTAGTCCTGATCCATTCTGCTGTCCGCCGATCTGTGGTGGCTGCCCTGGTGCCCTCCCCACCATCCCCTTCACCTACTTTCCACTGCCCTCTTATCTCTGAGCTCCCTGACCCATTTTGCTCTGTCGTCCCCACATAATTCCTTCGAAGCTCCCACCAAGCAGAGAAACAGCCAGAAGGCTCCCTGACCCGGAGTCCTTTGAAATGAGCCCTAGAAATATGGAATCTTAGAGGTTCACCTGTTACACTGAGTCCTTTATGCCTCCTGGTGTGAGGTGGTTTGGCTGTGCCAGCCAAACACAGCTGCTGCAGATCTCCAGGCTGGAGGCTCCGGCCTCAAAACAAAGAGGAGGTGTTCACAGAGTCCAGGGCCGCCCCAAACCCTGCTGTCAGGCTGCCTGGATGGAAGCCAGAAGCCAGACAACAGCCACAGTCAGAAGCTGGCCCAGCGGGGACGAGAGGACCAGAGGTCACAAAGGTGGGCTGGGGAAGGAAGAGGAACAAGGCAGAATGCAGAGAGTCCAAAGCCCTCTCTACAAGAAACCAAACAACAGTGCTGGGCAGGTCAGCAGAGGACAAAGCTATTTGTGCTCAGTGGCACAGGAGGGTCTGCTACACAGCAGTGGGCAGTGTGGGCTGTCTGCTGTATAGACGGTTCCTCAGAATCCCTGCGGATGAATCAAACTCATCAGGATGATCTGCTCCCCTATCGCTGCAATGCTGCTTTAAAGCAGGTCTTCAGAAGCCAGCAGCTCCAAGTGCCGGTCAGGAAAGCAGTAAGAATTCCTCTTCTTTCCCTCTTAGTAAATAGGGACTTGGGGTCCAGAAGTAATACCTGATTCCCTTTTGGGATGGCTAATGAATTTTAGTCTAAATCACCAAGAGACAAAAGTTCACTGGAATGGCCAGGAAGAAAAGCCGAACTCTTCCAATTCAGACCGAAGTAGTAACATTCTTCCATAGAATTCTCTAGCTTTATCTACAAACGAAGTACTGCTAGAAATGCAGTTAACTAGAATTGGACTGGAGCATTTGGTTCCTAGGTCTAGACAAGACCCCAGTGGCCCACAGACCAGAGGAAGTTAGGGCCCCTAGAGTGGTGACCATTTAACACAGGCAAGGTGAGGCAAGAGACCCTCCATGCCCTGACCCGCCTTCAGTCCTCACCGCAAAGGACACTCTCCTTCACCGATTCTAGCACAAAGTTACCATCTCCTCACAAGACACCGACTGTGTCTCCTAATCACCACAAGTCTTCACTAGGGCAGCCTATGGTTCACTGTGGTGTTCCGGGCAGGCAGGGGCAAGGAAGGTGCAGTGCCTAACAGGCCAGACAGAACAAATCAATCCCAGCCATCCACATGGCCACAAGCTGGAGTGCTCCTTATCCGAACAACACAAATAGCAGCTGAGACATTCCACTGGCTTCTCAGTCACTGCCCCCAAAGAAACCTCCCCAAACCAAATTCACTCTGGTGAATCCCACGGCTCCAAAGTTCTGATCACCCACAGCCCCCGGAAATTGGAAGATAGCTCCCGACCGTGTGTCAGCCAGGCCCGCCACAGGATGTCACGGGGACATCAGCACACCCCAGGTGCTTCTCCAAGACAGCCCGACAATGTCTCAGTGGCACAGGGCCCGGGGAATGCTAAGATGCTATCCTTGCAGTATTCATCTCTTTTACCCTCAAGGGACACCTCTGGTCCTCCACCTGTGGTCTCTGCCCTGAACCCATCCAACTCCACAAAACGGCCAGGGTTTCAGGAAACAGGGGCCTTCTGGGCATCAGCTCCTGCACCCAAAGGAGACTCAGCCATCTGGGTATGGCACTGCCAGGTACACAGCACCAAGTGTGCCTGACATATTCACCCCTTGTGACACTGAGGCCACCTAAGAAGTCTTCCATCAGTTCTTAGAGCTCATAAGGCCTGAGGCCTCACTCCTTGTTTGAGTAATCCCATGACCCGACCACCTTTTCCTTTTGTCCCAGCTTCGGGGGAATTCAGTCAGACATGTAATGCCTTATGTGACGGTTGGAGCGACCCAGCAACGGAAGTGATGCTCTGGGTTGGGGGTGGGGTCAAGAGTTCAGCAAGGCACCCGGCCTGTGCAGGCAGGGGTCACCCTGCAGATGAGGTGTGGAGGACAGCAAGTATCTGAACCACGGGATACTGAGCCTGGAGAAGTGGAGAATGGAAGTGAGAGCCAGGCACAAGGACAGCAGGCCTAAATTCTTATTCAGGATTCCACCACTTCCCTTCAATAGGACCAAAAGCCTCGGCTCTTCAGACAAGCCTCACAGACAGACAGGAACTTAGGGAATGTGGTCAGAAGCCAGATCTGAGCAAATCGGCCTCATACACATTCCACTCCTTGACCACTTCTTCCGCTGAAGCTCATCATCAGCTGGGCGTCCCACCCACCCCAGGTCTCGCCTGGTGTGTAGTGGCTGCTGAGGAATCCACTGTCAGGCCAGCAGGTGATAGGATTAACATTCTCCTGACCAATATTTAAATTTGGAGTTTCTTAACCCACCTTCTATGTATGCAGCACTAGATTAAAATGCTAACAATGCCTTCAGAACCTTAGAAATGTAAGCCCAGGGTCGTATAGGTCAGTCAGTGGCTGGGAAGAGGTTTAGTTTAGAAGAAAATCAGTCTTCTCCAGTATAGGGGATGCCTAGGGACAGCCACTAACAGGGAAGTGTCCCAGACTCAAACCTCTGCCTGACAAGAGGCAATGAGTTCGCTGTGGCAGCATGCCCACCTCACACCTTTCGGGGTGGCAGAAATTCAGGCAATCATCATTTTTTTCCTTTATACTTCCTTGTAGTTTCTAGACTTGCCACAATAAATACTACTTTCCTTCCCTCCTTTTTTTCTTTATTTAGCTGTACTGGGGACCAAACCAGGACCTCATGCATGCTAGGCAAGCGCTCTCCACTGAGCTATATCCTGAGCTCTTGTTATTTATATTTTGAGACAGAGTCTCACTAAATCATCCAGTCTGGCTTCAAACTCATGATCTTCCCACCTCAGCCTCCCAGGTAGCTAGGACTGTGCCACCATGCCTGGGTTTCCTTTTTAATTAGAAAAAAACCCCAAAAAACAGGTGTGTATTGCTGGCAGCACATTAAGTTGGTCAGCCTTTTTAAAAGCAACTAATTTTTAAAAAGCAATTGATTAATTATATAAAATGGTTCAGAAATGATCATCTCCTTCGACTGATTAACCCAGTTCCTAGCCATTATCCAGGAATACAGAACAATGTCCACATGAAAAGAATATTTAGAGGCTTTATCCATGATAACCAAAAGCTGGAGAATGTAAAAATGTGTAATCATGGGGAGGCTGCTAGAAGGCCTGAAGCAATACGTAAAGGTCAGCCCCTGATCACACCATGTCCTCCCCACAGACCCTCTAGACCAGCGGTGGTGAACCTACAGTGGGCTGTTTGTATCCCTGAAAGCCCTAAAAGTTTTGGCATCACTGCTCTACATTCTGCTCTGTGGCAGAGCTTTGGCCAGCAGCACACCTTGTGGCCAAACAGCTGTGGCCTCTACCGTTACCCTCCCGAAAAGGTGGGTGCTATGGAAGCTTTCATTTCGATAGCAACACAGCAGCTCTGGCCCTCAAGTGCCCAGCACCCAAAGCAAACAGTTCTCAGAAAACCTGTGAACTGAGTGCAAGGGCCCCACAGGCCATCAGCTCCAGACTTGTGTGTCTTGGGTTAGCCCTCTAAAGACAGCAGAACCAACCCTCAGGACTCCAGCTCCCCAGAAACCTTCAGGCAAACATGGAGTAACACAGTACTTTGGCTTTTACTGTAGCTGATTCAAGAACCAAGAATATAAAAGAGGTTTCTGTGTGTTTCATGAAATACTGACACCATCCCCCATGGCACACAGTTCTCCTAAAATGGTCAAGACCTCAGCATTTGGTGTGCACAGAAACTGTCTTTCCCATGAAATGGCACACTTCCTCTTACTAGGAAATAAGCATGTTTATATCCAATTTCCCTTTTTGTTTTGGCAGCCAGGAAACTCAGAGCTAGGGTTAACGCTGACTTACAAAAGCTAACCACTTTAAATGACAGGCTAAGTGAAATAAGCTAGACACTGAAAGACAAATTCTGCATGATCTCACTCATATGTGGGATCTAAAGTTGAACTCACAGAAGCAAAAAGTTGAACATCTAGTTACTAAGGCTAAGGTGGTAGGGGAAATGGGAAAGCTGCTGGCCAAAGGATATAAATGTTCTGCTATGAGATGAAGAAGTTCAGCCAGGAATGGTGGCACATGCCTGTAATCCTGGCACTCTGGGAGGCTGAAGCAGGAGGATCCCAAGTACCAGCCCAGCTTGGGCAAATTAGCAACTTAATGAGATCCTGTCTCAACATTTTTTAAAAAATCAAAAAAGGTCTGGAGTGCAGACCTCGAGTCCAAGGGCCCAGGGTTCAATCCCCATTACCAAAAAACAAAACCAAACCTCTTTTATCATGCCTGCTTCAAGTGCTTTTGGGGAAAACACAGGAAAAGTACAAATAAATATATATTCATGAAACAATCTCTATACTTAGATCTCACTTTCTCCAGGGAAGGAACATAAAGGCTGTGTAGCAATATAAGAAAAAATGTTTTTGACAAAATGCCAAGTGGGGGTAGGCAAGTTAAGTTTTATATGCACTACGATTATGGCTATCAAAATAACATAGGCATGAAGATAAAAACACAATAGGTTTCTGAAAATGTTTAGATGAAAGGCCTTAGGACAGTCGTCACTGCCTCTGCCCCTACCCCAAAAACAGAGCTCCTCTGGCCTTTTTTCGGTGTGAAGGGAGGGGACAAGCTCCTTAGACACCCCACCCCTCACAGTGCTATGTACTTCCTGGGGTCCTGGGAGAGGGGCCATGCCCTGGGACCACAGAGATTCTTCCAGTTGTCCCATCAGTCTGCTGACATGTTCTGAACAATCCCTCACATGGGCACAGGGGGACAGGACACTGCAGGAAGAGCTGTGGACCATGACCTCTGACCTCCAGACACCTAGGACTTTGTCATAAACCAGCTGCTCTTCAGCCTTGCTGTGTCAGATCCAACCCTGCACCCTCCCGGAAGCATGCCTCATCATACCTCCAGAACATGCACGTGGCCTGCACTCCCCCTCCAAAGCCCTCAGCTCCCTGAAATCATGCCCTCAGAAGCTGCCTAGCCTCAGACCATGAGCCCTGGGCCAGCACAGCTGTGGGCGATGCAGTCCACGCTCACCTAGGCGCTGGCAAAGAGGATACCTCCTCCTCCACTGAGGGCCACAGTTTGACCACCTGAGCTGGAGGCCTCCTCCACTCACGATCCTACAGAGTTTACAGAATGGGCGGGAGCCGCCTTTACTGTCTGGTCTGCTCTCTAATGACAACAGCTCACTGTGGGGCAGGGCAGTATGGGTGGCCTGAGGAGCAGGTAGAGGGGGATCTGACTTTTAGTTCACATTGTCATCCTTTCTGGGTCTGCTGCTCCAGTTTCCATTTAGCCTTGGAGGGTGAGCAGGGCAGGCAGAGTTGACTCATCACCTTGCAGGTAGCATGAGCTCACTGCCTTCCAGGGCATCCTTGGAAATGGAAACCCACGGCAGAGATGGTTCCCATGGCAACGGGCCAGCACCTCCTTCACAGCCTTTCTTGGCATACCATTTGCCATGCCCGTGGTCACTTAACCCATCTCCTCTGCCCTAAATCCTCAGAACCCAGTGAGGAGGGGCCTCCCAGGTCAGGCAGTACCAAGCCCCTCCCAGTACATGCCCACCCCAGTGGGCATCCCAGACTACACCACACCTGCCCTCACCATTCAGTCCTTTTTTGGAATGTTCACTATTAGAAATTCAGCCTTCCAGTGAGTCCTACTTCTCCCTCCTCGGGCTCACCCTACCAAGACCCTCTTCCAAACAACAGCCTGTGGCCTTCCTGCAAAAGCCCAGCTTCTTCCCAATATTCCTGACTCAGTTTCCACCTTTCCCCATCTGATACACGGGTTTCTGGACATGGGATATCAGTTTAAGAGCCTCTTAATGTGTAGGGTTCAGGCCCGACGGCCACAGTCTCAGCAGGTCTAGGACAAGCCTGGTACTTGCTATGACTCCAAAAATGGCCAGAGCGAGTCCCTAGGCTGACTCAGCCAGCCACATGCTGCCGCCCCCGCCCCGGGGCATCTTTCCCTCCAGCTGCTCCCAGCCCACTCCTACACACGCATCTCAGCCCCTCCCTCCCCGAATTCCACACTCCCTACTTCCTGCCTTTGGTAGCACTCTCTGCCAGGCCCATTTCCCATGTCCCCAGCACCCTTCCCCTGATTCCTTTACATATTCTTCCCTTCTCTCTCTCTTTTTTTTTGAGGTTCTAGGGATCAAGCCAGAGGCTTCAGGAACACTAGGCAAGCGCTCTCTACCATCAAGCCATACCCATCACGCTCTGGATTTGACTTTTAGTTCACACTGTCATCTCTTCCAGAAGTCTTACTTGTCTCTTGTAGGCTGGGTGGGGGGATGAGGGGGCTCCTTCATTAAAGAGGCTGTGACCCCTCTGTTTGTGACAGGGACTATGCCAGTGACGGGTCCCTCATGCACTGGTCTGCTCGGAGCAAGACCATGCCCTGAACGTTCCCAGGAAGGAACGAGTACTTAACACAGCCACAGGACTCATACCGCTGTGTACTGTTAAAGGACTGCCCAGTGACATCTTGGCCATCAAGCACACTCTTGGATCTCCCCACAACAATGCAACTGCCTAACAACAAAGTTCTCAGAACCCAGAACCGTGTCCCCACAGCTAAGTAATACAGTATTTGTTAAAATCTGGGTGCCACAAACATGGGCATTTGTTTTACTATTCTCTGTACCTTTTCATATGTTTGAGATGTCACTGAGAGAAAAAAAGCCAATCCTAGGAAATACGGGTTGAGGGAAGGAATCAAGGCCTGCCGCAGAGCCTTCGGCCCCAATGTGCACACCTGAGAGCCTCTCAGATCCAGCTGGACTCATCTTTACACTTTCCTGCCACCCTAGCCTGGAGTTCCATGCTACCTGGGCAGCAGTTCTTCAACTTTCAGGTGAGCACTCACAGCACACCTACTACAGTACAACACAAAACAAGCTGGGTTTTGTTTTGGTGGTTTTTTGGGGGTGGGGGTGGTACCGAGGATCGAACTCAGGACCCTGCGCTTTCAAGGCAGGTGGCAGCACCACTGAGCTAAATCCCTGGCGCCCAGGACAAGCTGTTATTTGTACTATAACAGCATTTCATTGCCTCCTTATCCTTTTTCACTTGAGAAGCACCCAGCAGGCCATATTAGCACACTGACCTCAGTGTCATTAAAACCATCCAGATGGTTAAAAGTTACAGGCAGGTTATGCTGCTAACTGCTGAAGCTGGGTAACAAGTACATGGGAATTCACACGATTCTCTCTGTGGCTGAGTGTGAATTTTCCGTAAGTTTTTAAAAACTCATTCATGCATGCAACTAACATGCATCATGGATAAAGGGGGAAATAAGAATCAACCTCCAGTATGAAATGATACTATTATTAAACTCCAAATTACCTGCTGCTTATTCCTCCCCAGGAATTAAATACTTGCCATTTGCAATGTGAATGCCATAGTGACCTCCCCAAAGGAATGAGCCATGAGTGGGGGCTTCCAGCCCTACCTCTCCTGGACTGCAAGAGTGGTAGCCTTCTGCGGCCTGCCTAACCCATCTACCCTCAAAGTTTCCCCATGTGTGGGCCAGCCCCTAGATAGTGACTGCAGGAAGCCAAAGAAGGGCTCAGCACTGCTGCTGACCACTCGCCCTCTCAGGGAACCATGACAAGTTAACCCTCCAAGTTAAAGGACCCAAGCCTTTTAGTTCTATCCTTACAACTGTTTCACGAGTCCACCAGGCAGATACCAGGTGCCATGACCACTCTGTCCTCAAGAGAATCACGGTGCATGGACTGGAAATCCTTAGATTCAAATCCTACCTCTGCCACCTCCTAGCTGCAGGATTTTGGACAAGTTTGGACAACTCTGAGTCTTGGTTTTTCCATCTGTAAAATAGGGGGTACAAGTGCCCACTTCCCAGGGTCATTGTGAGGATTACATAGGTTAGTACATGGAAGGCACATGCCATAGTACTTAAATGTAAAAAGCTGAGGGCAGCCCCAACACACAGTAGCAAAAGAGTTTGGAGACCTGCGCACTGCAGGTGATTTTACCACCATGGGAACATCAGAACGTATGTACACAAATCTAGATTGTGTGGCTCACTGCACAGCCAGGCTGGAGGGCCGAGCCGACTGGCCCTAAGATGCAAACCTGTGTATCATGTTACAGTACTGAATACCACAGGCAACTGTAACACAATGGCAAGTACCTGTGCATCTAAATATAGAAAAGGTACAGTAGGGATACTGCGGTTTCCCCAAAGTAATACCTAATGGGAGCAAAACCAGGTATGGTGGCTCATGCCTGTAACTGCAGCACTTGGAAGGCTGAACAGGCAGGTCATAAATTCAAGGCCACCCTGGACTACACAGCAGGGCCCTATCTCCAAAAAACATAAAAAGGGACAGTATGATAAGTGACAAGGATCTTTCAGTTACAGCCTATGGGACCACGACCACATATGCAGAATAGTCCACTGCACACTAGTTTGCCAGGCTCCCCCACGAAGCCCTGTACAGAGCTCCAGGTCACAAGGAACACCGCAACTTTACTTTTAAAGGAGTCACAGAGGCAACGTCAGATTCAAGGGACAGACAGTCTAGGACTGGCTTCTGGCTGTCCTACTCCCATTGTTTTCACCTGCCTGAGCTTTTCTAAGCAATGGCCCAGCCCCAAACCCGGCCACTGCACTAGGTCAGAGGTGCCCAAAAGCCCAGGAAATTCTCTCTGACTGCCATACAGGAAGACAATCTACAGGAAACAGCACAGCACCTGCAATCTAGGCAGAGCAACGTGATCTCGGCTGTTTCAGAGGGCCGAGGCCTGGGACACCTGCACAGACCTAGGACCAGCTCAGCTCCGGACAGCCAGCTATGAGCTCTCCAGAAGACAGAAGAGCCATACTTGCCCAGAGGCAGGGCCCAGCAGAGCCTCATTCCCAGACCATCCTCGGGGCTGGCTGGTGCCTGGGCACACTGGAGGGTAACAGAATAGATGGGGGTTAGATAAAAAGGGCCCTGAGGCCCGGGGATTTAGCTCAGTGGTTCCACCGCCTGCCTCGAAATGGCAAGGACCCGAGTTCGATCCCCAGTAACAAAAATAAAAAAATAAAAAGGGCCCTGAGCCACCAGGGCCATTAAGAGCCATTAAGCCACCTGAGCCATTTACACAGCTTCCAAGTAATTTAGAACTTAATTAAGCGACTGACACAGCACAGCACCAGACTTCACTCTCCATGACCAGAGAGGGTCACTCCCTGGGCCCCAGGAATGTGTCCTCAGGAGAGATTCCGGGGGTCATGGAGGGGGAGTCTCAGCTCCATCTCTCATGAGGGGCTTCCCCGCTACAACCAGGAGCCCCAGCTGGTGCTCACCACCAGCAGCCCAATCTAGCAGCCAGGAAAGTGTGTATCAACATGGGCTGTGGCCAAGCAGCCATGGGGTCAAAGACCAGCTTCCCGCAAAGAGCTGTGTGACCTGGGGCAAACTGCTTCATCTCTCAGTTGCTTTTGTAAAGCGGGAATGAAATTATCAAAATACCTTTTCTTCACAGGGTAGCTTCAAGATTCACTGACAGAATGCAAGTTCAGACTCATTCAGGACAAGGCTGGGCTCACAGGTGCGAGAGGGAACTGCCACACGCTGCCTCTCTCCCTGCTCCTGTCAACTGCAAACTCAGGCTTCAGGCACAGCAGGAATGCAAAGGCCACCTGTCCATTCCTTCCTCCAGTGTCCAAAACCGATCAGCCCCCACTGGCCAGGACCTGCAAGGACTTCAGAACAGTTTACATGCTCAGATTCCCAAGCGCAGCCTCACAAGTAATGAACTCAGCAGAGTCCCCTTGGACAAACCAGACTGTCACTGTGGATCTCGGGTCTCTTCAACGAAGGGAGAAGGACTGGATGACAGTGCAGGTCCCTCTGGTTTGAGCATTCTATGATTTGATTTCTCCAAATGGCCGCAAGGGACTGCAGGACTAGCCCTGGGCTCTGGGAGTAAACAGGCGAAAGACAAGGCTGCCTACTGACACTGGGCACTTGGGTAGATTCTAGGCTGGACCCACTGAGTCCACAGGGCAGGCAGCTGTCCTCACACCAGGCCTGTGGGTCAGCCAAGCTGACACAAGGGACTGATTGTGAACAGGGGGCAGAGATGTCTGTCCACTCCTGAGCCATCCCACCCCAGAGGGTACCTGGAACACACAGGCTAGGGGCGAAGTGAGGCACTGTTCACGAACCCCAAGGCTTCCCCTACTCTCCCTTCCCAGGGCACCTGGCTTTCTACTCCAGGCCACACTCTAAGCAGGCATTCCAGGGACAAAAAGTGAACCAAGGCCCAAGACACGGGGTGCCAGCTTCACCCTTCAAGGGAAGGATTTTACCTGGCTCCACCCTGCTGTGCCTAGAGGGTGGGGACACAGAAGGCTCCTAGAAATAAGTCAGCTTCAGGGCCAGGCCAAGAAGCCCAGAGGTCAATCTCAAGGTCACCCTGAATGGCATGAGTTCCACCAAAAGGCCCAACCTCAGACCCTAGAGAAGGTCTCCTACTGGCAATGTGAGCAAGGCCTTCAGAACACTGCGGCTGCCACCAACTCACCACCATCCTGCAACCCCGCCCCTCACTTTACAGTCTCAGCTGTGACTTGCCCAGCGCCACTGGTAGCACTAACAGAAGACTGGGGACTCCTGAGACCCAGTTAATTAACAGATGACATTCTTCTTGTTTCCGGGGACAGAACAGGTGCCGGCCAAGCAGCTCTCCGGCCTCATAGTTCAAAAAAGAGGGTTGGGGATTTAGCTCAGTGGCACTGTGCCTGTCTCTAAAGCAAAAGGTCCTGAGTTCGATCCCCAGTACGGGGTGGGGGAGGGGGACAGGCATCTAGACCCTCTCCAACAGAAAAGGAGGAACCAGATGAACCAAGGCCCTACTAGGCCCCCCATGTGCCTAATCCAGACCCTCTCGGTTGTGATGGCTAAGGACATCAGGCTGCTGACATCCACCGCTCAGCAGAGAGCCCTGGTCCTCACCAGGGATTGGGAGAGCAGAGCCAAGGCAGGCCAGGGTTTTACTTCCTTCGAGGTCCCTAGGCCCATACAACAGGACCAGAAACTCCCTAAAATTTTTTGAAGCAGGGTTCAGCCAAGTGCCAAGACTCCACCCACCCTAGAGGCAGGGGCAGAGTGGGAAGGGACATGCCACTATGACTGGCACCTCAGGAGGACTCAAGTGGGTTGCTGGCCATGAGGAAAACCACAGCTGGACTGTCTGAAAGGGAGCTGGGTAGCCAGGGCTGGTTTCCCACCACTTCACAGACAGACCCTCGCGGAGGGAGCTTTGTGGCGTAAGGGGGCTGAGGTCCTCAGAAGCTCCAACCCCATTCCTGTCGTGAGGGAACTGGCCTCATGACGTCTGGCTTCCTTGGCCTCTGGCCTCCTCCTGAATCCAGAGCCCCACCAGGCCTCTGCCTACGGCCCACGCATCAACCCTGTGGCTGCTGTGGCCTGTGGTGAGTGATTATCGCCGCCCAGCCACAAGCTTCTGCCAAACGTCCCCTGCTGGCTGCCCATGCTCCTAGCCAGAGGTGCCTCCCGAGCAACACTCAGGGAGCACCCTCTCTGAAAGCTCTTGCCTGCCTGCTCTTCAGGGAGCCGACGAGCTGGTGGCGGGAGGGGCTCCTGAGCAATCACACTTGCTGGGAGCCCAGAAGAGAGCCCATAAGCCCACCATACTTCAACTGAGGAGCCTCACGCCAGTCATAGATCTGTGACATCCCCTTGACGTCCTCCAACTGTCATTAGCGCCATGAGTCTCACAGCAGTGCCCCGAAGAGTGTAATGCGGACTGGACACCAGGAGGCTGCCGACACCTCTGTCCCACCCAGCTCTCCCACCGGCCATCTTCTCACTCAGGCGCTAACTGCGTAAAGCAACAGCTGAGCGGCTGGGAGTCAGGGGAGAGGAAAAGGTGACAGCAAGAAAACCAGCCAGGGATGGGGGACAACATAGCTGTGACCCCACTGGCTGCCCCAGGGCCTAGAATGGGACCAGCCAGGGACCCCTCCCAACCCTCCACGCACCCTGACCTTTGTATCAGGAATCTAGCCTCTGCCTTGCAGACGACAACTGGCTTCCAATTGGAGCAAGATGCCACTGTGAGGGATAACTGTAAATCCCTTCTGACACATTCCCAAATTCACGCTAGTTTTTTGTCATTACGGATTTTGCTTCATTGAGAAGTCATAAAAGAGCCAGGCCTGGTGGCGGATGCCTATGGTCCCAGCACTTGGGAGGCTGATGCAGAAAGACTGTGAGTTCAAGGCCAGCCTGACCTACATAGTGAGACCCTGTCTAATATAATTATCACCCTAGGAGGAGAAAAAAAGTGGCCAAGTGGTGCGGGTTCCTAAACATCAGACTCTCAGAGCCTCAGGCGAGGGGGCAGGCACTCACAGGGCACAGGAGCCAGATGTCAAAAACATGCCTGGGGAGAAAGAAAATAAAGAATCGGGGGCCAAGGATTTAGCTCAGTGGTTTCGCTGCCGGCTGCACAAGCACGAAGACCCAAGTTCGATCCCGATACCAAAAAAGGAATCGGAACTGATGTCCGCCCTACCTCACCAAAGCCCAACAAGTCTTTAAACTCTACCCAGGCGTGGGCAGCAGGTATTCGGTCAGAAAGCCACTACAGAGGCAGAGAACTGGGCTCCAGTCCCGCCTGCCCCTGCAAGGAACTGTGGGACCTGGACGAGCCCTCCAGGCCTCAGTGGTACAGAGCTGTAGTCAGGCCCACCTCGACAGGCAGGGGTGAAAAAAGCAAGGTGCACAGCAATGTCTGGCACAGATCCCCAGCCAGCAGCATAGGCAGGAACGGTAAACATTATGGCCAGAAACAAAACAAGCTAGCAACAGTGGCTAATGGCAGCGAGGAAAGGGAAGGCTGTCGGGAAGAACGCTGGAGGCTCAGCTCTGCACTGCACTACTGCCTTAAAATAAAATTCTGAAGCCAGCATGGCCACTGTGACCCAGCTCCAAGATCAGAAAAAGACTCTGTTCCGTAACCACTGGACCCTTTCAGGCCTTCCCAAATCCCCTCAAATGCCCTGCAGCCTTCTCACCCAGGAGCGTGTGTGAAGAGAAGGTCAGGGACAGGTCCCACCTGGACACCAGCGGGGACCTCAATGTGGCATCCCTTACTTAAAAAAAAATACCGTGTACAATCAAGCTCTAAATTTACTATTGTGTAACTTTAAAAAAAGAAAGAAGGCTGAGACATAGCTCAATGGTAGAGCCCTTGCCTAGCATGCACAAGGGCCTGGGTTTGAGCCCCTTCACCACAAAAAACAAAACAAAACAAAGTTGTCTTTTATTTGGGCCTCAGTATAGAAAATATCCAGATTTCTAAAAAGAGGCCTTGGATCATCATGGTGTGCAGAGCTTCTTCCCAACAGTCCTGGCCACCAATAACCCTGGGGAAGGACAGGAAACAAAGGGTCTGGCCCCATTTCCCCACCTCCAGGAAAACACATTCATGAGCTGCCTCCCACATCTCCCAGCTCCTGGGCTGAGTCTGGAAAAGCACTTTGGGTTCCTGGAAAGAAAGGCCCTTCCAAAATATCGGGAACTTGACTGGCAAGTCCTGCAATATGTTATTGGGAGGATGTCTGTGGTGTCTGAAGGGAGCCACTCCTCTGCCAAAGTCAAGGCCTGGGCCAAAAACAACAGAGGGGCTTCTGGGAGCCAGAGAGACATGCACATGCCTACACTCTCGGTGACAGGATAGGTAGGGGTCCTATTTCCCGGTCCTGGGACTTGACTGAGAAGGATTAAAAACTCCGTATCTCTATCCATCCCCAAACCACTGCTGTTACAGGTAGACTTAAGGAGAATAGACAGGACCTGCTTCTCACAATCCCTCCCAGCCACCTTGCAAGGCCAAGTTCCATCGAGGAGACCTGCTGGATAGAGCCCACCCACCTCAGAGTTCCCTCCCTCAAACCATTTCACCTACAGAGGATTTGAAAATAGAGCTCAACACCAGGCCATCTTACTCCCATTTGTTATAATCAGCTTTGCAGATGGCTTTTAAAAAATAAATCTTCAGGCCCATAAAAATACTCCTCTAGGGCCAGGGATTTAGCTCAGTGGTTCTGTTGCCCGCCTGAAGCTCAAGGTCCCGAGTTCGATCCCTGGTACCAAAAAAATACCACATGGCCTGGTCTGGTCTCCAGTCACAGTCCTGTGACCATGTCCAAAGAGCCCCATGAGTCAAAACACTGAGAGAAAGGAACCACGAGGTAACAGTCAGGAGGCTCCCCTCCCCCAGTAACTGCTCTTCTGCCTTGAAGTGAGCCATTTGGGGGCCTCTGATTTGCCCCACAAGGCCAAAGCCAGGGGTCTGGAAATGGCATTGTCCTCCTCCTTGGTGCTATACCCCAGCTTGGCTCAGAAACACCCAGCCTGGCAGTGCCAAAAGCCTCCTAAGCCCCCAAATTTCATACCCCACTTTCTTAATAGTCCCAAGGCTTAAACAGGAGGCTCAAACTTCACAGGTGTCACATGCATGGGATTTAAACAAAATAAACACGAGCCCCGAGCCCCGTTACCTGGTTCAAAGATGTTTGGTTCCGCCAGTGACCACAAAGGAAGACTTGCCAAATAAAGGAGAGGAGCAGGTGAGGCAGCAGAGAAGGGGCAAGTGCTACTGAACCTTCAAGCAGGGGTGGCACCCAGGTTCAGGGGACCCGAATCTTCCTGTCAGTTACTTGGACTGAAAAATGCAAAGAAATACCACAGCATCCTCCACCATCTATTCAACCAGGACAAGTATTTCAGAAAGGCCCACAACCAGTGGTTGCAAGCCTGTAACACCAGCTACTCAGGAGGCTGAGGCAGGAGGACCATAAGTCTAAGGCCAGCCTGGGTAACTTAGCAAAATCCTGTCTCAAAACAAAAAATTTTTTAAAACCCTGGGAGTGTAGCTCAATGGTAGACCATTTGCCTGCGTTCAATCTCCAGTAACCCCTCCCCCGCCCCCCCCAAAAGAAAAGTCTACGCCCTCCCTATTTAGCCTCGGGACTCACTAGCCAAAGACCTGAATTCAAAACCAACCCTGCCCCATTCAGGTTGCAGCAGAGATTCTGATAAAGTTATTTAATCTTTCTGGGCCTTACTTTTCCTGTCTCTAAAATAGGAATACAGCCGGATGTGGTGGCACATACCTATAATCCCAGTACTCGAGAGGCTGAGGCAGAACAATCACGGCGAGTTCAAGGCCAGCCTAGACTACATACTGAGTTCAAGGCCGGTCTGAACCACAAAGCAAGATCGGTCTCAATGAAATGAGGTAAAATAAAATAGGGACACAGCCAGGTGTGATGGTGCACACATATAATCCCAGTACTTGGGAGGGTGGGGCAGGAAGATTGCTGAGATCGAGGCCAGCCTAGGCTACACAGTGAGTTTAAAGCCAGCCTGAACTACATACCAAGACCCTATCTCAAAACACCAATAAAATGAAATAAAATAGGGATAGGGCCAGGGATTTAGCTCAGTGGTTCCACCGCCTGCCTCACAAGCACAAGGTCCTGAGTTCAATCCCCAGTACCAACAACAACAACAACAAAAATAGGGATAAGACCTCAACAAACAAGAAGTTTGTTCATCATGATTAATGGAGAGAAATCACATTGTGATTAACGTGAGAGCATAAATGTTAAAAATCATGAATCATGTAATGAGTCCTTGATTACACACCATCTTGAGTTGTTCTTATTTCACTTACATTTAAAACTTGTCTCTCAATGAAAACATAAACTCCTTAAAAGCAAACAGTGTGTCTGCTCTTGGTTAAGAGCAGAGTTCTGCCTGTAATTTCAGCTACTTAGAAGACTGAGGTAGGAGGATCACAAGTCCAAGGCCAGCCTGGGCAACACCACAGCAAGAGACCTTGTCTCAAACAAAAAAGAATTCTGAGGTTCTGAGATCAATCTGCCTGGCTTTGTTCCTAACCTGGCTTAAGAGCTGGTCATGTCAGGGCAGGTTACTTAACTTCCCTGTCTGTAACAAGAAAACTAACAGTACCTTCTCACTTGGTCTTAGCCAAAAGGCTGAGAAGTGATGACAGTACCTTCTCCTCAAAGGATGCTGGATGGCCTGAGGTAATTCAAACCATTTACTCTTCCATCAGTGTTAACTCTCAGTCTTTTTACTTATTGGGGAATGAGGACATCGTTAATAAATACTGGTTGGTTAGCTGGTTGATAGAAAACAGAGAACTCCTTCCCAGCCTTCTTGCATCTTCCCTTCCCTTCCCAGGAGGCGGGCAGTGTTCACTTGTACCTCTCAGTATCTGGGGCTGGTGAAATGCTTTGAACCAAATGGACAGATCCCTCTAAGGCCGCCACAGGTGCCATCCTTTCCAGCCTTCCCCTGCGCTGCCTGGAGCTTGTTCTTCTCTATCTCGGAGCTCCTGCTCTTCCTCTAGGAAGAGGGATCATCCCACATCCCCTAGCAGGCTGCTGTGAATGCTAAACGAGGCCCCTGACAAAACATGTCTGACATATGCAAGGATGGCTTCTCTGCGTTTTCCAGCCCCAGCCCTGTGGGTGACAGATCTGGAGAGGACCCCACACCCTCTCAGGGAGAGGAGATCCCACCCCCAGAAGTGGCCCACAGTAGCCAAGGACCGAGCAGGCAGTTTCCAGGGGAACGGCATCCTCCGTATCTACACCCAATTTCCACACTCACTGCCTTTTATTCTCCTCCTGGCTCTGTAGTGGGCTAAGTCACCTTTCCCACCAATGCTAAGCAACCTCCTGGAGAGGAAGAGTTGCCCCAGCCCTCCCCACCCCACACCTCTGACCCTGAGGGAAGCTGCCCCAGCCTGTGAGCCCTGGGGATGGGAGACAGCGATCCAGTGAGGTTCATATTCTCAGGCCCCCAAGGATCTCCCAAAGAACTCTGGGACTTGGAGAAGAGAGGAAGGCCACCCCCGCCACTCTACCTCCCTGGCTTCTGTTTGCCTGTGCCCATCTATGGTCTATTCTTAGGCGGTTTCCACGACACCGTGCTCTTTATGAAAGCTGCCCTCCCTGATGATTCGTCTCAGTTCTCCTCCTTCCTTGGGACCCCAGGCCCTTGGCCCTAGAATCCAGTGAGCAAGACCGCCAAGGGGGACACACAAATGAGGACAGGGACAAGGGTGGCAGATGCCATGAGAACTCCTGTGACAGTGTTCACCTCTGGAAGGCGGGATGACAGGCAGCTGTCATTTTCTGCTTTCTATTAGTCTTTCCAAAATTGAGATATAATTCAATGTCACCATTTTGAAGTACTCCATCCAGTGGTGTTGAATATATTCACGAGGTGGTGCAGCCACCACCACTAATTCCAGAACATCTCCATCAGTGAGGGATTTGTCTGCATATGCTTGTCTTTGGTTAAACGTTCCTACACATGACAGCATTTGTTTATAAGCAGCAAAGCTGTGAGGAGTTCAAATGCCAGTCCAGGTCCCAGCATGCCACCTGCGGGTCGGGATCCCGGAAATGCTGCAAGCTGCTACACCAGCTCCCACCTGCAGAACAGGACAGCAGGAGCACCCACCTCACCTCATGGGTATCTTCAAGAAAGCTTTGTTTCTGCCCACCTCCGGTCTGTGGAGACAACCCTCCCCCAACTGCTGGGGACAGCCAGTTTTCACTGATCCATCTGGGAGGGATCCATCTGATTCAGAAGAAGCCCTGGCCACCCTGGCCCGTTCCCTCCACAGCCACTTTGGGATACCTGAATGGAACACAGGGAAAAGGCAAGCGAGGTCATGAACAGTGCTTTGGGGCCCCCATGTCACCAGCCTGGACTCACAGTGCCCCCTCCCTGCTCCCCAGGCTGAAATGCTGGCTCCAGACCCACAGTGGCCACAGCGCCTGTTTTGGGCCATTCCTCAAGGTCATTACTAGCACAGCCTAAGGTGACCCTGGGTCTTTCTGGTCTCCTCTGCACCTAAAATGTGATTTCCATGACCCCACACAGATAGCAGCACATCTGATACCCACAAGGGGCTCAATTAACGCTCACTGATTTACTATTTCGGGGCCAGGCTCTTTCCTAGGGCCACACAGTGAATGCTCATGACTAGTTCATATCTCAGGCTCGGGCTGCCCCACCCTGGCTCCAGACCCACAGGAGGGACCAAGGCTTGTGTGACAAGTCCTCAAGCCAGATTCCTGGTTTGTGGCCACTGGCCAGGCGCCCGGCCCCAGGCCTTCCCGGAGAAAATGGAAAGGGAGGCGGCCCTGCAGTGCTTCCCTAAGTCAGCCTCCAGCAAACCAGTTTCCTCCTTTCCCTCCTGAGGAGGATGGTGGCCCGGCCGCCTGAAGGAGCCTGCAGCCTCTCACTCCTACAATCCCAACTCCAGTGTCCAGTGACATGGGCAGCCCCTAGAGGTCCCACCGCCCCTCAACACTGGAAAATCTGGGTAGCAGGGCACTCCGGGCCTTCTCACACCTGCCTGGTTCAGCGCCAGCAGCCTCTACCTGAGGCCTTAGGGCCCAGCCCAACCCCATACCAGTCTACTTCTCCTGCAGGATTGGTCAATCACTCTGCTAATCAGTGAGGGTTTGGAGAGGAAGGCACTGCATCAGGTAAAGCAAGGCTGGGAACCTGTGGCCAAGGAAGGCCCTCTGCTATTGAATGGTGGGGCTCTACTGGGCTAAATGGCTTTTAGAGTCCATTTCTACTGTGCAGTTATTTTCCCACAAGCTGAGGAGGTTTTTCAGCACTTTTAACATCCATCCCTTCATCCTGGATACCCAGAAGTAGGGAAAAGGCTAGGCAAGAGAGTCTGTATGCTTTCTCAGGTAAGGAGAGCGAGAAGACAGGTTTCATGACTCAGAATGAACCAGAGCTGAAGAACTCATGATCAAAGGTCAAGGACAACACAATTCCCACACACCCCTAGCAACCCTGACTCCTTCAAAGATGGGTTTATGCAAAGCCTATTGGTAAAGTCCAGCCAAACACTGGTTCCTCCAACAGCTAACATTTATGAGCATTCACTACACCTAGGTGATATGCTAAGATCCCTGCATACAGTATTTCATTTAAATATCCATGCAACTATGTGAGACAGGCACTGTTACCGCATTTCCCCGAGGGTATCCCCAGGCCCAGAGAGCGTAAGTGCCTTCCTTGCCCAAGATGGAAGAGTTAGACAGTGGAGGAACTAAGACTCGGACCCCCAGTGTGCCTAGAGCACATGCTGAGGCTGGAACTAGGGTGCAGCCCCAGGATGGAATGGTTTACCTGGAACAAAAAACATTTCACCTCTATCCCCAACCCCCAGTACAGGGTTGGGAGGCATGCATGATGCCATTTATCCAATTTTTTTCAGTGATATTTCTTAACACCCCACCTACAACAACCCCTGCTCCTATGCTGGGTACTAAGAATTCAGGAGAGAACAGGACAGGCTGAGTTCCTGGCCCTATGAATGCTGGCATGGGATGGGCAGCCCAAAATGCAGAGCAGAAAGGGATCTGAAGATAGGAAAGCCAGTTCTTTCCTCTTCCAGTTTCATTCCCTCCAGGTACCACCCTGGTTTCGATGTCCTGTCCATCCCAAGGTAAACCCAGTTGTGCAGGGCCTCCCCTCTTTGCAGTTCCCCACCTCAACCAATGTCTTGGTCAGCTTCTGTGATGGTCTTGCTGTCCAGAAGCAGAAAAACAATGTGGCCTCTCCCCTGTGACCTGGCTTGGCATGGGTACAGAAGCAGGATCTGGACCTTATCCACAGCCACCTTCATTCACCTGCCAAGGTCACCGCTCTGTTTCAACATCCATTCACTCAACAAATATTGATTAAGCCTCTCCATATAAAAAAGCCCCAGGGCTGCCACCTGTGGGAATACACATTCAACCAGAAGGTCCAGGACTTCAGAGGGAAAGAGGACAACACTATTTAACAGCAAAAGCTGCCATTTTACACATCAAACATCAACCCACATCAGCTCATTTATATATAAAGTATTGGAGCCTAAGAGAGGAACCACAAGCTTGCAAGCATATAGCCAGGATACTACTCTAAATCAATATTCTGTCCAGCCTGCCTGACACCTGCACATCATACACACACACACACACACACACACACACACACACACACACACACACACACACGAGAGTGGGGTGAGATCCATGTGAGGTCAAGTGAGTTAAGAGCCATGGTCATCCTGAAAACAGCTGTCCCTAAGAAAGGTGGGTTTAGAGCCAACCTGGAAGTTCAGGAAAACTGTGAATGTTGGCAAAGCATAGGCACCTCCTCTGTTCCACCTGCTCTGTCCGTTCGGTAATTGCATTTTGCATCTGGAGGCAGGAGGACCAGCCTGAAGAACTCCATACTGAAGCATTCTTTGAAGGAGGGACAAGCCATGGCCAACCCCGCTGGCTTCCTTGAGTCACGCCTCTTGCCTGCTCAGACTTCTACCTTTCTTTCCCCAGGAAACATTTCCGACTGCATCCTTTCATTGGAACCCAGAAGAGCACTGGAGTCAGTGGGGCAGGAATGCAGTCCACTTACAGGTGAGGAAAAATAACGGGAGCACCCCAAGGATAGGGAACCAGTCTGTCTAGCTTACACAGTGGCTCAGGGACATCAGGGAACAGTGTCTGGCTCAGAGTCAAGTGCTCACAAAGCATTTGTGGAATGATCTAATTTTAAAATGCTCAGGGAAATAAATGACTTGCCTAGAGTCTCACCAATACTCATAGTTGCACCAGGGCTAAAAACAGGGTCTTCTGCCTCCCACCCAGTGACCTTTGGCTCCCACTGTCCTGCTCCCCCTCTTCCAATCCCTCCCCTGCCTCCCCCAGCAACAGGTGGCCTCTCTCTACCTGTGGGGTCTGGTCCCCCACAACCCCTTCCCCTCCCACAAGTAAGGTGAGTGTGAAAAACTACAAGCTGCTGTAAGTCTTACATAATACCACTTCCCTATATCCTTATCACCCTGATGAGAACCTGGCAGGATAGAAATTCTACAGATTGGAAACTGAAGCCCACAAAGGAAACATAGAGAATTAATGGCAGGGGGTACAAGAGCCTTGGACCAAGTCAGAACCAGAGACCCTTGTGCCTGTCGCCAGATGTCAATCCTCCCAAAGCAGGTGTGTGCTCCCCTGGTCTCGAGACCCTCCAGCTCTGGATGCCAGGCCAAGAAGACACAAAAGAACGGAAGCTGCCTGTTCCCAACATAGCTATATCAGAGCCCTACCGTGCTCTAGCCTAGGACTCAGGGCTGGTTACTTCCCCACTCTGGCCCTCATTTCCTCAACCTCATGTGCACCTGGCTCACACAGCTGCTGGGAGCAACATCTGGGATAATCTAGGTGACATGATTAGAACAGTGGCAGGCACACACACATCTGCCAGGGCCAGCTCTTGACACTTGCATTTGGCCTCTAGATGGCCAAATTTCCAGGATGGCCTGTTCCCACCAGGTCACAATTCTGGGAACCTGTATTTTTCTTACCAAATACATTTAATATGTTCATTCATGTATTTGATAACACTGAATGCTTATGGGTAGACCTGGGGTCAGTCTGTCCTGCAGGGACTGAGTCTCACAGCCATTCCAGGGCCTGGTTCTTGGGCAATGCCATCACTCCTGCCCCTTCCAGGTCCAAACTCGTTGCTACCAGCAGGGACTTCTTGTCTTGGGCTCTCCAGGGAAGATCACAGGACATCTACCATCCTACTCCCACTCCCCCGCCCAACTTTAAATCTATTCTCCAGAAGGCGTCACCTTGAAATTAAAAAATAAGAGTCCCCTGCCTTGTCTCCCCCGGCAATCTCCAAGTTGCCCACTCAATTTTCAGCTCCACCAACAGCCCCATGGTCTCAGGAAGCTGAATGTGTCGGGGGGTGTCGGCAGCCCCTCAGCCCCCAGCTGTCCCGGAGGGCACCAAGAGGAAGAGGGTGGATAGTTAAGCAATTGCTACAAAGAAGTCAGAGGACCTTCCCTCGTGCTGTCCATGTCTAAGGCCGGGCACAGCAGAACCCCCAGGGAGGGACCCAGCTCGCCACTGTGGGGAAGCCCATTGTGTGTGTTCTAAATTACCTCTGCTGGTCTGATGAAGTGAGTATAAAGGGCACCGTTTCAGAGCTTAGGATTCCTGAGTGAGCTAATACAGGATGCCTTTGGCTGAGAAAAAAAACTTCAGTCGGCTCTCTAAACTACCCCCCTTTTAAGTTTAAAAAAGGGAATGAATGTTACCATTTTTGGACATGAGCACTCTCCCTCAAGCCCAGCCCTAACCGCACTATCCAGAGGGACGAGCCATCCTGTCCCCCCCCCATTCCCAGATCAGCGGGAGGGAGGAGTATGAAACGGGGAGGGACCGGATGGGAGCCGGCAGCTGGGGGGGCGGGGGGAGACAGGGTACGTGGCTGCCGGGGGCAAGGGCTCACCGCGCAGGCAGGAAGCAGGGCAGTGTTGGGGCGCTCCCCTCCCCAACAAGCGTGGTTTCTGACCTCTTCCTGCTACTCGCCACTATAACCGGGTCCCCTCGCCAGCTCCCTAGCCCGGCCCTGGTCTCGGAGCGAGCACCCCGCACACGGCGCCCGGGACACAGCTCCGAGGCTAAGCAGAGATCCACAACTGACCCCAAAGATCTCTGGAGTCCGTCCCTCGCCCTGGAACCCCTCCACGTGAATCAAGCTGCTCACACTCGCTCTTCTCCAGGAAAAGAGCAGAGGTCAGGGAGGCAGGACGCACATGAAAGCCTTCGCTACCAGCCCACTGAGTTAGGCAATGGAACGGTTAGCCGTCCTGACTCCACCCCCAGAGGGCCCGCTGGGGAGCCCGCGGACGGTCCCCGGTTCCCTCCGCACTCCTCGCGGGTCCACCTCCAAACAGACCCCGAGGCAGCCGTCAATCCCGCCAGCGCCCGCCCTCAGGCTGGGGTTGGGGAGAGTCCTGGGCGCCTGGCCCCTCAGGTACTGTGACCAGGGCGGCCCAGGAAGCGCGCTGCCACCGCACGCCATATGGAGGCAGCCGGGAGGCGGGGAAGGGAAGGAAAGGAAGGGAAAATCGATCCCGAGCAAGCAGCCCCCGAGCTGGGGTCTCAGCCCCAGCCCCCAAAACACCGCCCCCGCGCCCTGCCCACGCGAGGATGCTGGCGGCGGCCGCGAGGTGGCCTGGATCGTGGGTTCCAGGCGACCTGCCTGCCCGCGGCGCCACCTCCCCACGCTGCAGATCGCAGTCCGCGAGCTCGGGGCTGGGGCGCTCCCCCTTCCGCCCCGCGCCGGTAACCCAACACCCCACCTCCCCGTGGCCGCGCGTCCCCGCCCCCGCCCGTGCGCGCCCAAACCCATTCGGAACCGGAGCCTGGAGCGCGGCGGGAGGAGCGGGTCCGGGCTGGGGGCTGCGGCGGGGGTGGGGGGTGGGGGGGCGGCGGGTGCTAACCTTTCTTTGCTGCTTCTCCCAGGCCGGGTCCAGGAGCAGGTCCCGGTCCCAGTCCTCTTCGGGCTGCATGTAGTCGTTGGTTTGCTGAGAATCATAATGGTCCATGATGGAGCGCGCGTGCTAGGGGCTGGGTTGCTTCCTCCACCTTCTCTCCGGGCGGCGGCGGCGGCGGCGGCGGCGGCGGCGGCTGCCCCGGCGTGGGGAGGAGGGAGTCGGCTGGGCTGGCGGGGTTGGCGGGGCCAGGCAGCTCTCGTGCGCCCGGTTCCGCCGCGGCGCTGCTCGCGGAAGCTGCGGCTGGCGGCGGCGGCGCGAGTTCACAGACTGCCTGCTCCGAGCACGCTCGGACCCGATCTCTTCGCACACTGAGCTCGGCAGACACACTCGCGCTGCAGGAGGCGACGCGGGCGAGGGCGGGCAAGGGCAGAGCCCTCCCGAGGTTCTCCATTGGCCAGGTCGAGTTGCCCAAACTTCCCCCCATCGCCGCTCATTGGGAATTCCTGGCATCCGTCAGGCGGGCCGCGGTGTACAGAGGTGGACTGGCGGCCCCGCCCGGCGCGCACGCCCCCGCCCACTCCCCGGGTTCCCACTCCCCCGCGGCTCATGTGACACCAGCTTAAACTGAACGGGACCGAAGCCGGGGCACGCTTTCCAGAGCTCAGGGACCGAGCTGCAGCGTACTCGGGAACCTGGGAGCCGCCGGGGATTGGACTGGTTGCGCACCGGCGGGGAGGCCCCCAACTCGGGAGCCCCGGCCTCCCCGCGCTCCGGCTCGCGCTGCAAGCCCAGGGCTAGGCGAGGGCTGGAGAGGCGGTGCGGAGAAACCCGGAGAGCATTTCATTTTCTCTTTCTCGGTAACCTGATTTAGGACCAGCGGGCACCCTAGGAAAGGGGGCAGGGAGGGCAGCAAAGGAAAGGAATTTCCGGACTCCGCCACTACCCCCGCCCCGCCCCGCCCGGCGCGACCCGATGATCCCTGCCCCTCCACAGCCAGGTTTCTCGCCTGCGAAGAGCTCTCAGGGCTCGCCTAGCGTTCCCGCCTCGCCCCAGGCTCCTTTTCGCTGCACTGCCTCGGCCTTCCTGGGTGGCTGCTGCCTTGCCTTCTATCCTGGTGGCAAGGTGGGTGCGGCTAGTACCGCCTACGGTCTGCCAGCATCCTCCGCCTCGTACAGACCCCAACACCACCCTGAAAACTGGGTGGGAGGGCCCTGAGTGGTCTATTTACACCAGGGTCCCTTCTCATACACACACGCCTGACAGGTGGGGAAACTGAGGATCGAAGAGTGGAACTGGCTCAGGACCCCACAGACCCTTGCACTTGACAAAGCTTTATTATAGTTAGTGAATGAGGAAGGAGGGCAAAATTGACGAATGTGCTTGGTACCCAGCTAAACTTCCTAGGGTTAGTAAAAGGAGGGTGTTGGTCTAGCAGTGATGGGGGAAGAGGCAGGGTAGTCTCAGGCGGACTCTGGGATCACAGGCACCTCTAGGTGGGCTCCTCTGTGGGCCAGTGAGTCTGAAGATGAGTAGCATGTGAACCTTCAATAGGCTCAGCGCTCTGATGTGGACAGCAAATGTGTCCATCTTGCACCTAGCTTGATAGGGCTTAATTCATAGTCATCCTTGGTATCCAGGACCCCTACAGATACCAACATCTGTAGGTGCTCAAGCCTTAGATGAAGTGGCACAAGTTGATTTATAACCGATGCGTGTCCTCCTGTATACTCTCCGTTTCTAGATTACTTATAATGTCTAATATGATAGAAATGCTACACAAATAATAGTTATAGTATATTGTTCAGGGATTGACAAGAAAAGGAAGTGCACATAGTCAACAAGTCCCCCGGGCTGATTTTCATTTATTTTTTGCAGTACCTAGGTCCTTTTTTTTTTTTTTTAGTACAGGGATCAAACTGGGGACCTTGTGCTTGTGAGGCAGGAGGCGGCACCACTGAGCTAAATCCCCCGGGCCTATAATATATGTGTGTGTGTGTGTGTGTGTGTGTGTGTGTGTGTGTGTGTGGAGATATATATATATATATATATATATTTTTTTTTTTTAAGGTCCTGAATTTAGGGCCTCGCACATGCTAGGCAAGTACTATACTCCACCACTCTCCAGCCCTCTCTCCTACGGATTTTCAGTCCATAGTTGGTTAAATCACAGATTCCAAAGTGTGCAAATGGCCCAGCCTGGTGCCATGTGCCTGTAATCCCAGCACTCTGGGAGGCTGAGGCAGGAGGAGTGCAAAGTATGAGCCCAGCCTGGGCAATTTAGCAAGACCGTGTCTCCAAACAAAACAAAAAATGTTAAAGGGCTGGGGACGTACCTCAGTGCAGAGGTCTTGGAGTTAATCTTCAGCACCAAAAAGCAAGTATAGAAATGGAGGGTCACCTGATTTACAGGAAGAATGGCTGGGTCCTCTGCAAAAGTACTTAGGTCAATTCAGAAGTGAGTGAAGAAGCTAAAGGAAGACTTTCACTGACAGGAAGGGCCCTGAATTAAGATACTTGAAAGACATGGAAGAGGCAAAGAAAATGCCTCTGAGTCTCAGAGAGCCTGGCAGTGCTGTTGTAAGCAGGTATCAGCCCAGCCACATTGGTCCACGCATCATCACTCAGCCACACACATGCATTTATGCAAGTGTTACCGTTAGCACTGTGCCTTCCACAAGCCCCTGGCCAAGGAAGCCCTGCTTCTGAGCCACAAAGACAACAGATTTATGAACTACGAACTAAACAGTGCCTCTAAACCTAACAGAGGGAATGGTGATGCTATATCTGTTCATTCACTCAATAAATATTTTTCTGAGTGCCATCTGTGTGTCAGAGAATATGCTAGATGTTATGTGTATGGACATGAAAAGGCCACAATCCCTGCCATGCACAGGCTGGCAGAGAAACTCAGAGACAAAAATGTGGTACATGAGGTAGATCCTGGGAGAAAGTGGATGGGCGGGGCAGTGGGGACACAGAAGAGGAGCACTGGGCCACATGGGAAAGGAGGATGCAGGTTTGTCTTTTTGGGGGAAGTGAAACCCCAGTGAGCCTGCAGGAATAAAAGATCCAGTGTGGGAGGTTATCCCAGGCAGTAGGAGCAGCAGGAGCTAATACACAGAGCCAGGAAACTGCATGGTGTACAGAGGAATGCCTGGTATCTCAACGTGGCCGACTTGGAAATCCGGTCCCGGAGGGGCAAGAGGCGGGGTTGGAGAGGTGCACACCTCCGCAGTGTGTGTCGTGAATTTGAGGGGCACAGATTGGCTGCAAGCTGCAAGAGCAGTCACACTAATCCAGGTAGGCATGGATGAGAGTGGATGGGTAAAATACTTAAGTGATAAAACTGACAGGCCTAGGAGCTTTTTTTTTTTTTTTTTTTGGTACCGGCGATCGAACTCCGGTCCTTGCGCTTTCGAAGCAGGCAGCGGAACCACTGAGCTAAATCCCCACAGGCCTAGGAGATTTGTTTGGTGTAAGGAGGAGGGAGGAGCTTGTGTTGGGCTCCAATATAGAACAGACTCTGTGGCTTACCTATAGTGTATTATCTTATTTAAGCTCTTTTAGCAAAAAACAAACCAAGACTTAGAGAAGTAGTAACTAGTTTAAAATTACACAATGATGGGGGAGGAGGGGACAGAGCCAGAAAGCTGGAGTTGGTGTTGGGGAACCCAGGGCTAATGTTGACAACAAGCTCGAGATTGTTCTGGGTCACATAATGCCAGCTGAGTGTAAAAAGTTAGCACATATGGAAGAAAAAGAATCTCTGCTAAACAACAAGGAGAAAGACTGCAGTGAAAAGTGGCCAGTGAGCAGCAAGGAAAAACCAAAAGACTACCTCAAGATCACTGCCAAGAAAGAGGTCAGTAAGGTCCCTGAAGAGAAAAAGAAGAAACTAGAAGAAGATAAGAGGAAAAAGGAAGACAACGCAAAAAAAGAAAAGGTGAAAACAGAGGAAGAATTAAAGCAAAAAGAAACATGAAGAGAAAAAAGCAAGAAGAGCAAGCAAAACATCAGCAAGAAGAAGCTGTTCAGTTAAAAGAGAAGGAAGAATCCCTTCAGCTTCATCAGGAAGCTTGGGAACCATATCAATTAAGAAAGGAACTTTGTAGGGCCAGGGATTTAGCTCTGGTTCCGGCGCCTGCCTTGCTAGCACAAGGTCCTGAGTTCTATCCCCAGTACCGAAAAAAAAAAAAAAAAAAAAGAAAGGAACTTTGTAGCAAAAACCAAAATGCTCCAGACAACCGACTAGAGGAAAATTTCTTTAGCTGCCTGGACTCAAGTTTGAAGAAAAATACTGCTTTTGTCAAGAAACTAAAAACTATTCCAGAACAACAGGGAGACTCCTTGTCCCATGATTTTAATGGCCTAAATTTAAGCAAATATATCACAGAGGCTGTGGCTTCCATTGTAGAACCCAAACTAAAAATCTCTGATGCGGATTGTGCTGTGCACCTGTGTTTTCTCTTTCACCAGCACTATGCTGACTTTGCCCCCTCACTTCTTCAGGTCTGGAGAAAACATTTTGAAGCAAGGAAAGAGGAGAAAACTCCTAACATTACCAAGCTAACAACTGATTTGTGTTTCATAGCAGAATTGACAATAGTTGGGATTTTCACTGACAAGGAAGTTCTTTCCTTAATCTGTGAACAGCTGAAAAATATTTTAATGCTGATCGAGAAGCGCACACTCTTGTTTCTGTGGTGATTAGCTTCTGTCTCCATTGTGGAGATGATATCGCGGGACTTATACCAAGGAGAGTAGAGTGCTGCAGAGAAGTTTAATTTGAGTTTTCCTCCTAGTGAGATCATTAGTCCAGAGAAACAACAACCTTTCCAGAATCTTTTGAAAGAGGACTTTAGGTCTTTGACCAAACGTCTGAAAAGGGACCACAGGGAGCTCCAGAATACTGAGAGACAAAACAGGGGATTTTCAAATGTTTCTCAGAATTGAGAATTTATTTTGGAGCGCATATTTTAAAATGTTTAAAGTCTTCATACTACTGAAAGAACTTACAGAAAAGGGCTCCTTACAGGGAATTTCTTAACATTCCAGGAGAATTTCAAAGTATAATAGTCTAAATATCCATGTTTAAATGTGAATCTACAGTAAGTTTTGTTTCTGATTTTTTGGGTTTTTTTGGTACTGGGGATCAAACTCGAGACCTTGCACTTGTGAGGCAGGTGGCAGAACCACTGAGCTAAATCCCCGGCCCTGTTTCTGATTTTTAAAAAAAAATCTAGCAACTACATGGTAACTTTTGCTTTGTGGATATTTTTTTCCCTGTGATTTCAAAGACTGCTTGATATTAAGGAGTAAATCTGTCACTTTAACTTGCTAGTATTTTTCTGTTTGTTTTTATGTCTCTTCTATAACAAGTTTGCTTTCATTGTTTCGTACTTCAAGTTGTTAATGTCACTATTGCTACTCATTTTTTTTAAGAAAATGATTCATTCATCAGTGGTATTAAGATCAGAATTTTGAGAAATAATGCACACAATTAGCTGTGAAAAAAATTTGCTAGATGTGATATAAAGTACATTTATAGAAGTCTTTTGGGGGGGGCATTCATTTAAAATTCTAAAGGTATAATGTACTGTGCCTGTAGTAATTGGTAAAAGACTGGACCTAGTGACCAACTTTGTGAGTAAGTAGTGTAGACTCTATTCCACTGAGAAGGCATTAATAATCTGGAAGTCAATATAGTTTGTGGGTGTTGTGTCAACTTTTACGGACAATAAATGTGGAGGAGGGCTAGGGGTGTGCAGAAAGGAGGTAATAACAACAGCATGTAGCTGAGTACTTCCCAACTAGTGTAACTGTATGGTTGAGAATCTGGAATTGCTTTTAATCAGACATTAGTATGGGAGAGTACCTTTTAGGATTCCCAGAAGTCTGCAATGGGGAAGGACAACCACAGTTTCAGTAGTTACCACTGGAGGATGATTTGACTTAACCAGAAGAAAAGACAGTAATTTTGTTATGCCAATAGTAGTATAGGTAGGACAGATGCAGAGATTACATGGCTGAAGGTTACTCAATTGAGAATTTGAGCTCCCAGTAGTATTACCAGTGATTCTTTTTAAAAAGAAAGAAAATGGCCCGGGGATTGAGCTCAGTGGAACCGCACCTGCAAGCGCAAAGTCCTGAGTTCAACCTCCGGTACCAAAAAAAAGAAAGAAAATGCCAGACATGGTAGTACATGCCTGTGAATCCCAGCTGGTCAGGAGGCTGAGAGGATCACTTGAGTCCAAGAGTTTAAGACCAGCCTGTACAACATAGAAATGCCCTGTCTAAAAAAAAAAAAGGACAAAGAATTGCCATATTGTTTTATGATTTGAATGTTAATAAGTCTCACATATTTAAGGCTTCTTCATTGTTTCCGTAATAGTTTGTCATTTTCATAGACCTTACCCCATATTTTCAATTTAATTATCACAATTCGGACTTTGTAAGTATGTTAAAAATTGGTTAATTTTTGGGGCCGGGGATTTAGCTCAGTGGTTCTGCCGCATGCCTTGCAATCACTAGCTCCCGAGTTCGATCCCCGGTATCAAAAAAAAAAATTGGTTAATTTTATTGGCCACAAACACAGGGTTTGTGTTTATGTGTTAATTTTTGTCCTCAAAGAATTGTAGTAAGAAAAATCTACAGTGATTTATTCCAGTCACCTTATTCCTCTGAATACCTCCCAAAAAGAGCTCAGGGCTCTCTGAGCCATACCAATGTTGGGCACGCCTATTTGCTATGAATTCTTTGTTATGTCAAGTTGAAATTTAACCCTCTATATAGTGATTAATTTTTATTTTATTTTATTTATTTATTTATTTATTTTTGGTACCAGGGATTGAACTCGGGTCCTTCTGCTTGCGAGGCAGGTGGTGGAACCACTGAGCTAAATCCCTGGCCCTTATAGTGATTAATTTTGATTTAGGTTTTTTTCTGGTAAAAGTCGAATTAAGTTACTTAAAGGAAAAAGAAAATAATTATACAGTGTCTTCTAGATCCATGCCCTTGATCCAGTGGTTCTCAGCCCTAGGATATTTGGACATCCCACCTCAGGCGATACTTGTGAATGTCCAGAGTCATTTAGGGTTGTCACACAGATGGGATAGTATCAGCAGCTGGTGGGTAGAGGTCAGGAATGCTGCTAAACATCCTACAAGAAGCCAGGGGTAGTAGTGGATGCCTTAATCCCAGCACTCAGGAGGCTGAGGCAGGAGGATTGCCGTAGATTCAAGGCCTAGGCTACACAGTAAGTTCAAGGCCACCCTGAACTATATAGTGAGACCCTGTCTCAAAAAAACCATCCTACAATGACCAGGGCAGCCTCCTCGCAACAAGAAATTCTCTAGCCTAAAAGTATCAATAGGGCTGAGGTTGAGAAATGCTGCATTATGCACAGATTTATAGTTTGGATCATCTGGTGAGGGAGGAAGTACAACCAAATGAGATAGAGCAGGAGAAAAGGGTTGGGAGTGGAACCATGGACTTCCTGACTGCATAGCCCTGACCTCAAGGGAAGCCGCTGTGTGAGCCGTCTGCGTGGGGCGGTGCTGACATCATGAGACCATCCGTGAAGGACCCCTGAGGAGAGGAGCAAGGCAGAAGCCTGGCACATAACACTCAGGAATGGAGGGTAAAGGACTAGAGTCCCTGAAAGAGACAGAGCGGACATAATCAGCCAGGAGCAAGGAGAGCCTGGAGCTGATGGTGTGGAAGTCAAAGGAGTGGGTTTTTCAAATACAACAGGAATCGGCAACATCAGAGATGTGGAAGAGTCTGGAAAGTAACACCTAAAAGGCGTTATTTGGATGTGACAGTTGAAAATTGAGGACTTGGCCTGTGGGTTTCAGTAACTAAAGCTGTGAGTTTAAGAAACATTAGGAGGTGAATAAATGAAGGCAGGGAATGTGGAAGGGAAGAAGAAATAGTGGTCAGTAGTTAGTGAGGAAGTGGGGTCAGAGGAGGATTTCTTCTAGGAGAGGAGAAATTTGAGGTGTCTGTAGTCTGAGAAGGAGCCAGGGGAGAGGAAAGGGTTGAAAAATACAAGCAAAAGAAAGTTGAGGGATGGTATAAAGTTCCTAAAATAGGACTGTGTGGGTTAAGGACACCAGCTAAAGGGTGGGCCATGAACAAGAAAGATACTCATCTTCTGAGAAAAGAAGAGGGGAGGACAGTAAGGATGTCCACAGTGTGAAGGAAGAGAGTCAGGAAGTGGGTTGAAACAGTAACTAACGAGGTTGGTGTCAATCAGGAGGAGACTTCGGGATGTGGTGGCACACACCTCTAATCCCAGACTCAGAAAGCAGAGGCAGCAGGACTGCCGTGAGTTCGAGGCCAGCCTCCACTACATAGGGAGTTCAAGGCCAGCCTGAAATACATAGTGAGACCCTGTCTCAAGAAAACAAAAATAGGGGAGTTGAGGGGGGGGGAATGGGATAAAAAAAATAAAATCTATTAAAAAAGAAAACAAAAAAATTAATAAAATAACCTTCAATAGGGCTAGGGATTTAGCTCAGTGGTTCTGCCGCCTGCCTCGAAAGTGCAAGGTCCCGAGTTTGATACCCGGTACCAAAAATAAATATATAAATAAATAAAACCTTCGATAGAGAAACACAGTTACTTAAAATGTTGGTTATTTTTAGGGATGTTAAGGTAAAGGTGTGCTTATGGTATTCATTCCTTTTTTCTATCAGTGCACAGACAATAAAGTACATTCAAGTGTACTAATCTTAAGCTCCTTGCCCAGTGTTATTGTACATGTGTCCACACTTGTGTAACTTCCACCAGGTCCAAACCAAAAGCATTTCTAGCACCTCTAGTTCTTCATGTCCCTTCTGATCTATACTCCCAATCCTCATAAATAACATTCTGTTTTTGTGTCATGAATAATTATTTCTGGTTTTGAACTTCATGTGAATACTTACGTATACTTTGGTTTCTGTACTTTTAGTTCAGTTAAATGGCTGTGAGATTCATTTACATGGTGGCTTACATCAGTAACTACAGTAGCTTTTTGTTTGGCTTATATCAGTAGGTTTTTGTTGTGGGTTCTTTTCATTGCACAAGGATAGCCAGGTATGTGGCACACGCCTGTAATCCCAGTATTCGGGAACTGAGGCAAGAGGATAACTGCCAATTCAAGGCCAGCCTGAGCTACATAGTGAGACCCTGTCGCCAAAAACAAAAGAAAAAAATATGTGGGATAACCTAAGTAATTTATCGTTCTGTTGATGGGCATTTGCATTGTTTACAGTTTGGAGCTACTATGAATAAAACTACTATGGACATTTGAATGTGTATTTTTGCTGGACAGATGCATACGTTTCTGTGGAGTGAATACCTAAGAGTGGAACTGCAGGGTCATAAGGTGGACATGTGATTCACTTTAGTAAATACTGCTAGCCCGTCTCACTCTCTCCTGGTAGCATGGTATGAAGATTTCAGTTCTCTGTATCTCCTACCACCTGGTATTGTCAATTTAAAAACAAAAAGCAGAACCAAAAAACTAGCCCTAGTGGTGGGTGAATAGTGGTCTCTTTTGTGATTTAAACCTTTTCATGTGCATATTTACTATCTAAGTCAATAACACCTTTCCCACTGCCATTGACTCTAAGAGTGATTAATTGCCAACTTAATCACTGTGCAAGACAAGAGACAATAACATGCATATTTTATTAATTTCCTGAATTTCTTCTCTTTTTTTTTTGGTACCAGGGATCGAACTCGGGTCCTTGCACCTGCACAGCAGGCAGTGAAACCACTGAGCTAAATCCCCAGCCCAGTTTCCTGAATTTCTTTCGTTCATTCACTCCACACATGCTTATCAGGTAACTGCTTTGAGCCCAGCACTGTGATGGAAGTAAAGATACAAGACCAAACAAGAACTGAGCACATAACATATGCACCTGTAATCTCAGCACTTGGGGGACTGAGACAGGTGAATCTCCTAAGCCCAGAAGTTGGAGACCAACCTGGGAAACAAATAAATACAGACCTTGTCTTAAAAAAAAAAAACAAGACAAATGTGGTCCTGTCTCTCTAGTAATAGATAGTAGATGCCTAATAACTATTCAGTGGATGACTATCTGGGGGAAGCTGCTTGGTCTTAGTTGGGAGCTGTTTTGCTTGCTTTGATGAGAAGCTGGAGAAATTATTTTGTATGTGTTTTCAATTAAAAAAAATTTAAGAAAAACAGCTTTTAAAAAAATAAAAACTGACTGGGTGTAGTCATATGTGCCTATAGTCCCAGCTACTCAGGACAGGAGGATCACTTGGGTCCATGAGTTTGTGACCAGCCTGGTCAATATAGGGAGAGTCAGAAAGAGCAAGAAACAAAGAAAAAGAAGGGAAGATTCTCCTAGGAGACCACACTGCCACCTTCCTCCTGGAAGCCAGGCTTTGTTGTCCTTTTCCCATCCTTCCTTTGGATTTCTCTGGGTTCAGGGACAAAGGAACCGAGACTGTGGCCAGAATTCTTTTCATTTGCCATAAAAGTAGATGTGAACTGAGACTCAAAGAGTTTGTTCCAGTCAGTGGTAAGGAAGACTGAAGTCCCTGGTTCTATTGTTGGGTGCCTTTCTATGGAGCTGCTCAAGGAAGAGGGCGGCCCCCTTGTTGGCAGTAGGCTGAGGCTGGTCTGTGACCCACACTCCAGGGAGCTGCTTCAGAGGGTCCCCCAAAGGGCCATAGCTCCGTTGCTGTTGAAGACATCCAGCTCGGGGAGCATTTTCCACCCTCCAGGGAAGGAGGAGTCTTCTCAATCCCTGTAAACTCCAAACAAACCCACCGCACACCTGCCTTGTGCCAGCAGCAAGTGGAAAGTCTACAAAAGAGCCCTAGTTCTCCCAACACTCAAGCTCCAGCTGCGCCCAGGCCAGGGCCTTCTTCTCCTAGAATTCAGCCATCCAACCAGCAGTCCCCAAGAGTAAAATGAACTGGACTGATGTGGGAGGTGATGGAAAGAAGGCAGAAGCCCACCCAGCTGCGCACAAGCCATGCCAACGCTCGCTGGTTCCTTCTCTCTGCCCTACTGTGTGTACTTGACCTGGCCAGGCCCTGTGGAGAGACACGTGGAGGGAGGATCTGGAAGTTCTGGAAACTAAAAGCACCCCAAGCCTCATAGCCCTTTGTCTTGGTTTGTTTCCTTCCTTCCATCTTGAGCTTCTCTGACCATGGTCTTCCAGAGCCCTGATCCCGGCGCCTAATGGGCTCTTCATGACAGCCAGAGGCATAGCAGTCACAGAGTACAAGGAGAGCGTGCCTAATTTGAAAACCCAACAACTAAAAAGCTCTAGAATACAGTGCCAAGCTAAAAACACCACCATTGGAAAATTGCACACCTGATCTTATAGTCAGAATACAGGTGCACTAAAAACATGGCATAAAATTCCTTTCAGGATTAAGGTACATGTGCAACCTAAAGGAATTTCATGTTTAGACTTGAGTTGCATCCCCCAAGATGTTACTTTAGGTATAAATAAATATTCCAAAGTTTGAAACTTCAGGTTCCAAAGATATCAGATAAGGGATAATTAACCTGGATTTGTAGAAGGCCAGAAGGAAGTAGAAAAAGCTCACTATGGTTTCTCAGATTTCTAGCTTAGAAAGCCAGAGGCTTCACTTTTGTCCCTCATCCCAGTAGCAATCTAATTAATGTTTTTGTTTTTGTTTTGCTACTAGTGATCGAACTCGGGTCCTTGCGCTTGCAAGGCAAGCTATGGAACCACTGAGCTAAATCCCTGGCCAGCAATCTAATTAATAGACCTACCCCAAACTCTTAACTGCACATGGCCTAACACAGGGCCCAATATAGAACAGTGCCCTGGTTCCATCTTTGCTGAATGAAATACGGCTTCAGTCAAATTCCAGCTCTCTACCTCAGTTTCCTTATGAACCCACGGGTGGCCCTGGGAGGCCAGTCCTTTGCCATAGCCCACACAGCAGTTCCTAAGTCAGGAGTCCTGAGCTCCCTGAGGAGCCAGTGCTGGAGAAACTGAGTTTGTTCTGACCTGTGTATGCCCCAGCCAGCAGCTCTGAGCCTTCACCAGGCCTGATTCCTCCCCCACCAGCTTCTGTCTGGCCAGGGATGTTTGCCATGGGACTGTTCCTGCCTTTCCCACCACAGATTCGTGGGGGATGGGGATAGCCAGCAGCTTCTCCCTTGCAAGATCTCTCACAAGACTGGCATAGAGCAGCCAAGACAATTTCCTGGATTCCCAGGCTCTGCCCAACTCTCTGGCCTCAGGTGATGGACATTCAGCCTTTTCAGTGATGATGCTTATACCTCTCTCCCAAATGCAGGTGACCTTGAGGACATCTCTGGGGGCAGGGATGGCCATGCTTGATAGCTGCCTCACCTGGGCCCTCCAGCCGGGGCTGGAACATTCCCCTAGCTATTTCCAGTTCCCAGCAAATATCAGAGCAAAAATTCAAAAATCTGCTGGGAAATTCCTGTTGAGTAATAACCCTCTCCCAGTCACATGCCTGTGGAGGGAGTGGCCGGGGACCTCTTAGCTACTGGGACCTTGGGCCTTCCATTGAGCCTGGAGACATGCCGGGTCACTTCCAGGGAAGTGATGGGAGAGCATCAGGATGTGGGGAGCAGATACCATCAGGGTAAGAGCCCTGGGGTCAGGAGTCCTGCAGGAGAGGATGGGCTAGCCAGGTGGTCTTCAAACTCCAGCCTATGGAGTTCCTTGCCTTCCAAGAACACGTTTATCAGACTCCTCTGTATCTCCAGTAACAAGAGGGTTTGACCTTTACAAAACTGTTCCCTCATCTAGAATACTAAGCAAGTTTCTTTACAAAGGATACAAATCCTCACAGAGTTACTTAGTTGTTTTTTGGTTTTTGTTTGGTACCAGAGATCGAACTCTGGTCCTTGCGCTTGCGCAGCAGCTGGCGAAACCACTGAGCTAAATTACCGGCCTTACTTAGTTTTTGTTTTAATGTTCTTTAGATGTATTCAAACATAAAACAAGGTACAAACTTCTTAAGGTTCTAGGCTTACCATCAACAATAAAATCCAAACATGCTTACAGATTCTATTTAAAAGAAACTGTGAAGCCAGTAAGATTCAAATTAGCCGCATTAATTGAAATGTGACTTGGGCCAGGGATTTAGATCAGTGGTTCCGCCACCTGCCTCACAAGTGCAAGGTCCCAAGTTCAATCCCCGGTACCAAAATAAAGAAATAAATAAAATGAATGCAAACAAAAGAAAAAAACAATAAAAATTATTAAAAAAAAAAAAAAAGAAATGTGACTGTTGCCATTTGCTGAAAGTCAATAGCTGCTCTTAGCGTGATGTAGCTCTGACTATGACTGAGCAGGTGGCTCCTTCACACCCTGGATGCCTGTATTACCCATCCCAGGGGATGGCTCATGTCTCCTACCACTTCTCCCTATTTGAGCTACTGCACCGGGTGTCATTTAACCTTCACTTGGTGGAAACACACTGTAATGCATGACGTTCCTCTCTGCTGTTTTCTCATTAACACTCAACAATTAGGTTGTTTTTTGGTTTTTGGTTTTTTTAAATCTTTGTGCCTACAGGATTTTTCTCTCGAGTTTCAGTGTCCTGACCTTTAACGGGGGCAGAATTGCCTTCATCTCACTTCCTTCACAGGATGGCTATGCTGTGATTCATTCATTCAGCTATTATTTATTGAGCACTTATTATGTGCCAAGCACAGTTCTAAGTACAAGGATGTAGCAGAGGCCAGAATGGACAAAAGTCCCTCCCCTAGGAGCTTACTTTCAGTGGAAGAAACTGATAAGAGAATAAATAAGTAAAATAATATAATAGTGTTAAGCGCTAAGGAAAAAATAAAGCAAGGAGGGGAAATAAAGAATATGGAGAGAATTAGGTTACTTTTTAAATTTTTTATTAATTTATTTACTGGTACTGGGTATTGAACCTAAGGCCTTCACACTGAGCTACATCCCCTCCTCCCCAAGCTCTCACTAGGATGCCAATTTATTCAGGCTGGGCTCACACTTCCAATCCTCCTGCCTCAGCCTCCTAGAGTGCTGGAATTACAGACATGCATCACCATCCCCCACCCAACTAGAAGGAAGATACATATTTTTGGTTTTGTTTGTTTTTCAGACAAGGTCTTGCTATTCAGTTTAGGCTGGCCTTGAACTCACTATGTAGCCCAAGCTGGCCTCAAACTCTTAGGGCCAGGAATTTAGCTCAGTGGTTTCCACCGCCTGCTGCACTAGCACAAGGACCCGAGTTCAATCCCCAGTACCAAAAAAAAACAAAAAAAAAACTCGGCAATGCTCCTGCCTCAGCCTCCTGGGTGTTGGGATTACAAGTGTGCACCACCATGCCCAGCAAGGAGGTTACATTTTTAACCACTTAACAGTTTACCCCAAGGGTCACTTGGCAGCACACTTACTTATATACTGACTATCCAGAGCATTCCTCAGGTGAGTGTCATTCCAGCCAATTCCTGTTTGGATGAGATACACTCATACATCTGATTATTTTTTATATTGATTATTTTTGCATACTATTTTACTTAGAACATTGTATTCACCTTTGATGTTTGTTTCTAGTAAAATCTAATAATAAGTTCTGGTTATTTTCTTTTACTAATTCTTGTTTATTTTATTTATGAAAAATAACCTATAATTTTTTGCTGCAATCTATAAAAACTCTTATCACAAGCACATTAGGTATATTTTTATCCTTCTCCAGAACTCAGTGCTATTCTTTTACAATACAAAAAAGATGGGCCAGTGATTTAGCTCAGTGGTTCCGCTGCCTGCCTGGCAAGCACAAGGTCCTGAGTTCAATCCCCAGTACCAAAAAAAAAATAGGTACAATACAAAAAAGACACATTTGAGACACAGACTGAATAGGAAGGAAGTGCGAAAAGATCTGCAAAAGAAAAAACAGAAAAAGGAAGAAATGTCAGCATATCAGAAAAGTCTGTGTTCTGAAATTGAAAGACAAAAAAGACATCCTATTGTCAACTTTTTATAATACAGAAATGATAGAACTTGAAAGAAGAAACAAAACTAAAAAAATTGGAGCTGGAGAAGTAGCTCAGTGGCACTGTGCCTGGTGGCAAGGGCAAGGTCCTGAATTTGATTTCTGGTACAAGAAAAAAAACCTAAAAAATTCCACTAGTGGTCAATGACTATAAAATTCTATGGCTGGCGTTGACATCTAACAAGTTATCATGTAATCAAAAAGCACAGAAAAATTATAAAATATTTAGCACCTTCTGGCCAAACGGTATGAAACTCATTTGTTATTTATTCAAAACAAGGGAGTTCAAAAAGTCATTTACAATTTAGGTTAGGTCTAATAGACCAAAACGCCAACCATGACATCCATCATCAACGTCTTCATCATTACACTTAGTGGACAGACATTTTACTGAAATTATATCTCCCACAGAAAAAAAGGAAAGGCCAACACAACAATGTAAAGTGCGTTGTTCAAAGGAAGGCAATAATGCAGAAAGAATTTGGAAAGAGACTAGATACTATTGGCCAGATTCTAACACTGCATTGTGAATTGAATGTTTTAAGCTATACCATTCACAGAAAAATTATTGAATACATTAGATAAAATTGTCATTTTTGTATTTCCTGTTATATTATCTTATAAAAATTAGTGAAAAAATGTGCAATTTTTGGCCATTTTGTGTTTAAATAATTGGACTGGTAAATGGTTCAAGTGAAGTGTTCAGGAAAGGTCTTGAGTGGGTGACATCTAAGACCTATATGAGATGAGGAAGCGAGAGCATCCCAGGAACAGCCAGGAAGTCACAGTAGCTACCATGGAATAAGGCTCACAAGGCACACGCTGAAAAGCACAGTACGAATGTGGGTATAATAGCCACCTATTGCTTCTTTGCCCAGCAACCATTCCCCTCCTGGCAACTGCGCCTTGCTGTTCCTCTGGGAAGGATCCTTCACCACCAGGTGCTTCACTGCCAGGGCTGGGCCTTAGTGACAGGCCTGGCCAATCAGAGCACACATTGGTTTATGAGTGGGCATGGAACCAATCAAAAGTAAGGGTAAATAAGACTCTTGCTGGCACTCCTGGGAGAGGTGTAGCCTTCTCCCCTGGAGACCCCAGCAGTAAGGATGTGCTGGAGATTTGAGGAGGCTGAGAAGAAGCTAGATCAGAGGAAAACCAATCTTGGAGCAGAAGAGAACCTAATTCCCTGGCACATCCTTGATCCCTCAAATCTAAGTGTGCCTATGGCTAGACCTCTCAGTTCTGTGCACCAATTCATTTCCCTTCTGCAGAAGCTGGTGTATTAGTTGCTGCCTCATAATAAACTACTGCAAAACTTAGCAGGAGGAAAGAACAAACATTTTCAGTGACTATAGGGCATGGATTTGGGGACACCCTGACCCAAATGGTTCTAGCCTGGGGTCTCTCATAGGATTGCAGGCAGGACTTTAGCAAGGACCCCAAAGGCCTGCGGGGCCTGAGGATGTGCCATGGTGATGGTCCTCCCATGTGGCTAGAAGCTGGGCTCTGAAATCGAACCTTGTCACCTCCACCCATTGGTCAGCAGTGACTAAGTCCAGCCCACCATCGAGGGAGGGGACTCAGGCTTCACCTCTTGAGGGGAGGAATATTAAAGAATTTGTGGACATATTTTAAAACCACCAGGCCTAATGTGTTGGTTTTCCTGTCCCTTTAACTGACAGGGTTCTGGTACTTAGGAACTTGTCACTATTGTTCTTGGTAAAACAAAGAAACAAAACCAACAGCCAAGAAAGTGCAACAGAGAACAAATACTTAGCTACAAATGCTAATTTGCTCCCATCCTATGAATTCTCAAAAATGGCCCTATGCTCAGATGGCCCTATTGTCTGGAAGCTTAAAGTTCCTTCCACTGGGGACAGGTCTGTCACAGCCTGGTCTCAGTTTCCTCTCTCCTCGCCTACACAGCCTTGCTCCAGAATCCACACTGCTATTTCTCTGAACCCACCATCTTTCCACATCACCGGGGCTATGTCCTGCTGTTTGTTGCCTCCCTCCAAAGCTCAGCTTGTCTCTAAAAACTCAACTCAAACTTCACCCTTTTTGTGATTCCTTTGACTTCACACAAAAATGATACGACTTTATCGATGTTACTTACTGTCGCTTTGCATTTATTATCTCCTATTCCTAAACTTATATCCCTATATTTATGTGCTACTTACATTTTCCAGCTTTACAAAGAAGAAAGCTCTGCTCCTCCAGAGAGTCTGAGGGACTTGCTTATTGTCACCCAGCTGGCGAGGGGCAGGGCACACATTGGCCCACGCTAGAGTGAGTCATGCCTCCCTCTGCTGGCCCGCACCCTCTCCTGCCACCTTTCCTGGAGCACTTACTATGTGTGTTAGGCACAGGATTAATGGTACTCATTTTCCAAATGAGGAAATCAAGGCTCAGAGGGATTAGGTCACCTAGGTCTGACTCCAAACCTCACGTTCTCATCCTCCGTGCATAAAAACACACGATATGTACCTCAGTGCTCAAAAATGGTGTTCTGAAAGACATAATGGGAATGAATGACTACAAGAGCACTGGGTGGTCCTCAGACTTCTCATCCCTCACAGCAAGGGGCTGTGAGGCTGCATCTGCCTCCCTCAGGTTGGAGGGGATGCTGCGGACAAGGTGGAGTGGAGATGCTCCAACTGGAAGCCAAGAGTCTGGCTTCTGCTCTGGGCTCAGTGTCCATCTAATTGGGTGTCCTGGGCAGGTTTCTCCCCACCCCACGCAAGAACAGGTGGAATCACTGTGATCCCGCTGAGCAATGCCAGGTGGGATTGGAGACAGCTCCAGACAGGAAAGGGCACCCTGACCTCTGAGGTGCCCAGTGTGGTCTAGGAGGTCAGAGCCCAGGGCCCCTTTCCATCACACACTGCTTACTCTGGGTTCTAAGGGGGACCTCTGCCTGGAAGGAGCGAGTGCCTACTTGCTGGGGCTGGCCCTGGAATCTCAGGGCTACACCCTGCATCTTGCGTCTCAGCGAAGATGCTGAGATGAGCCCCCCCCCCACCTTGCCTCTGTGTGTTCACCTTAGACTTTACCTGTCATCCTTGCCTGGGGCCAGGAGAAGGCTGATTCCATCTGGGGTTTCTCACAGCACCCCCTTCCCACTGCCAGCTGAGACGTGTTTGGATCAGCAACAAACCTCATCTACTCCTTTCTGCCTCCAGCCCGACCAAATGCATGAGGCAACAGGAGCCCCAGGGTTGGCCTTTGCAGGGTGCATTGTCACAGTTGTCATTGCAGATACAAACACTGGCCCAGACAATAACTCCAGGATAAACGGTCCTTTAACCAGCGGAACGTTACCTCACAGGCCGCCTGACATACCCTCCCACGTGCCTTTTCTTCAGGCCTCTCCTCTGCGTTTCCAGTAACTCCATCTGCACAGCTGCAGACCATGTCGAAGGTCCTAGCTGGGGGCTATCTCGAGAAGCAGCCTCCTGGAGGAGGTGTCCAGGTCTCAAGGGTCCTCCTGTCCTCTCAATCCAGTGGCCCACCCTTCTGAGCAGCCCATCCATCACTGACCTATTTCTCCACATGCTTGAGGCAAGAAGGAGAATTGTTAACAGTGAGTGTATTAAAGTGTTTTCAAATACTAAGTATGGAGAAATATGAATACGTAGAATATTGTGCCCAGGATTTAGCTCAGTTAACCTCCTCGAAAGCTCAAGGTCCTGAGTTTGATCCCTGGTACCAAAAAAAAAAAAGTCCTTAGAATCTTGTGGCTGGTACATGGCTTGCTGCATTTGTTGCCCCCTATTCGTGGTGGGCCAGGAGCCAAGTTGTTAGGTTATCGGCAAATACAAGCTGTTCCTACACAATTTTTACCATCAATGTACACACATTAATTGTATGTTGCCAATGGTTTATTTCATGATTTCCTTGCTTTCTTCTCTTTCCTTCTTTCTTTCCACCATCTAAAACTCAGCACATCTAAAACTCAGCACATCTAAAACTTTGCTATCACACAAGGACAACCCAATTTCTGGCCAAGAAGAAGCTAACCTACCTCCTCCCGCAAAGAAGCTCCAAAACATTTTGGGAACCACAGTAGATCAAAATGTGTGAGCCAACCACCTTTTTCCTAACTTGTTTTGGAAATAAACCTGCAGGCAGGAGGAGATCATCTGGAGTGACGAAGGAAAGTACAAAGAGACAAGGAAATACAGTTGCACCTTCTTGGTGGTGTGGCTTCAATTGACAACAAAATGGAATAATGTGGGTCTTGGATATTTTCAATTGTGTAAAAAGAAAGTGGCAGCAGGACCACGGACAGCCAGTGTCCGTGTTTAACTCATCTGTGAACATTGGTCCACCCACCCCTAGGAAAGAGTCATCCGGAAGCAGCCCTGCTGGGAAGAGGCCTGGAGACATTTCTTGTTTCCTCCAGGCCAGGTGAGCTGCAGAATGCCTGGGACACCGGAGAAGGGAGGGAGAGTGGGAAGGAGAGAGGTGTGAGCAAGATCAGTCAGTGCCCCTGAGAGGGTGTCTCTGGCCCATCACTAGGAGAACAAACTGTAACCCAGGGCAGAGCTCGGAAAGGCCCAACCCAGAAGAAAAGCACAGTTTCCTAGGGTCCCTCAGGAGCTGGGCACAGCTGACCTAAGCCCAGGAGTAGCCCCCTGAGGTTGGGGACTCACGGAGCATCCTCTGCTTGGGAAAGGCAGCAGTTGCAGGTGTCCCCAGAGGAGACAACAAGGCTCCACCAAGAACACCAACCCTAACCTTCAACAAGCTGGGAAACTTTTTCAAGGCTGGCCACATATGTGGTGTCTTCTACTCTGAAATGTTTCCTACATGAAGTGGGGTATTAGTGATGCCTATGAGGCATGGTGTATTTGGTAGTCGGGATTCTCCAGAGAACCAGAAGTGTGTGTGTGTGTGTGTGTGTGTGTGTGTGTGTGTGTATGATACATTATAAGGAATCAGCTCATGGAGTAACGGAGGCTGGCAAGGCGCAAGAGCTGTAGGATGAGTCTGTCAGACCTGGGCGGGTGGCCGAGACAGCAGGCGTCCCTGTTTCTCCTTCTGGATCTCTGAATTTAGGCCACCTCCTGGGTGGAGGAGAGAGGAAGTAAGGGACCTTCTCACCCAACACTTATCCCTCGAGCTTGTCGCTCATTCCTTGATAAGCCTGGGCCGAGTGCTTGCTATGTGGCCCAGGGTCTGGTGAACTTGCTTCCTGTGGGTGGAATCTGGGCACTGAGAGGCTAGAAACTCCCTCTCCACCCCCAACCCTGTGATTCTAATAAGACCTCTGTCTTTTCTTTTTTCTTTCTTTTTTTTTTTTTTTGGTACTGGGGATCGAACTCAGGACCTTGTGCCTTCAAGGCAGGTGGTGGAACCACTGAGCTAAATCTCCAGCTGAAGGATTTTGTATGCTGTTTGGCATTGAACTTGTTGAGTGGATGGAGGCAGTAATTTTTTTTTTTTTTTGGTACTGGGGATCGAACTCAGGACCTTGTGCCTTCAAGGCAGGTGGTGGAACCACTGAGCTAAATCCCCAGCCCTCCTCAATCTTTCTTAATCTGCTCAGTTGGTAACCACATGAAGTTAGGGTGGGGATGGGAGTGAAGAGGCCAGTTCTCTGCCTCTAGAGATTTGAATTGGAGCCACAGGGTCAAATCACAAGGAAGCAGATTTTGGTTCAGACAGAGGGAACTTCCTCACCATCCGGGGAACCTGCCAGTGAACCCCTGAGATGAACAATTAGTAGACTGTGCTCCAAGTTGCTTCGGGCTGTTTCCAAACTCACATTCATTCTCAGGTGCCATCACAGGGCTGCTCCTTGTCCAGTTCCTTCACCAGCCTGGGTCTCCTCAGCTTCCACCCTGAGAAGGCTGTGACAACCACCCACATGCCTTCCATGCAGACAGGTCAGTCACTAACAAGGAATTTGAGAGCTGAACCTGACCAAAGTTGGACCCTCCTACCTACAGTGAGAACCTGAAAGGACAGTGCTCATTCCTGGGTCTGAAAGTCATTCAACTAATATGGAGCTTTTTTTTTTTTTTTTAGTCCTGGAGATTGAACCCAGGGCCTTCACCCTAAGCTACACCCCCAGCCCCTTTTTACTTTTTTTACATTTTTTTTTTCTGAAACAGAGTCTTACTATGTAGTTTGAGTTGGCCTTGAACTGTAGCCCAGGCTGCTCTCAAATTTGTGGTGACCCTCTTGCCTCAGCCTCCTGAGTGCTGGGATTATAGGCATGCACCACCACACCCAGCTGTGTGGAAGCTTTTGAAGTCAGCCTAGTTGGACTCCTGCTTCATCACTCAGAGGTGATGTGACTCTTTGAACCTCAGTTACCTTGGCTGTTCCTGAGGCAGGGGGAGTCACTGAGATGCTCCCATGAGGCTCTTGGTACAGAGCCTGGCATATAGAAAATGCTCTGTAAATGATGATACCCTTGTCGTTACCCCTTGACTCACTGCCTGGCCCATCTAGGTGATTGTTTGGGGGGAACAGTGGTCTGCATGTGCACATCTGGAGCATCAGTAGGGCCCCCAACTCTGCAGTCCCTGCTCATCCGAGTTCTGCACACTGGGAGCCCCACTCCTGCAGACTGGCTCATCTAGGCGTGGGAATAGAAGCCAAGGGAGAGTTTGCTTTGGAATGAGGACAGAACAGAGATGGATTTCTGGAGGCATTTGCCATCTCAGGGCAAGGAGTCATGTGTTTCTCAGCAGGAATGGAACCCGCTCTCCCCATCCGTCTGGGAGAGCTCGTCACTGGTCTAACAGCAGCTCCCTCCGGTCAGGATCAGGCCCGTCACAGCCAGGTCCACACTTCCAAGCTGGACAGGGTCTCCCCAGTCTTCAGGGACAGGCTGGAACCCTTTCAGGTCGCTCTCATGCTCTCTCCCATAACTGGAGGGAGAGTGTCTGTGGGTGAGGAAGCCGTCCAAGTGGGCAGCAGTTATTGCTACCTCTGAAAACACTTCTGTCGCCCTGATTTAACTGTCTAGAGACACTTTTTTGTTTTCCTGTTGAGTCAGAGTTTTGCTATGTTGCCCAGGCTGGCCCCAAATCTTTGGGCTCAAGTGATCCTCCCACCTCAGCCTTCTGAGAGCTGGGACTACAGCCCTGCCCTGAATGCTGCTAAGGGCTCTTTAACTGTTCTCCCTTTTTGTGGGGTTCAAGAAATCACTTTCCTACTGCAGCTAACAGGATCAGCCTGATTGCAAACACTCCAAAGGGAACACCAGCTCACACACACCCTGGCCGTAGGAGCAAGGACAGGTGTTCCGTAGGGTTTCTCCCTTTTCTCGACTGGGCTCCTGTTGATGGTTTTCTCCTAGCACCTCCACCACCTCACCCAACTTTACTTACGAAATAACATGAAGGCACCTATGGCTCAGGGATTTTATTTCTTTTTATTAATTTGTGTTTGTTTATATTAGAGTCAAGGCTAGGTGACACTCAGAAGCCCTCAGGCTGGTATTCCCAACGTTTCTCTCCTGCTTCTTGACATGAGTTCCTGTGAGAGGCAGGAAGTCCCCCTCCCCAGCCCACCCCGAAGCCCCTCCTCAGTGGGAAGGAGGCCCATGAGGGGCGGGCACTGGAACCACCACAGCTCGCTGTGGGAGTCAGGGGCTGGCAGTGTGTATCGCTCAACAGCCCCACGTTATGCCCCAGGATTTACAGGAAATGAAACAGGAGGTGTGGAGAGACAGAACTATAATCTCTGCTGCTGCATAATAGGAACTGTGTACTGATTCCATGAGGAACTCCTGCCCTCACTGCTGGGTCCCACAGGCCTGTGGGAAGGTAGGATCAGGTGAGCTTCTCTGCCTTTGCCAAGAAGTCACAATCTTACACGATTCCGACATTCAGTGAGCTTTCTCTGTGAGTCAACATGGCACGATGGCCTTAACACACATTCTCGTCTTCAATCGCAACCTCTCCCTTTTTCTCTCCCTCCCTGGTACTGGGGCTTTAACCTAAGCTCTTCGGAACTAAGCTACACCCACTGGCCTTTATTTTTCATTTTGAGACAAGCTCTCACTAATTTTCCCGGCCTGGGCTTAAGCTTGCAATCCTCCTGCTTCAGCCTCCCAGAGTGCTGGGATTACAGGTGTGTGCAACCATATCCTGCTTCTCCTCAAATATTTACCACAAACCATGTGAAACAGGTGTTATTATTCCAGATTGAGACTCAGATGATACTAGCCTGCCCAGGCCAGGTTGTGCTGCAGTAACAAATAGTCCCAAGAAACTCCTGTGGTTTTTATAAAACTAATATTTATTTCCCTTTGTACAGCTGTCTTCCAAGCTGGGAGTCTATGATCCTGCTCACCTTGACTTTTTCTTTTTCTTCTTTTTCTGAGACAGGGTCTTGGTATATAGTCCACGCTGGCCTGGAACTCATGGCGATCTTCCTGCCTCAGCCTCCTGACTGTTGGGATTACAGGTGTGCACCATGAGACCTGGTTTGCCTTGACCTTTTCCTGGCACCCCCATGTCAACACAGGGCCACTCATGTAACTGCTGTGGCGAGGAAGAGGAAGACTTCAGAGTGCTTTGCACTTGGCCTAGAAGTGAGCTTCCTCCGTCATTGCAACAGCCAGCACTAGTCCTAGGGCCCATCCGCAGCCAGGGGCTGAGGTGACCAGTCTCTAGGACTGGAGATTGTGAACCAAGTCCTGCCTACAGCCAAAGCTCACGCTCTGCCTAGGACATGCAGGCCAGTGAGAGGGGTCCCCGCTCCAGCCCTGCCAGCTCAAGTGGTGGGGACAGTGAAGCCGTTAAGGAGCAGCACTGGACCCTGCATGACTCAAAACCTCACCACTCTCAATGCTTTTTAAAGTTCACTGGGGTTCACTGACTCTCCCAGACATCATAAAGAAGTGGGCCAGGCATTTGTGCATAGCCCCACTTTAAAGCTCAAGAAACTGAAATCAGGAAGGTTGCAAGTCTTGAGGCATTCAAAGGTAGGAACTGAAATCCCCACACTGGACTCGTTCTTCACAAGCTCGACCTGAAGCTCTTCCCAACAAATCCAGTTCCCTGTAACTTTGGAATTGGGAAAGACCAGCTTTCCACCAAATGATCTCCTGGACCTGCTCACTAAGGCCTCAAATTCCACCACTGAGACCAGGGTATCGCTGCACCCACCTCCGAAGGGAATGAGTCACGGGCGGTAGTCCTCCCACACGGCAAACAGTGACAGTGCCACATGCTGCTGCAGGTGGACATCGGGGTTCGGGCAGACGAGGGTCAGGGCAGCTTCGAATACAAGCATTCCGGGTGAAGCGCCTTCCCGATTCTCCTTGTCTGTTCTCTTCTACTGCGTTCAAAACCATTTAATATTTTATTTCATTCCCTGAACAGTTCTGTTAGGGACCTGACGAGGATGGACTGATCTCTCTTCCAACCTTCAGTTTCCAAAAAAGGAAAGCTGCAGAGGCTAACATGACTTCTCAGAGCAAAGCAATGACTGAACTGGAATTAAGAAGCAAAAATGGGGCTGGGGATTTAGCTCAGTCGTGCTGCTGCCTGCCTCGAAAGTGCAAAGTCCTGAGTTCGAGCTCTGGTACCAAAAAAAAAGAAGCAAAAGTGTTCCAGGAGCAATAATCACCAATCCTTATGAGTATGCAGCAAGACTGCCACATCTACCTGGTGATATATGAATTACTATACTTTACTTAATAAGGGTTTTATTATAAACTATTTCATATATAAGAGAATTTATATAATGTATATGTGGTATATAGAATAGTAAAGCTCTGTCTAGAACTCTTGCTTATTAACAATGCTACACAACACTAGGTCTCCTTAAATTATAAAAATAGCTGGGCATGGTGGTGCACACCTGTAGTCCCAGCCCTGGGGAGGGTGGGGCAGGAGTTATCACTGTGAGTTTGAGCCCATCCTGAACTACCTACAAAGACCCTGTCTCAAACAAACAAACAAACAAAAAAATCAAAATCATATAGAAGATGGAAACCTTAAAGAACCTTCCTGCCTCCTGTTGACCCCTGCATCTCCCCAGGGATAATGGCTATTAACTATTGGTCACAAGATACATACTCACTTCAGAAAGCAATCCAGCAATGTATATTGAGAGTCCTAAATATGGCTATAACTCTTGACCCTATATCCCACCCTGGGAATTTATCCTTCTCAGAAGGCCTTCCAGTCTTCCCTCTTTGCCTGGAAGTAGCCAAGCTTATCCCACACAATTCTTGCCCCAGTTGTTCCCCACCAGTCACTATACTTGGCGGAGTTGCTCACAATTGGTTGTTGTCAGTTTTTTGTCATGATAGTGAAATACCAGAGGCAGGCTACTTATGAAGAAACGAGGTTTATTTAGCTCGCAGTTTTTGAGGTTTCAAGTTTAAGATCAGGCGACGCCCGTGTTCAGCCTCTGATCAGGGCAGTGGGTGGCATCAAGGGAGCATGTCTAGAAGCAAGTGGTCACATCTCAAACCAGGAGGAAGAGACAGAGGGGCCGGGACCTCCCACTCGGCCCCACCCCTGAAGGGTCCAACACTGCCGCTGCTACCACCCTGCAGACCAACCCTCCAACTAGACGCTCAGCGATGCTCACACCACGTGGGACCACTGACAGATGTCCAGTCAGCTCTCAGTCCAAGGTCATCACCTCCAGAGGCCAGCCATGTTCACCTGTCTGTACCAATTTCCTCCCCCAACACCACTGCCTTTCATCTTACCCCAAATTGTTTTCCCCCTTGAGCCCACCATTCTCTGGTCCCACCTTGCTTAACGGTTGGATCACTAATTTGCTCTGTCTTTTACCCTCCATGAGGAGTCCCTCAAAAGGGAGCCTCAGTTGCCTGCCGTGTCGGATGCTGCGTCCCCAGCACCTGACATGCCAGGAGAATGCACAACTTACTGGAGAGGATAAATGTCTGTTTGTGAAGCCACCAGCTGGTACTTAGATTAGAGATGTTACACAACTCACCTTGCAACCCAGGCACGACTGCAACAGAGTGTCCTTGTGACACCAAGGAAGCTTGGTGCAGGAAGTTGGGGCACTTCTGGGCCACCTTGTCACTCCTTCCGCCACAATGACTGCCTTTCAGAGGTGGCCCCTTCAAGGCCCATGGTCTGTCCTTCCCCTAAAATTCCAGTGGTGGCAAACCTGTAGTATGTATGCCGCAACTGGCCGGTTGTATCATTGAAAGCTCTAAAGGGTTTGCCATCATGCAGTCTTGGCTTCTAAAACAAGAGAGGTGAACAAAACCTCCTGGGCCTAAGGCTCTGTCAAAATAACATCTAGGCCAGAGGTAATTAAGAAGAGTAATTTGAAGACTCTCAAGTCAGACAATGGAAACATTAAGAGTTTCCACTGAAACAGAAACTTGGTCAAAAGGGCTGGGCTCCAGAAGCCTCTGCTAACACTCAGAGAAGAGAAAAGCTGCTAGTTTAGCCTGAGGGTAGGGCGACAGTGGGAGAAAGGGGAGCCTGGGCCTGGATGGGAGCTGCGCCAACACAGGAGAAGTGGTTGGGCTGACTGACTTTCCCCGACTCTTCCTAACAAAATGAAACCTATTACCACAGATGAGCCAAAAGAAATGGCAGTCCCAGGCGTAGTTCAGGGCTACAGTGTATGTCTCAAATGCAAGAGGCCCTGGTTTCCATTCCCAGTACTGCAAAAAATAAAATAAAAATCTTACATAGTCTTATCCAGGAAGGCATTCTTTCTTTTTGGGGGGTATTTTTGAGACAGGGTCTCATTATGTAGTCCAGGCTGGCCTGGAACTCATGATGATCCTCCTGTCTCAGTTCCCCAAGCTCTGGGATTGCAGGCGTGTGCCACCACGCCCATGGGCATTATTTCTGTAGTCTCCTTTTTTGGGGGGGGGGGGGGGGG
>NW_004624734.1:31952280-32068878 GCF_000247695.1 Heterocephalus glaber | reverse complement strand
TGGCTGGGGCAGGGAGAGTCTTTTATAGAGACTGGGGTGGGGTTTGTAGGGGCTGAGGTGGGGTTGAGTGAGGTAGTGACTAGGGAATGGAGGAGCCTGTGATGTCACTAGGTAGTAGGAGGTGAGCGAGTATTAGGTTACTTTCTAGGCGGGAACAGAGGCATGCTGGGAAGAAGGGTTTATTCTTTGGTGGGAGCAGCCATCTTGGCATGACGTCACACAGGGGAGGGGGCAAGGTACCATAGGAAGAGGGCAGCTACGATACATAATAGCTGCTGAGGTGGTGGGAGACCTATCAGTGTGTATCCCACTTCCTTGCTCATTTAGGCTGCTCTCTGCTCAGTGTCTTCTCTTCAGAGGACTTTCCTGAACTGCCCCCCCGACCATAGCTCATCTCCTTCCTTCCCCCAGTCCTTCCCACGCCCCTGATTCCCTTCACACTTTTCCCAACTGACCACAGCTTTGACTGAGTTACACATTGGGCCGTTTGTAGTTTCCTTGCCTGCTGCCCAGCTCCGATGAAAACCCCTGAGAGCAGGGCCTTGTCTGCCTCCCACAGCAGCCTGCACAGCAGGCACAAGCGAGTATGGGATGACCTGTCAGAAACACCAGTGGCCCCAGCCACTCGAGATGCAGGACAGCTCTGCACCCAGGCTAATACCTGGGAGGCCCCCCATGCCCCTCAAAGCTGCTTTTGGGGTGCTGGACGATGAACTAGGGATGGTTCCATGGTCACTTGAGCATGGTTGCTGCCCTGTGTCTGGCACCCAGGGAGCCCCTTGGCAGCCCATGGGCCTCTTGGACCTGAAGCCCAGTGCTATGGTCTGAATCGTGTCCTCCAAAGCCCAATGCTGACAGCACATCCCTCAAGTCCTTACCCTCCTCTAAAGAGGTCACAAGGGTTAAATAAGGCTGTAGGTTACTGCCTGACCGGGCTGGATCAGTGGGAGACAGCAGGGAGGGCAGGTGTGGAATCCTCATTCTGTCTCCCTCCTTCTCCTCTCCCCTCTCCCACAGAAGAGGCCATGTGGGCGCACAGCAGGATGGAGGCTGCCTACATGCGAAGGGAAGAGGCCTTACGATGGTAGTGACCTTGCCAGCATCTAGATCTTAGACCTCCAGGCTCCCAACGAAGAGAAGTAATGTCTGCTGTTTAAAGACCCGGCTATGGAAAAAACTAAAGACCCAGCCTAGTTCTGGCTGCCTGGGCAGATAGTCACACCCACCTCAGCGGCTTCAACCCTCCCGGAACAGATGGACTGCAGCAGCAGCATACTTAGGGAAATAAGAAATGAGTGCTCCACCTGCTCTTTCTCTGTAGCCCCCTGGAAACCCTCCCATAGAAATGCACCATTAAGGAATGAGAGGAATGCAGCTCCATCTCCTCCCCAAGCCTCCGAGGCCCACCTCTGGACAACCCACCCTCAACTCAGGTGCCTCTCCACCCTCTGCCCTCCAGGCCCTCCACAGCTGCTCCTCTCCCAGCCAGGCCTGTGTGTTCCCCTCACGGGAATCCCCTCCCCACCAGGAGCAGTTTCCTGGAGCTTACTGCAGGGAAGGAGGTGAAGGTGCAGGACCCATCTGAACTGCCTGCCAGGTGCATCCCGTTTGGACCTGGAGCCTGCACTTGAAGCAAACACTCTGGTCTCACACAAAGACCAACAGAGGACACCCTGAAAGAGGCTGTGGTAAAAGCTGATGCCCAGGCTTGCCCCAGAAACCCTGACTTCTCTGGCCTGGGGGACCTGGGCATCGGGACTTCAAAGCCTGCCCTCCCTCCCTACCCCTTCTCTCACCCTGATCCGGCTGTGTGTCCAGGGGTAAGAGCCACCCACTTACCAGGTGCTCAGGAATAAGCGAGGACCTGAGGCTCTGGCTTGACACGGCATCTTCCCCAGAGGGGTGAGTCTGTCCTCTGCCCTGCCAGCTGTGAACAATTCAGTCTGGCTGGCTTTTTCCTAGGCACCCGGGCCAAGCCTCTGCTGGTTGCCAGGGAAATGTGAAGAGACATGGTCTCTCTCAGAGTTTCCATTCCCTGTGGCAGCCGGGCTGGGGCCGTGATGAAGGCCAGAGGAGGGGAGGGAAGTTCTGCGCCCAGTGGGCATCTACACCACGCTAGGCCAGCTCTGGTGTTGGCTGGGGCTGGGCTGCGTGGATCTTCCCAGCAAACCTGCAAGGAGAGGGTGTCATGGGCAAGAAAGTGGGACCTGTGGAGCTGAGGTGACTGGCCTTGCACCCAGCTTGTCTGATGTCCGTCCACAAGGCCCTCCCTCCAGGCCAGTGCATTGTGGACAGAGGGCTCCAGCGTCCAGGTCCCGCTTTGGCTGCTGGGATTGTGGGACCCTTGGGAGCCTGCTGGCCAGGGGCCACCACTCAGGCCTCTGTCTCATTCCACCTGCTCAGGCCTGATCTCCCTCCATCAGACCAGACTGTGAGATCTGAGGTGGGCAGGATCCCCCCTTGCCCATGGCTCAGCCCATGCCCACTTCTCTAGACAGAGCAGGCCCTCAGCAAACCATGAAGCAGAGGGCTGGGGTCCTAAAGGCTGCAAAGTTGGAGGCATCCTGGGATGGGAGAAGTGGCATTGGAGAAGTCAGTCGTCCAGAGGGTAGGCTGCCCAGCCTCTTAATACATCTGTGCTGCAGTGGCCTCATCTACGCAATGGAGAAATTCACTGTGATCCAGGAACACTGCTGCGAGGAGAAGGGAGAGGCCCAGCTACATCACAATAACTGACAAGTGAGTTACTGTTCTAACCATTATTACTCTGTTGCGGGGTTTTGCTTTTTGTTTTTGAGACAAGGTCTTACTGTGTGGTTCAGGCTGGCCTTAAATTCACTATGCAGCCCAGGCTGGCCTCAAACTTGCAGGAATCCTCCTCCCTAAGCCTTCTGAGTGCTAGGATTACAGGTGTGGGCCACCCCGCCTGGCTATTATGTTGTTATTATTGTTGCCCGTTTCCCAGTGTCTGGCCAGCCCCAGCCAGCTACAGATCTTGGAAACTGAGGTTGGGCTAACCTCTGGGCTTCTTCAGCCTTTCCCTCAGTCCTAGGGATGGCCAGACTGGGTGACATGCACAGCAAATGACCTTGGTAGACTTGGGGTTTGGTACCCACTAAGCCAGTCGTGCTCAGCCTTGGCTTCTTGTTAAAATCATTTGGGAGCTTTTAACAATTCTGATACCCCTAGTTGGAACTGAAAGTAGGATCTGGGCTGTGGTGTTTTTAACCCCCTTGACCCCCTAGATTCCATCAAGTGCTGTAAGCTATCTCCTGCTGAGGAGAGGCCATCCTTTCTCTTGGCTGGAGACTGCACTGGGGAGTCAGCATTTGGCTCCTGATCTACCAGATGCATGATTTTGGGCTAATTTCTTAAGGGTGGCCAGACTCAGTTTCCCCATTTGTAAGGTGGGGTGGTACCCATCTTTAAGTTTTGAAGAATATCATTAAATTAAATGGGGTGGCTGATAGAGAAGGCACTTATTTTATATTTTTATAGTCTATAGCTCAGAGTCCTTCACAGTATGTTCAAGGAGATGTTATAACACACATACGCGTGCACACAACACACATGCATTTTAAATACTGTTTGTTTCCTAAGGTTACCTAGATCCCATTATTATAAGTCTTGTCATCCAGGTGCAGTGGCACACACCTGTAATGACTGCTATTCTGGAGGCTGAGGCAGGATTGATCACACATTTGAGGCCAGCTGGGGCAACTTAGGTCCTGTCTCAAAATTAAAAAGTAAAAAGGGCTGGGACTATAGCTCAGTGGCAGAGCACTTGTCTAGCATGTACCAGGCCCTGGAGGATTGTAATATTTGTGAGATTGCCCTGAGTACCCCCTTAGAACTCTGTTACGGTTTAGATGTGGGATGTCCGCAAAAGTCTAATGTGTTTAGAAGGTGATTGGATCATGGGGCGCTGTACTCATCGGTGGATTAATCCAAGGGTAAGTTCAGAGCTAAAAGTGTGGGAGGTGGCTGGGGCGTGGCCCAGAAGGGTCTATTTCTCCCTCCAGCTATTCCTTGTTACTCTACTTCTTTTTTTGTTTGTTTGGTTTTTGTTTCTGAGACAGGGTCTCACTATGCAGTTCAGGCTGGTCTGGAACTCACTGTGTAGCCCAGACTGGCCTCCAACTTGCAGCAATCCTCCTGCTCCTTAGTGCTGGGGTTACAGGCGTGCACCCCCATGCCCTGCTGTTCCTCTGCTTCCTGACTGTCGTCACTGAGCAGCTCTCCATGGCAGCCCCTTCCACCACACTGTGCATTTGAGTCTGCCAACCATGGACTGAAACCACGAGCCAGAATAAACCCTTCCTCCTTGGAGTGTGGGTTTAGGGTATTGTGTCCCAGTCACAGGAAAATGAGTAGGATGGTTCCCCTTTTAGGTCACCATTGGAGCCCATCTGCAAGATGCTGCTTTTCTGGAATATTCTGCAGGGCAGGCGGAATCCGGGGAAGGAGGCCCCCAATCATTCACCCAGCAGAAGCTGCACAACCTGACTAAAATGTTGTTTATTTGCTTGGGGGTTATTTTACCTCATGTTGATTGGAAGCTCTGGCAGCCGAATGCAGTTGATTAATTAAAATGCAAAAATAAATCAATTATTACTTATTAAATGCACTTGTTTTCCTCAGCATATTTCTCAAGTGTGAGGTTTCTAGAAAAAAATCCTGGCAGTACAAAGGATTGTGCTAGTGGTGCACTCAGGGGCGCAAGCAGGATGGGATTGGTCAGGGAGCAGTGGGCCCCCTTTAGCCAGTTCATCTCCAGATGCCGGGGCTCAGGTTAAAACAAAGATGCTGTGGCTTTCTGGTGGCAGGGGCTGACCTTGTACTTTGGGGAGGTGTCTGGAGGCCCTGCCTCCATCCTAGGCCAGGACTGCTGTAAGAAGGCGGGTGGAGCTGAATCCCAAGGAAGCCATCGCATTCACCCTCTGCCTTCATAGACAAGGAGATAATAGCTGTCTTCTCTGAGTTTTCCCTACACGTACAAAGCGTGTTGTATATTCTCTTGCTAAATTCTCCCAACAGCCCTCAGCAATAAGTATTAATGTCCCCAGAGAGAGGATCTTCATTATTTAATCATTCAAAACTACTTATTGAGGCCTCACTGTGTGGTCAGTCCTGTGCGTGTGTGTGTGCGCGCGTGGGTGCATGCGTGCGGAAGCGCATGTATGCACACACGTTACTAGAGTTTGAACCCAGGTCCTTCACACTAAGCTACATCTCCTGCTCTTTTTTTTTTTTTTTTTTTGGTACTAGGGATCGAACTCGGGGACTCCTGACCTTTTAAAAAAATATTTCTTGAGGCAGGGTCTCGCTAAGTTGCCAAATTGATCAGGCTGGGCTTGAACTTAAAATCCTGTTGTCTCAGCCTCCCAGAATGCCAGGATTACAGGCCTGCACCACCATGCCCAGGTGCTCAGTCCCATTTGGGAGTTGGGCATTCAGCAAAGCCAACCCAGTCCCTGCCCCGTGGAGTTTACAGTCTAGAGGAGGCGCTAACTTTACTTGGATAATCACAGTTCAGTGTACCACAGCACCTTCAGCCACATGCCAGGCTCAGCTGTTCTTTCTTTTTTTTTTTTTTGGTACTGGGGATCAAACTCGGGTCCTTGCACTTGCGAGGCAGGCACCGGAACCACTGAGCTAAATCCCTGGCCGCTCAACTGTTCTTGACAGCCCCGCCTTTCCCTGCCGTAGAGAAACGCTGTAGAAAATCCAAGAAAAACACACTTGAGGATGCACAGCTGAGCTGAGAAAAAAGAAAAGAAAGCCCCAGATTCCAGAACTAGTGCAAGCACCACAGCTAGGATGAGAAGTTTGGCTGAGAATTTGGGGTTTTACTGAGATAAAGGCTAAGGTTGCCAAGGCACCCTCAGCTGTGAAGTGGGACCTCTTGAACTGATCCCCCTGAATAGAGCTCGGAGCCCTGAAGAGTGCCCCTGTCAGGCACAGGAAGGCTGCAGGAGTGCCAGCCTGTGAGGAGGAGAGACAGAGGGCCAGGCCCACCTGCACCAAGTGGTGGCCCTTCCTGCTCATTCCTGTCTTTGGCAGGTCACCAGCCTCTTGTCTCTTGTGCCCGAAAGTTAACAACAAAATTAGTTCAGGACCCAAGGCCCCTGACAGAAGCAAACCCTAAAGTACTCAAGAATGACATTTTCACAACCCAGGCCTCTCAGGCAGCCCACAGCAAAATGCCTCCCCACTGAAAATGAGTTTCTAACCCCAAATTACAAACCACACTAAGAAATAAACCACTATATAAAGGGTCATCAGTAAAAATAAGAACAAAACAACTAAGCTCAGATGAATTCATCCTCAAAGGAGTGGAAGGAGAAAAACCTGAAAGTATAAAGTAAACTTTTTTGATGATTATAAAGACTTTTTGTTTATTTATTTATTTTTTGAAACATGGTCTCCCTACATCCTCCAAGCTAGCCTCGATCTTGCTATGTTGCCCAGGCTGGCTTCGAACTTGTGATTTTCCTACCTCAGCTCCTTCAGTGTTGGGATGGATTATAGGCATGTGGCAGCATGCATGGCTTCTAAATAGTTTTCTTTCTTTCTTTCTTTCTTTCTTTCTTACTTTTTTGTTAAGAAAAAATAGTAAAGAACAAGATAATAGGAAGAAGAAATTTATCTAAAACAAGCCAATCAGAAGTTCTAGAAGTGAAACATCAAATGTTAAACTATCAAAATTAATGAAGTAGACAGCAGAACAAAATGGAAAGGAGACATTTAGCAGACTGAAAGAAGCCCGCAGCATGCTAAGGAAAGGGGAAAAAAATAGGGAAAAATAGGGAAGAAATCATAGCTGAGAGACCTAGACGAAAACATGAGAAGATCTAATCCAGTGTAGCTAGCATCTCCAGAGATAGGAGACGAGCAATATTTAAAGAAGGAATAACTAGGAATTGATCAAAACTGAAGGAATATTTAACCTTCAGCTTGGATGAGTACATGAGATCTAAGAATAAATAACAAAAATTTATACTTGAGGCATATTAAAAGACAAAGTAGGGTCAAGGATGTAGCTCAGTGGTGCTGTACCTGCCTGGCAAGCACAAGGTCCTGAGTTCAATTCCCAGTACTGGGGGGGACAAAAAGGACAGAATGAAGCACATTGAGGTGTTAAAGAGTTTATTTGCACACACAGCAACTCTTGACCTGGGCAGCTTTGAAATAGAAGCTGGAGCTCCATCAAAACAGCCTATGGGGAAGGTGTTTCCAGGGTGAACTAGGAGCCAGAGCAAAGGTGCTGTGTGATTCTGTGACTGTCCTGGGAACCTTCACAACAAGGTCAGGAAGGCCCAGTTGGCCCTCTGTGATGGCTGAGCTTAAGTTCCGTTTTCTTTTCAATTCTGAGTTCGGTTCTGGTTTGTGTGCATAAGAACCCAAGCTATCCCTGTAGTCTGATCTCCTCATGGGTAATTATTTTAACAGGAACTCAGTAGAAAATCTGGAGAACAGCAAAGATAAGCAGACAAATATTACAAAGCCTCATGAAAGAGAAATACGTAGGCCCAGAACAATGTGTAGGTGAGGATGGGAGTTGATCTCCCCTAGGGTGACAATTAATTTTCTGTGACACCTTGGCTCAGCTATAGTACCCATTTGCTTGGCAAAACACTGGTCTAGATGCTGCTGTGAACATATTTTTTAACATGTGATTAGCATTTACAGTCAGTAGACTTTAAGTAAAGCAGATTGTCCTTCAAAGAAGATACTTGGCCTTGAGTCTATAGCATACAACTTCACCTGAGTTTCCAGAATGCCGCCCTGTGGAGTTTGAACTCAAGACTGAAACTCTGGAGGCTGGGCATGCAGCCCAGTGGTAGAGCACTTGCCTAGCATGTATAAGGGCCTGGGTTCCATCCCTAGCACTGCCATAAAGAAAAGAAACTTCAACTCTTATCTCAATTTCCAGTCTGCTGTCCTGCCCTGGATTTGGACTGCCAGCCCCACAACCAGTTCCTTAAAATCAATTTCTTCTTCTTTTTTTTTTTTTTTTGGTACCAGGGATCAAACTCAGAACCTTACGCTTTCAAGGCAGGCACCGGAACCACTGAGCTAAATCCCCGGCCCTAAAATCAATTTCTTTTTTTTTTGGTACTGGGGATCGAACTCGGGTCCTTGTGCTTGCGCAGCAGGCAGCGAAACCACTGAGCTAAATCCCCAGCCCAAAAATCAATTTCTTAACATCAAAATCTCTCTCTCTCTCTCTCTCTCTCTGGCAGGTGAGGCCATGAATGAGCACTGAGGGTTGAGGAGGTGTTAACTACACAGAAGAGATGAGATAGGACAGAGAGAGAGAGAGAGAGAGGGAGAGAGAGAGAGAGAGAGAGCGCTTTGTAGACAGAAAGAATGGCTCAGGTCCAGGCCCTGAGTCTGGGGAGAGATTATGCTGAACCTTGAAAGAATCTGGGACTTTTTCTCCTAGGAGCAAGTGGAAGTCTGGGATTTGTAGATTTGAGGGTGGGATGCCCGGATCTCCAGAGCCGGGCACGCCAGGGCTGGGTCTTACTCCAGGCCTCCTTGGCCCTGGAGTTGGTGCTGTGGCCCAGTACTACCCAGTCCCCTCCTAAGCCCGCTGGCATATTTGTTGGTACTTGTGAATCTGGCATATGTTCTGCCCTTCTTTAGAAACCAGTGCTCAGATTTCAGCTTTTCCCTCCTTTAGTACTGGGGATTGAACCCAGTACTACACTGAACTACATCCCCAGCCCTTTTAAAAATGTTTTTATTTTGAGGCAGGGTCTCCCTAGGTCACTAAATTGCCTAGGCTGGGTTTGAACTTGTGATCCTCCCGCTTGATTACAGGTGTGCCTCACTTTGCTTAGCCAGATTTCAATTTTAGAGGGTCTCCCTTCCCCTTCCCCTTCCTCTCCCTCTCCCTCTTCCTATCTTGGTGGGTTTGTCTTTCTAGTTCCTTCCTCCAGGACTCAAAGACCAAATGAACTATGACAGTTCCCATTCCACCTTAAGCTAGATAAAAAAAAAAAAAAAATCCTAGAGTGATTCTGTTCACTGAAGTTTGAGAATCACTAAGCAAGAGGAAGGTAGGTCTTGCAGCTGAAGTCTGGGCCTTCCAGGCAACCCTGCAGTCAGAGCTGGGGATGGTCCTGTTTGCTGTAGGGTGGATCCCACTCTTTAACATGAAGCTTTTTGGCCATGACAGTTCACAGACCTCTCTGTGGGTGTGAGACTGAAACTCAGAGACAGTGAGGTGCGTTCAGAGCCAGGCTGAGCTCTCTGTGTGCCAATGGGTCTGTCCTGGACTGGAGACACTGCCCAGACTCATCGGGCCCTGTGCAGGGCCGAGTCCAGAGAGGGCCTAGGAAGGCAGGCCCAGGAGCACCTGCAGGAGGAGGTTTATTACCCTCTACCTTCAATCTCTATCACTGTGCAGGCTCTGCAGGGCCCAGCAGCTGATGCAAGGGAGGGAGGGAAGGAGCAGAATCAGGAGAGGAGGTTCCTCATTTGCCTCTGAGGAAAGAGAGCACAGGGGCCTTCTGGCAGGGTGACATGTGGCCAGAATTGCCAGAAGGTTTTTTTTGAGACAGGGTCTCACTTTCTAGTTCAGGCTGAACTTGAACTCACTATGTAGCTCAGGCTGGCCTCGAACTTGCAGTGATCCTCCTGCCTCAGTCTCTCAAGTTCTGGGACCACAGGGGCGTGCCATCACGCCAGGCCAGAAGGATCTAAATATTGACAGGCTTCCAAGTGATCAAGAGCCACAGTCCTGATGCCACATACATACTGAGTGCCCCAGTGCTCTGACTCCTCCTGCCCCTCCCCAGGGCTCCCCAACTCCAGGACCCCGCCCCATGCCTAAAGCTGAAGTCAATCCTGTCTGGTCAGTGTCCTTGGGTACTGGTTGCTGTGTGGACATTACCCATGTGGATGAGAGCAGCCGCTTCCTGCCTGCAGGGTTTGGCATGGGAGTGGGCATAGAATCCACTGTCCTGAGATCACAGGGCAGGCTCGTGGGAACAGCATACAAATGTAGGTGGCACTTGTCACTCCTGCCTGCTGTCATGTCCAGGGAGTAGCTGGCACAGGGTTTTTGGGGTTGCTGTGCTGCTCTGGCTGTATCAGAAAAGCACTTGACTTTAGGACCAGAGAACCTGGGTCCTGCTCTGGCTGAGAATGTCATAGTTGTATGACCTTGAGACACTTCCTTAGCTTCTCTGAACTCCCATAAAATCTCCCTTGCACAAGGTTGCCTGGGGGATGAAGGTATTGAAAATGTGGGAGTTCAGTCCTTCTTCTCAATGTCCTGTGCTAAATCCAGACCTGTAAATACAGCAGCAAAGGCTCTGCCCCTGAGCCGGATCCTGCTGTTCCCAGAAGTACTCCCAGGCCCTGGCGATGGTTACCAGGATGCTGGGCTGTATGTAACTAGGTGCTCCAGTACCTAAGGAGAGACTTCTGGTCTCAGGGCCTGGGCCAAGCAGTGGGAGGCAGAGGCTCTTCTCAGCCCTGCCTGGTTCCTGCAAGCTCAGCTCACTGCCCTGCCTGTCTTTATTTCTTCTTCTTCTTCCTCTTCCTCTTCTTCTTCCTCTTCCCCTCCCCCCCCCCTTCTCCTTCTCCTTTTCTCTTTCTCATTATTATTTTATAGTATGGGAGATTGAATCCAGGGCCTGGGACATGCTAGGCAAGTGCGTTCTACCACTGATCTCAGGCCCAGACCTTTTAGTATGTACGAATGTACCAATGTATGTATGTACTGGGGGTTGAACCCAGGGCTACTGCACTGAGCTACATCCCCAGCCCTTTTTATTTTTATTTATTTATTTTTTTGGTACCAGGGATCGGACTTGGGACCTTGCACTTTCGAGGAAGGCAGTGGAACCACTGAGCTAAATCCCTGGCCCTGAGCCCTTTTTAATTTTGAAGCAGGTTCTTGCTAAGTTGTTAAGGTGTCCAGGCTGTGCCTGTACTTGCAATCCTCCTGCTTCAGCCTCCCAGGTACTAGGACTACAGGAATGCATAACCATGCTCAGCCTTTCATATTTTATTTTGAGACAGAGTTTCGCTAAGCTGCCCAGGTTGGCCTCAAACTTCAGAGCCTCCTGTCTCAGCCTCCTGAGTAGTTGAGATTAAGCTTCCACATCTGTCTAAAAAATTTAGTAGAGATTTATTTTAACACAAAATAGAGGAAAATGACAAACCTATCAAACTAGGAATTAACAGCAATGATTGTTTTGGACATGGCTCAAGCAAGGAGGACAAAGCTAGAAACAGGAGGAACTGTGAATCACAATAAGTCATGGGAGTGACTCTTGCAGGCTTTCTGTTGGAAGCCTGTGATGAGAGGGGAGCTGGGCCCTGCATGAGCACGGTGGGTGGGAAGTGTTGGCACCTTGAGGGGCAGGAGGACAGAAGGAAGACCCAGCACCTGCCTAAGAGAGGCAAGTTAATTCTTTCACGCTTATTGCTTTCTGTGCCTTGCTTAGGAATTGTTTGCCACCCTAAGCTTGTGAGGCTATTTCCCCACTGTTATCGAAAAACTACAAATCAAACAATTCCTAGAGCTCATTCAAAGCCTGCAAGGCTAAACTCACTTCTGATCCACAGTGGGGGAACTTTGTTACACACATGGGAACCCAGTGGAGACCCCAGAATAGCTGCATCTTTGTTTCTCTGTTTTTTGTTTTTTGTTTTTGAGACAAGGTCTCACTACATAGTTGAGGGTGGCCTTGAACTCTCTATGTAGCCCAGGCTGGCCTCAAACTCACAGCCTCAGCCTCCGGAGTGCTGGGATTACAGGTGTGTGTCACTGAGCGCAGTAATAGCTGCACCTTTAAAGTGGAACTAATTTAGACATGGAAAAAAAGCTACTCTAGTTCATCCCTGAAAGAACTTAAAAACAAACCTTGGAAAGATCTACATATGATTTAACCGGCTGCCAAAAAGAGTACATTACTCTTTTGTTGGCTTTTCTTTGTTTTTGAGACAGGATCTTGCTGTGTAGCCCAGGCTGGCCTTGAACACCTGGCAATTCTCCTGCCTCAGCCTTCTGAGTGCTGGGATTACAGCTGTGCACTATCTGTAGGCCCTGGGTTTAATCCCCATACAGAAGAAAACTGAAAGGCATAATGAGGATAATAGAAATATTAATATCTATAGAGATTCCAACATTCCTCTCACTAATAAAGTAAAAAAAATGTCAATAGTAATACAGAACAACTTGACATAACTGATATTTTTAATACACTCCTCTTAACAACAGCATAATACATATTCTTTTCAAGTGTACATGAAATGCTGAAATAGATCATATTCTGGATCATAAAACAGCCTCAATAAAATAGCCTCAACCAGAGTACATTCTCTTACCACAACAGAATTAAACTGCTTGTTTTAGCTTTAGCCTTTTTTTTTTTTGAGAAAGGGTCTTGGTATGTATCTCAGCCTGGCCTTTAACTCACTATGTAGCTCACACTGGCCTTGAACTTATAGCAGTCCTCCTGCCTCCGCATCCCAAGTGCTGGGATTATAGGCAATAGACATGTGCCGCCATAACTGGCTCACACAGACTTAAAGTGAAACCATTATCAGGAAGATTTCTGGGAAAATCTTCATGTGTTTGGAAATTAACAACACACCTCTAGATAACGCATGATTCAAAACAGAAAGATTAGGGCCAGGGATTTAGCTCAGTGGTGCCGACACCTGCCTCAAAAGCTCAGGGTCCCAAGTTCGATCCTGGTACTAAAAAAACAAACAAATAAAAAACCCCAGAAACATTAGAAAATATTTTGAACCTAATAAAAATTAAAACAGCTGGGCATGGTGGCACATGCCTATAATCCTAGCACTTGGGAGGCTTCGGCTGGAGTAATGCCACAAGTTGGAGGCCAGCTTGGGCTACATAGTGGGACCCTGTGTCAAAAAAACAAGAACAAAAAAAGATTTGTGGGACACAAAGCTACTGTTGTCAAAATAGTGTAGTACTAACATCAGCCTCATATATGGATAAATGGGATAGAAATGAGAGTCCACATGCATGTGTAGTCAATTGATTTTTGGTAAGATTGTCAAGTACATTCAAGGGAGTGTATGGTTCACCTTTCCTGTTGCTGAGACTAAATGCTTAACATCCACACTTAAAGGAGGAGAGGTTTATGCGGCTCACAGTTTCAGTGGATTCAGTCCATGATCAGCTGGCTCCAATCCAGAAATGGCATGGTTGAAGGCCATGGAAGAGGAAAGCTGCTCACATCATGACAGGTAGGAAGCAAAGAGAGGAGAGGAATAGGGGACAAGAATACATCCTTCCAAGCTGGCCATGGTGGCACATGCCTGCAATCCCAGCAGGAGGCTGAGGGAGGAGGATCACCACAAGTTCAAGGTCAGCTTTGGCTACATAATGAGCTCAAGACCAGCTTGAACTACATAGCAAGGCCCTGTCTCATAAAAAAACAAAACAACCCACAACAACAACAACAAAAATACACCCACCCTTCCAAGTCACACCCCAGTGTCCTGCCCCTTCCAACTAGGCCCCACCTCCAAATTGGAGACTTTGGGGAATGTTTTAGATCTAAATCATAAAATTCCACCCTTGGCCTCCAACAGGCTCCTGCATATTTAGTCCATTTCTAGGAGTTACCAGAGTCCTAAGAGTTCTACCATTACTGTAAATTGAGTCCAAGTCCAAAGCCTTCTCTGAGATTCAAAGCAAACTCTGTAAAAATCAAAAAGAAAGTTAAACACTGCTGACATACAACAGCACAGGGTAGACAGTCCCACTCCAAAAGGGAGGAATAGGGGGATAAACAGAAATCTGATCAAAGCAAGACCAAAATGTAGCAGGGCCAAACAAGTCTTGTAGCTGCATGTTTAGCAACCTGGGCAGGTCGTGGTGAGATGTGTGCTCCAAAGGGCTTGGGTAGCCCTGGCCCTATGTCTTTGCTGCTTGCAAATAACACGACCTTTCTCTCGAGTTTGTTCTGCTCACCGTCTGCAGCTTTCCTCAGCAGCTGTTCCATATTTCTGTCATCTCTTTCTGGGGTCTCCACTGCACCATTGGCTTCACTCTCACAACTTCACACACTGTCCTCTCATGGATCCCTGGCAGGGATTGTGACCATGTCACACATTTTTGCCTGGCCTCTCAGGTATTCTGGTTAAATCTGGGTGGAAGCCTCCACACCCCATATACTTGCATGAAAAACTAGCACTATGTGAGGATGCAAGGTCATTTGTCATTTGTCATTTGAGCAGTAGCCAGGTCCTCTTGGACAGTGGCTGTAAGTGGCCTTTGAGGGCCTGGATGGCTAAACTTGGGGTTATACTTCCCTAGGCACCCCTGAATGAGCAGGCATCCCAGGGACCCTCTTCTCAAGTGAAAGATTTAGTTTTATACCCTTGAGCTGTGATGGGTGGGGTCTTGCTAACTACTGAGATGCCTTCAAAACATCTTTCCTATTGTCTTGGTGCAAACTACTTGGCTTCTTGTTAATAATAATATTTTCAGCAACCATACTTTCCTTTGCCCCAATTTTATAGGTGATTCTTTTCTGGCCAAACTTCACATCATATGGCTCTGCTTTTTGCTCCCAATTTTCATTATAAATCTGGCCAAAAGTAGCCACCAGTCCCTGTGGCACAGTCTGAACATTGGGCTGCCTTGAAATTTCTTTTGTAAGATTAATTAGTCTGCTGCCCTTAATCTCAGGCCCTTGCAAACTCTTAGAATATGGGCAAAATGTAAACAGATTTTCTGCCATAGTGTAACACATGGCTTCTTGTCCAACTGTCAAGAAGCCCTTGTTCCCAACTGAAACCTTATGAGTCTGGCCTTTACTGGCCACATTTCTTTTTCTTTTTCTCTTTCTTTCTTTCTTTCTTTCTTCCTTCCTTCCTTCCTTCCTTTCTTTCTTTTCATTTCTTTCTTTCTTTTTGGTCTCACTATGTAGTTCAGGCTGACCTTGAACTCACTATGTAGCCCAAACTAGCCTTGAACTAATGGTGATGCTCCTGCTTCAGTCTCTTGAATGCTGGGATTAGAGAAGTGCAATACCATGCCTGACCCTATCCACATTTCTATCAGCATTCTGGTCTTCTGAGCTCTAACCAATATCACATATCAACATTCTAAGGCTTCTGTAGCCAACATCTCCATACCTTTCCAAGCTCCTCTTGCAAACCAATTCTAAAAGCTTCTGAGCCACATGGTCAGGTACAGACACAGCAATGGCCCCACTCCTGTTATCAATTTTTTATATTAGTCAGCTTTCTTATCACCGAGACTAAATATTCAACACCACAAATTAAAGGAGAAGATGTTCATTTTGGCTCACAGTATTATTGCGTTCAGTCCATGGTCAACCAGCTCAGTGACACAAATGGCATGGTTGAAGGGCCTGACAGAGGAAAGCTCCTCAAGTCATGCTGGTCAGGAAGCAGAGAGAAGGGAGGAGTGGAGGGTGAGAATACACCCTTCCAAGTCATACCCTCAGTGACCCACCCTTTCTGACCAGGCCCTGCTTCTAAACGTGAGACTTTTGGAGAGCATTTAATTTAATTTATTTATTTATTGTGGCACTGGGGATTGAACTCAAGGCCTTGTGCATACTAGACCAGTGCTTTACCACTGAGCCACATCCCCAGCAAGGAGGGCATTTTATATCTGAACTGTAACAGTGGAAAGAACAGACATCACAACAAACGTTACCAGGACAACTGACTATCCACATGCAAATGAATGACGCTGGACTTTGTCTTTTAATCACATGCAAAAATCAATCCTAAATAGTTCAAAGATCTAAATGTAAGAGCTAAAATTGCAAACTCTTAGCAAAAGAAAAATACGTATATTTGTGACCTTGGACTAGGTAACAATAGTCAAGCAACTAAAGAAAAAAATAAATAAATTATGGATTACTGTGCATCAGAGGACATTATTGCTGGGTGTGGTGGCACACACCTATAATACCAGCACTCCCGAGGCTGAGGCAGGAGAATTGCCACAAGTTTGAGGTCAGTCTGGGTTCCATAGTGAGTTCAAGGCCAGCCTGCACTACAAAGCAAGACCCTGTCTCAAAAAACAAAATAAAACAAAACAGAAACAAAGAACATTATAAAAAATGTGAAATGACAAGTTACATAATGGGATAAAGTATTTACAAATCATATATCTGATAAGGTGCTAGAATCCAGAATATGTAAGGAGCTCTTAAAACTCAACAATAAAAGACAAACAACCCAATTACAATTGAGTGAATGAGCTGGGCATGATGGTGCATGCTTGTAATCCCAGCTATTTGGGAGGCTGAGGCAGGAGGAACTCTATTTGAGCCCAGGTTGGGGAACTTAGTGAGACCTTGCCTCAAAATAAATGGGCTGAGATATGGGTCAGAGGTAGAGCACTTGCCTAGCATATACAAGGCTCTGAGTTCAATCTCCAGTACTAAAAAAAAAGCAAAAACAAAGGATTTGAATAGATGTTTCTAGAAAGATGATGTAAAAATGGTCCAATAAACACTGAAAGTATGTTCAATGACATTAACCATTAGAAAAAAGCAATTAAAAACTACAATGAGATACCACTTCACATCCAGTAGAATGACTATATTAATATTTTTAAAAGAAAGAGATAAAATGGAAAATAAGAGACAGCTAAGATATGGAGAAATTAGAACCCTTATGCATTGCTGGTAGGAATTTAAAATAGTATAGCAAGCTGGGTGTGGTGGTACACGCAAGTAATCCCAGCACTCAGGACGCTGAGGCAGGAGCATTGCCTCATATTCAAGGCCAGCCTGGGCTACATAGTGAGTTCAAGGCCAGCCTGAACTATATAGTGAGATCCTGTTTCAAAAAACCACAATAAGGGGTCAGGGATTTAGCTCAGTGGCACCGCACCTGCCTTGCAAGCGCAAGGTCCTGAGTTCGATCTCCGGTACCAAAAAAAACCCCAAGACGACTAACTAAATAAATATAAATAAATAAGATGGTACAGCCACTTTGAGAAACAGTTTGGCAGTTCCTTGGGGAGTTAAACAGGATTAACACATGACCTAGTAATTCCACTCCTAGATATATACCCAAAAGAATTGAAAATACATGTTCACATGAAACTTGTACATGAAGGTGCACAGCAGCATTATTTATAATAGCCAGAATAGAAACAGCCCAAGTTTTCATCAGCTGGTGAGTAGATAAACAACTATAGTATTATTTTCACACAATGGAATATTAGCAATGAAAGGAATGAAGTACTGATAAACTACACACATGGCTGAACCTTGAAAAAATTATGTTAAGTGAGAGAAACCAGACACAAAAGACCACAGATTGTATGAATTTAATTATAAGAAATGTCCAGGATAGGCTAGTCCATATAGTTGGAAAGTAGATTAGTGATTAACAGAATTGGGGGGAAAGGGAGGTTAGGAGGCATGAAGTGTCTTTCTGAAGTGAGTAGTGGAAATGTTCTGGAATTAGAGAATGGTGAGCATGGCAGAACATTGTGAGTATAGCAGAAAACCTCTGAATTATAAACTTTAAAATGGTTAAAATGGTGAATTTTCAGTTGTGTGAAATTTATCTCTATTTTAAAATGCTTAAAGTAAATTGGATTTTTAAGAAAATCTTCCCATAAGGGAATCTTGAGGACCAGATGGCTTCAGTAGTGAATTCCACCTAAATTTTAGCAAGAAATAGAAGCAATTCCACACAAACTCCTCCAGAAAATGAAAGAAAAAGTGACACTTCTCCCCTCATTTTTGAGGCCAGCATTACACAGATACCCAAATCAGACAAAAGATTTGATTATAAGATTACAAGAAAAGAAATTAATCCCTAATGAACATAGACACATAGATACTTAACAAAATTTTAGCAAATCAAATATAGCAATAGGGAGACAGGGAAATGAGGCATGACCAAATCAAGTTTATCTCAGGAATATAAGGTTTGTTTACCATTAGAAAATCAATCAATGTAATTCACCATACTAATTCAATGTTTTAAAAGCTATACAACTTCTCATTAGTTATAAAAAAATTTGACAAAATTCAAAAGACATTCAGCAAACTAGAAATAGAAAGGAAACTTTTAGCTTAATAAAAGGTATCTATAATATAATATTTAACACCTTCCCTCCAAGTTGGGAATAGGGAAGAACGTCTTCCTCTACCACCTCTCTTCAGCATTTTACTGGATGTCCTAGACAGTACAAAATGCATGTAATGGAAGGGAAAGACATGCAAGCTGGGCGTGCACCTGTAATCACAGCACTCTTGGAAGCTGAGCAGAAGGATTGCAAGACTGAACCCAACTCAGTTCAAAGGCCCTGGGTTCAGGCCCCGGTAACTCCCCCCAAAAAAGAAAGAAAGAAAGAAAAAGGAAAAAGGCATGCAGATTAGAGAGGAAACTATTTACTCAGAAATAACATGGTCACCTAATCTGGAAGTTGTAAGGGATCTACAAAAAGCGGTCAATACTAATAGGTGAGTTCAGCAAGATCACAGGGTATGTAGTGAATATACAAAAATCAATTGCTGGGCTGGGAATGTACCTCAGTGGCACCATGCCTACCTGGCAAGTTCAAGGTCCTCGTTCGATCCCCGGTACCAAAAAAAATAATAATAATAAATTTTTAAAAATCCACTGCTTTTCAGTATACTAGCAATGAATAATTTGATAAAAATACAAACATACCATTTATAATAAAGTCAAGAAGTTTTATTTCTTAGGGATAAACTTAACAAAATATATGTGAGGAACTCTTGTACAGAGAAAGTACATGTTACTGCTTCTTAGCCATTTGGCTAAGATCAAGTGAGAAAGTACATGTTGCTATGGAAATTTTAAGAATTAAGTGGAGAAATATACCATGCTTATGAATTGAAAGACTCAGTATTGTTAACATGTCAATTCATCTTAAATTAAGGTATTTGTAAAAGGAAATCCCAATAAAAATGCCAATTGGCTTTGAAAAAAATTATTTTATAGAAGTTGACAATCTGACCCAAAATATATGGGAACTAGAAATGATCTAGAATAAACAAAGCAATTTCGTAAAAGAAGAACAAAGTTGGAGAACTTACATGATCTGATCTCAAGACCTCTTACAAAGCTATATAAGTAAGACAAGGGTGATGGCGTAAAGACAGATCCCAGGATATAATAGAGAGTCCAGACATAGACCAATATATACACAGTCAACTTCTTAACAAAAGCCAATGTCATTTAATGCAGAAACAATGTTTTCCAGACATGGTGCTGGAGCAACTCGGTATTCATATTGGGCGGGGCGGGGGAAGAAACTTCAACTTTTACCTTGCATCTTTTATAGAAATTAACTCAAAATTAATTACAGTCCTAAAGGTAAAAATCTGAAATTCTAAAGCTTCTGGAATAAAACAATGGAGAAAATGGTTGTTTGGTAGATGTCTTAGGACACAAAAAGTGTAGATTATAAATGGAAAAAATTGATAAAGTACACTTCATCGAAATATAAATATTTTATTTTTTGAAACAGACTTAAGAAAATGAAAAGGTAAGGTACATGCCTGTAATCCCAGCACTCAGCAAGCTGAGGCAGGAGGATCGCTGTGAGTTCGAGACCAGCCTGGGCTACACATGAGTTCAAGGCCAGCCTGAACTACATAGCAAGACCCTGTCTCAAAAGAAAAAAAAAAAAAGGTAGGCCACAGACTGGGTGAAAATATTTGTAATGCATACATCTGAAAAAAGAATTTACACTCAAAAGATATAAAGTATTCTTTTTGGGTTTTTTTTTTTTTTTGGTACCAGGTAGCAAGACAGGCCGCAGCACCACTGAACTAAATCCCTGGCCCATATAAAGTACTCCTATAGTTTAAAAATAAGGCAAGACTGGGGATGTAGCTCAGCAGCACCATGTCTGCCTGGCAAGCACAAGGTCCTAAGTTTGATTCCCGGTACCAGAAAAAAAAAAATAATAATAAGGCAAAGAATTTGACCTTTTTAAATGGATAAAGGTTTGAACAGATGTATCACTGAGAAGATCCATGCAGAATAAGCACATAAAAAAATGCTCATGCCGGGGATGTGGCTCAGTGTCGCTGCGCCTGCCTGGCAATCTGAAAGTCCTGAGTTTGATCCCTGGTACAGGGGGAAAAAAAAACTTGAAAGACTTGGCCTGGCATGATGGTGTACACCTGTAATGCCAGCATTTGGGAGACTGAGGCAGGAGTATCGCCACAAATTAGAGGCCAACCTGGACTACATAGTGAGTTCAAGGCCAGCATAAACTACATAGCAAGACCCTGTCTAAAAAAAAAAAAGATACTCAGTATCATTAGCCACCAGGGAAATGGAAATTATAACCACAAGGAGACACCACATCCATCCACTAGAATGGCTAAAATTAACACGTGTTGGCAAGGAGGTAAAGGTTTGGTCATGTAAAACAACACAGCCCCTTAGTGGTAAGGTAAATACATATCCCTACAAATTTACTCAATGTACATATAAAGTGGAAGGAAATTAACATTTATGGGCCATGTACCAAGTATATGCCAAACCTTTCTCATATGTTACCTTTCCTTCATGATGAGAATCCAAGGGTCCCAAAGGTTCAAGGGCTCTCAGGCAAGTTAAAAGTGTACATTCTACAGTCTCAAGCCTCGGTTCCAATTCCACCTCTCTTACTTGCTGTATAACTTTGGGTGCATTACCTAAAACCCCTGGAGCCTCAGTTTTCTCATCTGTACAAATGAACAATAACAGCAATGATGCAAAGTTTTGCTAAGAGAAATAAATGGGAGCATGCACAGACAATTCTTAGCACTTTACTAGGCACACAATAAACCCCAAATAAATAATATTTGTAATGAAACTGGTGAAGAGGCTAGATCAAAGCCTTCCAGGGTTATCAGACTCCAGTTTCCTGCCTTGTAAAGGAAGCAGGGGGCCATAGGATTTGTACCCAGAAAGACCCCTGTAACCTCTTAGGCTGGCTGGCAGTCCCTGGGGCTCACATCCTTTATGGCATGTGGGGAACTATGATACCAATGGCAATGACTCCTGCTTTTGTGGTGCTTTCTGTCTTATAAAGCACTTTTGTATGCACTATCTTGTGAGGAAGGCATTGTTACAATGCCATTCTATAGATGAAGAAACCAAAGGTGTGAAGGGAGGTATCACAACTAGTGGAGAAGGACTGAAACCCAGGGTCCTGGACTTCCGTTCCACAGACTTGGACTTCCCGGCAGCCAAGGGCTGTCCTGCAGTCCCCTCGCTCTCCTCCTGAGCCTCTGTGTGTGGTGGTCGGCAGGTGCAGGAGGGAGGCCTAGTGGCCCAGGCTCAAGGGCAGGGCTTGGTGCGATTCATCAGTGGCCACAGCACCCTCCCACCGTCCTAACGGAGAGTCCCAGCTCACAGTGTCTTTATCAAGCCAGCTGTCTGCACAGCTGTCCTCCTGGGTTGCCCAGTGTAGAGATGAGGAAAGTCAGCCGAGACCCCAGGAGGCTTTCCATACCTATATAAAGTTAGGCAACAGGCGAAGTAAGTCTGAACAGAAGGAAGCAGAAGTTCCTGGTGGCCTGGAGGTAGAGGGTAGGACAGAAAAGGACACAGGAGTGCCCTGGGTGCAGGAATGCTCTGTGTCTCGATTTGGGTTCGATTTACACAGGTGAGTGAAGATGTGAAATCATAAATTGAAATCGTAATTGTCACAGAAATACATCACTGAAGATTAGTGTGCTTGTACACCAGTTATTCCTCAATTTTGTTTTTGTTTCTGTTTCTGTTTTCAGTACAAGAAATCAAACTCAGGAGCATTCTACCACTCAGTTATATCCCCAGCCCCTTTAAAATTTTATTTTGAGACAGGATTTCACTATGTAGTTTACACTGCCTTGAATTTACAATCTTTCTGCCTCAGCCTCCTGAGTAGCTGTGATTACAGATGTGTGCTGTGCCTGGTCATACCTCAATTTTTAAAAATTCTTCCAAATTCAAAGAGAAAAAAGGAAGTTTTAAAGGAAGTTAGAGAGTGAGAGAGAGAGAGAGAGAGAGAGAGAGAGAGAGAGAGAGAGAGAGAGAGAAACTTTTCCAAAAAGCATCTCCCTTAATCCCTTAATCCTCAAGTAGTTACCTAACACCACTAGGGATAAGCATTTGAGTAAGAGGCCCAGAGCCAGTGGGCCTAGCGCCCTCTTCCACCCAAGTCTCCCCCTCTCTCCCATCCCACAGTGTCCCGAGAACCACATGTGCAGGGGCAGCTCTGCAGGTCCTGAAAGCTGCGGGAACCTCCCCAGGTGACTGTAGCTTCCATTAATGGTCCTCCGTGATAGGACCCGGATGAAGCGCTTTGGGATTTAATTCTCTCCTGGGAGGGCTGACATAGCATTTCCATTCTCCACCCTCATTTTCAAAGGCTGGTCTTTTCCTGAGACCGTTTCATTCGTGTTATATTGTTCTCATCTCGATGGAAGTGGGAGGGGGCCTTTCATCAGCTGCCCTGAGAATGGAATGGGTCTCTCCTCTCTCTCTGGACTATTTTTAACCTAAGTGCTCAATAAATATTAGCCTACAAGCAGCCATAAACCTGTGCACCAAATAAACACAGGCTAATTATAGATGACAAAAACTATTAAAATGCAAGAGGAAGTTATAAAAATTAAAGTGGGATGTTTCAGTATTCCTCTTTCATAATTAGCCAGTACTAGTCATGAAAAAAAGAATCATAATGGATTTACTAATACAATTAAAACACTCATTTACACACACACATATAATTTTTCATCTATTGAATAGAATATATTTTTCTCTGTGATCCTGAGACATTTTCAAAAAATCAATCCTGTTTCCTATTTGTTTCAAAACAATTATTATTGAAACAATATTGACCCTAAGCTGATCATTGTGCAAGCTGGGTGATAGGGATATGGATTTCATGTAATATGTTCTCTACTTTGTGCATTGGGGGGTGGGGATTGAGACAGGGTCTCGCTTTGCAGCGACCTCAAACTTACAGCAATCCTCCTGCTTCAACCTGCCTAGTGCTAGGGTTACAGTCATGTACCACCATGCCCAGCTTTCTACTTTTAAATTTTTATAAAGGTTTTCTGTAGACCTAAGCATGTTTAATCATTTTAAAGCATTTTGTACTGGAAAAGTTCAAATGTGTACAAAAGTAAAGGTGGGTATGGTGGCGCACACCTGTAATTCCAGCACTTGGGAGGCTGAGGCAGGAGGATTGCCATGAATTTGAGTCCAGCCTGGGCTACATACTGAGTTCAAGGCCAGCCTGAACTATGTCACAAGAGCCTGTCTGAGTAAGACAAAACAAAACAAAAATTAAAAGTAGAGATTTAATGAGGCATGTTCTCTGACATGATCTAATAAAATGACATGAAAATGATTCTCAAAATTCAAATTGCAGCCATCCCTTGGTATTCGCAGCAGATTTATTCCAGGATCCTTCACAGATACCGAAATCTGCAGATGATCAAGTTCCTTATGTAAATGTAGAATTTGCATATAGCTTAGGGATGTCTTCTTGTGGACTTTAAATCACCTTTAATTCTTTTTTTTTTTTGTACCAGGGATTGTACTTGGGTCCTTGCGCTTGTGCAGCAGGCAGCGAAACCACTGAGCTAAATCCCCGGCCCTTTAAATCACTTTTAAATTACTTACAACATAAATGCTATGTACATAGTTGCTATATTGTATTTTTAGGTCATAATGATAAAGAAGTTCGTATGCGTTTAGTACAGACCCAATGTTTTTCAAATATTTCAATCCTTGATTTCTTGAATCCAAGAATGCAGAACCCACAGATACAGAGGGTCAACTGTATAAAGAAGTTAATGAACATACTTGACCCTTGGATAGAAATCAAACTAAAATAAAAAATTAAGTAGAAAACAACACAAAAGAATGCATTCATTTATCCATTCATTCATTCATTCATTCAGCATTTCTGTACTGAAAGCTCACGATGTGCCTGGGACTGTGAGAAGTGAAAATATACAGGTCCTATCCTCAGGGAACTCCAATTTTCATGATACAGATGGACAGAAATAAACGAGTGACCCTGTAAAACATCATGTGGTGAAATGTGCTCCACAGACCATGCAGGCTAAGGGAGAGGGAGAGGGCTGTCGGGGTGGGAAAAGTGGCGTGGGCTTGAGGTGGGCTCACCAAACCAGTCCCATGGGGAGGGAAGTCCCCTAGGGGGACAATATGTGAACAGCTTTGAACGAAGCAGGGCAGCAGCTGGGGAACTGAGCTGGGAGCTCTTGGAGAGGTCACATTGGTGTCCTTTTGGTTCCAGTGCCTGGGGCTGGCTAGGCCTGGGCTCAGCAGGAGCAGGGCATGAGCCCAGGCCTGCCCCTCAGATGCAGCCCGAGAGATCGGCTCCACCGGGGTTGGGCGCGATGCAACCTCAGCACCCTGCTGACTCCAGCAAGCAGGTGGGCTGCCCAGGAAAGCTGTGTCTACTGCCTGCCAGAGTGGTATCTGGGAATCACTCTTGGCATTCCTGGGGTGGCAATAACAACAGTGCTTATCTAGGTATCCAGTCGCTTCCCTCACGGCTACTGAGACAAGGTGTGTGTCACTTACATGGTCCTTCATATATCCAGTCACTGATTTGCTTGTCCGTGTGCTGAGAACATGAGTGTCTTGGTGACAGGGACCCTTGAGGAGCAACCAGGTGGCTCCAGTTTGCACGTGACAATCTAGCTGGTGAGCCCCTTCCTCCCCCAGCACTGAGACCTGGGATTCCTGTGAGGGAAGTCGGGGGTGCGGGGTGGGTGGGTAATAACCAGGCTCAGAGGTGGTTTAGGCTCTGGGAAAACACTTGGGCAGGGGGTGATTCAGGATTCTCACCGACAGCAGTGAGACTGGAGACTCAGTTCTGAGTCCTTCATTTAATTCTCACAGCTACCCTTGCAGGGTAGATTATGCTATCCCATTTTCTAGGGGAGGAAGCCCCAGCTCAGGGTTTAGGTAACTTGCCCAAGGTCACATAACTAATAGGGCACCCAGCTGCTTTTCTCTAGGACTCTGTGTTTTCTTTCTGCCCTGTACCCTCCCGGATGCCCGGCAGTCTGAGCTTAGATTTGATTGTAGCTGTTATGGCAATGAGGTGGGATGGTGAAGGAGAGCTCCAGTGACTATCGAGAGGCTGTTGACACTGGGAGTCCTGGGGTAGGAGAGGACACTTGAGTCCAGTGCTGCTTCACACTTGGGCCGAATAGGGTCCTGGGAACATGGGGACTCTTGAGGATCACACAAGAGCTGGCCAAGGTCCTCCTGCCCAACTGCACATCCATTCAGAAAGAGGAGAATGTGGCACAAAGACCAACTAAGGGTAACAAGTCATCAGATGTTTAAGTACCTAGCACCTTGTCCACACATAGTACGGACTCAATCTCTGGTTGCTACTGTTAGAGTGAAAACTTAACTTGCTTATGCAGAAATTGAATTGGAAGCTGAATTTCCTTCTAGGCTGAGACCAGGAGAGTTCTCCAAGATCAGGGCTGTGGGAACCAGATGAGATCTGTTCCTAATGGGGGTCTGTGGAAGATCAACCAGCAGTTCTATCAAATTAACAGGCCCAACAGACACAAGGGAATGGATTTCTTCCTGCGCCTGGACCCTGCCATCCCTCCTCCCTTGGAAATCAGATTATTGGGAGGGCAGGGCCAGGGAGAAAACTGAATTAACACAATTATCAGCCCCAGCTTGTGCATCTCAGCCTGGGAACTGGGCAGGAGCGGAGAGAGCAGAGGGGAAGCCACAGCACCTCTTGGGAAATGACAAATCCAGGAAAGTGGACAGGACAAGCCCACCCCTGCCTTGCTGTGGGGACCATGCTGGGCTTAGTGGCCCATTTTAAATGGTGTTTGAGCAACAATTACAGGGCCCTCAGCCCTCCTTTGGATCACATTGGCATTCCTTTTATAGCTGTGATACCATCACCCTGGCTTCAGTCTCCCTAGTGATGTGGTGCTGGTTACCTGTCAAGGCCTTCATGCCATTATTGACTCTAAGGTAGCTGACTGCACTTAGCCAAGACTGTTGATGGCTGGTCTTTGATTTGCTGATGATATTTATGACACTGTGGTAGGCCCTGAGTTCCTGTCCTCAGCATCCATCCATTCTTGCCCATTGTGAGATGAGCCTTCATCTTCCAGGTGGGTTCTGATTAACCAAAGCTGGGTCACTGGCACAGCCCCAGGCCTTATGCCCTAATGGCCTCAGGAGTTGTAGGCTTTATCCTGGCCATAATGGTCCAGACAGAGCTACCCTTCAAACTGTCCTCTAGGGACTGCAGGAAGCTTTTCCTCCCTTGTCCCCAGATGCAAACAAGGCAATGTGCTGTCCTGGCTGACGGTGATGGCTACATAAGCAAGGTACGAGAGGAAACTAGCCTGAAACAAAGTAGACGCACATGGATGGAAGAACCAAGACACCTGCATAGAAAGATAGAGCCCTGCCCTGATAAATCTTAAGGCCACTATGTCATGGAACTTTTCACTTCTGTTGGCGGCCAATAGATCACCATCTTTTCATGCAGTTTGGGATGCACTGTGTGTCACTTCTACCACCCATTCCTTATGAGGCAAGACTTCTTTCAGGCATCAGAATGCTTGGATTCCTTGATGGAAAAATGGCTTCTGTCACTTCCACCCAGTGACTGCAGTCACATCCTGTAGGAGCTGCCATGGGATGTACCCACTCTGTTTCCACAGGAAGGGAGACGGAATCTGTTTGGTGAGTCCTTTCATTTCCCACCCATGTCAGTGAGCCAAGCAGGATGGCGATTTCCTGGCTGTGCAGCAGGAGCCTATGCACAGAAAATAATGTGAAAATGTCAACAACTCAACTCGACTAGTGAGCTACTGTATTTGCTTGTTGGCTGCTGCAGCTTCAGGTGGACTTTTATCACCTACACCCAAGAGAGCACCGAATCCTAACCACTAGACTACCAGGGAGCATCAGGGCCCGCAGGCACAAGAGCAGGCTCACAGGACCATTTTATTCATCTTTTTGCCCACTTCCTAGAGAGAAACTGAGACTCAGAGAGGTTATGTAAAAGCCACATGGCTACTACTGGCAAATTTAGGCAGGAAACATGTCTCTTTCTGGTACTGGGGATTGAATCAGGGCCTCAAGCATGCCAGGCAAACATTGCACCTCTGAGTCACATTGCCAGCCCTGTATACGTCTCTTTCCAGTCACGCTGTTGATAATAAGCTTCTGGTCAGGCAACACGATCCCAGAGGTCCTGAATCTCCCTTCCAACTTCCACTGTGAGGAAACCTCAGCCACAGGCTGGCAGCGAGCACCTTCAGGCAGTGGAGGATGTGGTCTGGCGGTAGTGGGGGTAACCCACCAGTCCTCCTGGGAGGCAGTTTTGTGTCAGCTCCAGGGGCCTCTTGGCCAGCACTGGGTATCTAACCCTGAGGGGCAAGAGGCAAGCAGCCACTTGAGGGCAATGGCCTGTGGCAGGGTCAAGGTGGGTGAACCTCACCCAGTTCCTGTATGAAACCAGAAGCATAAAGAGGAAGCACCCAAGGGCAACCCGCATGAGCATTCTCTCCCTTTCTTTTCAGTTTTTCTTTTAAACATCTTTATTGAGATATAATTTCTATACTATGAAATTAACCCATCTAAAGTACACTATTTGATGATTTTAGTATATTCACTGAGTTGTACAACCATTGCTGCAATCTAAGTTTAGAATATTTTCATTACCCCCAACAAACCCCCCATCCCCTTGAATTCCTCTTCCCAAAAACCTCCCTTCCTCCCTTAGGCAAATCTAGTCTACTTTCTGTTTCTATAGATTTGCCTATTCTGGTCATTTTATAGAGATGGAGTCACTCAACACACAATGTAGTCTTTAGTGACTGGTTTCTTTCACTTACCATGTTTTCCAAAGTTATCTACACTGTAGCATGAATCAGTACTCCATTTCTTTTTATGGCTGAATAACACCCTGTTGTATGGATATGCCATATTTTACTTATCTGTTCATCAGATGATAGACCTTTGTGGTGTTGTCCACTTTCTTGGTGTTATGAATAATTCTGCTATGGATATACATATACAAGATTTTTTGTGTGGTCTTCTCTTGATTTATGTATTCTTCCTGGCCCTCACATAGGTAACAGCTCTAGTATATGGAGTAATATGGATCTTTTATGTGTTTATGAAACAATGATTATTTCTCTCACACATGCATTTTCCATTTATGTACAGGTACTGTCTTTAGTTCTTATTCTGTTCTACTCCCTTTACTTAGCTCTCTGTTCTTAAGATGTGTCCATGTTGCCATGTATATGTCTGATCATTTCTTCCAACAGCTCTGTGGCCCCCAGGGACGAACTACATGTCCATTCTCTTGAGGATGAACACAGTACCATCCAAATCCACATTGGACAGCCCAGAACTCATCTGCTTCAGGACCCTGGTGGGACTAAACCACATGGTCAGGAGAGGGGTGACGCTCATCGAATATGTGGACACCTCCTTTGAGCGACTCTGGAAGGTGAATAGTCTTTCCCCTGCCAGTGGGGAAAAAGACGGGGGACACGAGGAAGAGACAGAACAGTTGTTTTTGTCCATTTTCATCACACACAAACAATAGCTAAAACACTCACCATGCAGGTCTGTAAAACTTGAGGAGCTCAGCGCTGAGGTTCACCTGCATACCCATCTCAGTATTCATGTCTTGTGTCACTTTGCCAAGTGTCTAGAACACCCATTCCTTTTAAACATTCTGATCTTAGTAAGTGAGGTTGCTCTTTATTGCTCATGGATCAAAATTTTGAAGGGAAACTATTGTCCCAAGAACATTCTTTTGTTTTGGGCCTGTAAGAACTTTTGACCTATAGTGCCCACTCTTGTGTTTTGTAACTGGGAGAAGTGATAGGAATGGACTAGTTCCCCAAACCCTCCCCAGTACCAAGGAAGAGAAGGAAAGGGAGAATTCAAATGATTCACTGGGAATTTTCACCTCTGATGCTGGGGGCTTCCCAGAGAGATTAAAATCCTCCTGGGTGGAAGAGCCTGAGACATCTCTTCAAGGGGAAGGTTTCTGTATTTTGGAACAGTCAACCATCTCAGCAAATTCTGGGTTCTCACATCACTGGGGTCCTAGAGGAGTGGTTTCTTTTTAAAAGACTCACCCAGAGCTACTCTGCATCCCTACACCAGGGTGCCTCTTACACGACAGATGGGCGCCATCAGAAGTCTCCTGCAAAGAATCTACTTGTCTGTAATGTGAACCACTTCATCCTAATTTTGGTTTTCTGAGTTTGGATTTCTCACAATAGACTTTTCTTAAAGTGCAAGCATAGCCTGGGCCACAGCCCACAGCTGAGAGTGACCCAACAGGCAGTGTTTGGATGGTCTCAGCAGACACTGGGAGCTGCTGCCACTCTGTGCCCCTTACCAGCTTCCAGTTTTCAAACTCGAGCTCTGTAGAGCCACTTCTGTGGCCACCTGTGCTCCAAGTATTTAGGACAAAAAGGGAACCCTGAATTTCCCAACACTGAGCTGTATTTCCATGCGTGTTCTCATAAATGCCCAGAGGGAGTAGATCAGGAGAAGATGCCTTTGGAGAAGTCACCTAAACCCTTCCCTACCTCCAACTGTCCCCAGCCTTTTGCTTAATAGCAGCATTATGGACTGGAGATGGAAAGATCAACAGATCTTCAGACCTGAAAAGAGACATGATGACAATAATAATAGCTCTTATCCAGTGCCTACTGCTTGCTGGACATTTGTGTGAGGTGCATTACATGTTTTTATAAATCTATACAATAACATTCAACTTTGTATGAAGAAATCCAGATTCAGAGGAGTAAAGTGACTTGGGCCACGTCACATAGCAGAGTTTACTTAAGTCTTTCTATTTTTATTTTGTTGGTGCTATGGATTGAACCCCGGGCCTTGCACATGCTATGTATGCACCCTACCACTGAGCTACACCCCAGTCCCACGTTCTTCCTATCACCCCATGCTATCTAGGACACTCCCCTACCTTTCTATGATTTTAATGTCCTGTTCTCTATTTCTCCTCTTCTAAGGTGACTGAACTCTGACCACAAGGAAAGGTTTCTTTGTATTAGAAAGAGGCTCGGGGCTAAGAGAGACAGTTTATGGAGCTGGGATAAGCTCTCTGTGGGATGGAGTGGGAACAGTAGCTGATCAATGCCCAGAAACAGGCAGGCAGGGGACAGGAAGGTCTGGGGCACAAGGCCCAGGCATGGTGCTACTTCTCCCATCCTGCTGCCCCTCACAGGGTGGGGCCATAGGATGTCCTGGGGGTGTGGGTAGGGTTTGAACAGCAGGAAGTAGTCTGAGAACCTGAGCAGTGAAACCCTTCCTGAACCCTGAAGTTCCAGAGGGCTGAGAGGAAGGAAGAAAGGCCTGGAACTGTGGGCTCAGCAAATATCCAGTGAAGTGCTCAAGGTTCAGGTTTTCCGTCCACTCCCACTTGCAACAACTTGGGCTCCTGAGGTGGCTGGTTATGCCTGCAGCATGGGCACGGGGGACAGAGGTGAAAGACAAGTGCACGACTTCATCTCTTTTCTGGACTAGCTTACCACGATGCAGATTGCAGGACCAAGGCAGCAGCTGAGCGGGTTGTGCCTCCCACAGCTTGAGTGTGCCTGCAGGGTTAAGTGCCATGCAGACTGCAGATCATCTTACAGGCTTCCTGCTACTCTAGAGTTTTTGTTTGTTTGAGAGAGGGTCTTGTTAATATGGTCTCGAACTCACTATGTAGCCCAGGCTGGCCTTGAACTCACAGTGATCCTCCTGCCTCAGCCTCCTGAGTGCTGGGATTAAAGTGTGTGCCTGGCTGTCTGGATTTGGAAGATGGGAATTCTGCAGCTGAAGACAGGAATTTCAGGAATGGGACAGGCTGCCCCTCAAGGTAAGTGTCTGGCCTGAGATCTTCCTGCCTTTCAAGGCTTTCTTCTTGGCCTGTAGGTATCCAGAACAGCGTTCTCGATCTATCCCTGGGCTAACAATCCCAAGAGTAAATTCCAATCAGAACAGAAAAGTCTTGGGCTGGGGCTTTAGCTCAGTGGTGCCACCGCCTGCCTCGAAAGAGCAAGGTCCGGAGTTTGATCCCTGGTACCAAAAAAAAAAAAAAACCAAAAAAACCACCCCAAACCACAGAAAAGTCTAAGTCATCTCGCTTGACACAGATGAGCCAATTGTCTTAAATGAGAATATAGCTTCTTATGCCTGCTGCCCTAGAAATTCCAGTGTACCTGTAATTTGGCTTCTTGTCTGAATGAGACCCCAGAGGCATGCTCCCCAGAGGTCCTATCCCTCCAGCCAGCTCCCCTTCCCCAGTTGTCCAGTGTACTCATATCAGGATCAGCTGGCCAACCCTTTCCTTCTTCCCTCCCTGCACTCCCTACCATCCTCCCCCTCTCCTGGCCTTCCTTTTGAGTGGAATCCAAGAATTCACCTTTTCCAGAATTGTTCATTTCAGGTATATTATTAACCTGGAGGATGAAGAGGTATAAATGTACTGTTGAGCAGGCTGTGGGTCCAAACCCTCACCCTTCAAGGATAACTTATCTTCCGGACTTAGGTAGTGATCCCTTAGGAAAGGTCTTATCCACCTACTAGACCCAATGTCAGTGGAGCAGGGAGAATCAGTAGACTAAATGTAGCTGCTGGCTCTAGACTCAGCCAGCCTCCTGTGGGATATAGTCAGCATGAGCCATGGCTGGATATCTCTGAGGGTCTCTCACAGCATAAGCCAGGGGCAGGACTTGGACATTGGCCTTTGTGCCAACTCTCACCACCACCTCCCCAGCCAGCCAGATGCAGAGTGAGGCAGGGCTAGGCCAGCTACCCACCTATCGGTGCAGACCACATCCCTGCCAAAGCTCACTTTGGCAGCTTCTGCTCCTGGGGCCCAACCAGACAGCTGCTTCAGGAACAAAGTGCCAGGGGACCCTTCGAACATGGATGTTTTAAACTGCAGTGAAGACAAAGGAATATGAGCTTATCACAGCTAGTTTGAGGAAAAGATAGCACCAGAAGTCAGGAAGAGAACAGTGATTTGAACCAGTCTTCTTTGGGGCAGCTGGGGGCAGATTCCATTTAAAACTCATCCTTTCCTTTTCTGGCCCTTTCTTGCAACTTGAAAGACCCCCATCCTTAAGCCCCTGCATATCTAAAATCTAAAGAATTCAACTCCCAACCTCTGGTCGCTTTTATCCTTTCTTCCAGTCCCCAGTATGTTTATTGCTTTCCTCTGAAAGTCATCCAAAGGGTTTATTTACATCTCCCAGATGCTGAAACAGGAGGACAGCACTCAGAAGCCCAGGAGTGGTGAGAGCTAGCTGGTAAGAGCTGCAGCCCTGAGTGTAAGGCCATTGTGTTGATTTTCTGGGGCCAGGGTGGTCTAATCCCCAGCTCACTTGATTCTTTTTTTTTTTTTTTTTTTTTGCCAAAGGCTCTACCCAGTTCAATCTGCCTCTTTACAGGGCATTTTCTTTTCTTCTTTTTTAAATTTCTTTTTTATTTTTTTGGTACAGGGATCGAACTCGAGATCTTGCACTTGTGAGGCAGGTGGTGGCACCACTGAGCTAAATCCCCGGCCCTACAGGCCATTTTCAATCCCTTACTACTGCTGCATGTTGTAATCAAAATCCCAGCTGGAGTCATACAGGTAGGTCAGGTAAATATCCCTTCTACCAAGAACTACATCCAGGAATCAGCAAGATGTGAGGAGAGCAGCACCACTAACTGCCCTTGGCCTCTCCATCCCCAAAATGAAGCAGAACCAGATGCTGCAGCTACCCACCCCCTCTCTCCTTTAGAGTTAGCTTAAAAATGCTTCTTTTAAGCATTGACTCTTCTGTGGCCTCCTGGTCTCCTCTGCTGTGCTCTGGCTTCTCTGCTGGCAGATGAGCTTTATTTGAAAAGCTTTCCTCCTAAGTGTAATTCCATTGCCTCTTTTCCACCAGGCAGGCAAAACCCTCTCGAAGGACCACACATGTGCTCCTGATCTCCAGTGCTGTCCTGAGCACTTAAGAGAGCCGGCAGTGACCTCTGATCCTCTTCCCCTTTGCCTCCTCAGACTTCCTCTGTTGGTTTTTTATGGCTTAGCTTCTTCTTGAATCATGTATCAGGGTATTATACTGCACACCCCCAATCCCACATGGAAAACTCTAATCAGCGCTCTCCTTCGGCATGCATGGAGCTTTTCCATGGCTTGCCCCTTTTCTGGTTCTCTTAGGGTTGGCCCAATGCCAGGTCAAAGAATTTCAGCTCTGGAGGCCAGAAAATGTCTTTGCTGTTCCAGCTCCTGAGGTCTGGGTCATCTCCAGCACCACCATATTAAGGCTAGCTTAGTAAAGTCTGCCACTCCTCACTCCAATCCCTGCAGACTTGCTGTTATAAGCAAGATCTATGAGCTGTCAGCCAGCCTTCTTTTAAACTCCTAGCTCTGAGTTGGCTCCCCAAGTCAGAGGTGGAGCCAAAGGCCCCAAACTCAGCTTTGTCAGGTCCTCTATAATGGGGATAATTTACTCTTTCCCTGTGGTTTCAGGTTAAGACTTGGTAATATGCAGGACATTCTTTCTCTGAACTTACTTTATATTTCTTGGCAGACACCCCACCCAAAAAAGCCTTCCACATGGTATCTGCAAGCAATGAACACACACACACACACACACACACACACACACACACATTTTTTTGGAGACAAGGTTTCACTGTGTTGCCAGGCTAGCCTCAAACTCCTAGTCTCAAGCCATCTTCCTGTCTCAGCCTCCCAACGGCTGGGATCCCACGCCTGGCTATTTTGCTTTTATATATAGTTTACAGTGTATGTATGCTCATTCAATTCTCTTACCTGTGCTGAGACAGGTACTCTTTCCCTATTTTACAGAGTTTGAGGCTCTGAGCAGTTGTAGACCTGCCAAAGCTTTTGGGTCCTCAACTTGTTGTGGTGGGTACTACAGAGGCATCTCAAGAATCATGTGTGAGATCTAGAGAGCCCTCTGGCAGCCAGGAACCATTGAGAGAGGTTTCTGTTGGCAAAAGCATAGGTGACTTGCCCAAGGCTCACACATCTACTCATTGCACTCAATCAGCCTTATCTTGCTAATTCAGTACCATTTCAACCACATTTCTCTCTTAGGAAGAACTTAGCCTTAACCCTTTAAGTTGGGGTCTTGGAGAAACTAAATGTTAGAAGACACTGGCTCAGACATGAAGAGAAAAGAGGCAGGGCAGGCCCCAAATATTGTCAATAACCAGCCTAGGAATAGTCGAGCAGGGGAATGTTGTATCACTTCATAAAAGCCTATGCCGATCATCAACAAACACACTAATCATTTTGTTATTTTTTGTGGTAATGGGGATTGAGCCCAGGGCCTTTGCAGTGAGATATATCCCCAGCCCTTTTTAAAAATTTGAAACAGGTTCTTGCTAAATCACAAAGTTGCTTGAACTTTCCAATCCTCCTGCCTCAGCTTCTGAGTGGTGGGATTACAAGTGTGCACACTCACCTGTCTTTGGTGCACATTTAAGTATGCTGGCTTCAGGTTGTTACACAACTCCCCACCCTCACGGTATTTATGTATGCATTTTAGAGGTTTGCAAGTACTTTCTCTAAACCAGTCCTGCATTTTTTTTTTTTTTTCCGGTACCAGGGGTCAAACTCAGGACCTTTTGCTTTCAAGGCAGGTGCAGTGCCTCTGAGCTAAATCCCCAGCCCTGTACTGACTTCTATTATAAATTGGGAATTGTACTTGGTGATTCTGGTTGGAGAATCCTGAGTGACCAAGTGTTTTAGAGGCCAAGTATGCTCACTAGTTATATGGATCCAGGAAGCTGCCACTTCATTTCTTCCATTGCAGTCTTCCTAATTCTCTTACCCTCAATATCCTTGCTCTCAACTTCCCTAGACCACAAGAACTTATTTTATGCCTGACTCTCTGTGGGTACCTAGGTACCTCAAAGCATTTTACTGTCTTTCCCTTTGATGGGACACTAAGAAGTAGATTAAGATTTGAACTCAGCAGTCTGTACTTCCATTTGCATAGTCCATGAGTCCATGGCTTTGGGTTCACAGGAGTTATTTCTCAACGTAATTTGAGACTGGACATACCATTTCCGTACAATAACCTTGGCAGGATCCTTCTGCACCCAAGTAAACTCCATTGTGAACTGAATGGAATAACTCCTGTTGGTCCCTGTTATTAGCGCAGGATGTCCTGAAGGTTATTTTTGTAAGTCTCTATCCTCAGAAACATCTAATTTTGTACTAATAATGACAGCCATTAGGGTACAGATGGTAAGATTTTCTTCTCATTTATACTCTCATATTAAGAACATTAGTTCTTGGGCCGGGGATTTAGCTCAGTGGTTTCACCGCCTGCTGCACAAGCACAAGGGCCCAAGTTTGATCCCTGGTACCAAAAAAAAAAAAAAAAAAAAAAGGAAGAACACTAGTTCTTTTAGAAAAGTAAAAATCTGTTTTGGTACCGGGGGTCAAACTTGGGACCTTGTGCTTGCCAGGCAGGCAGTGGAACCACTGAGCTAAACCCCCGGCCCAGTAAAAATCATAAACTGATTTGAATTCATGTCACTTAATTCCACTATGGGTATTCGAGGACCAATGAGCAGTCTGCCTGAAATATCCCACCTGAGAGAACGAAGCAGCTGTCAAAGCCATTATCCTGCTCCCGAGAACAAGTCCAGGGCTCACCCTGGCACATGGCTGACTCAGGCCATTGGAGAAGGACTGTCTTCCTTTGGAAGTATCTGTTTTCTTGACAAGAGTCTTAGTTGGTAAAAACACTATGGTAACTGTAGTAGGCAGCTTTACAGGCAGGATATATGAATTTTGTTTTCTCTCTAAAGAATAAAAGTGCAAGGTATGCCTGAGGCAGGTCAGGAAAAGGAATTTGGACACATCAGAAAACATTCTGTGGGAGCTATTTGTTTTGTTACTTTACTGCAATGCTCCCTAAATTATACCCTTTAAAAGGTATCAGTTCCAGGGTCTCACTCTCCTGGGTCCCTGTAAACCTGGGAAAGGACACCAAATAGACACCATTTCCCTAGCCTACATTTTGTTGTCAGATGTGACCTTTGTCCCAATACCTAGAAGTGTCAAAGACCATTGTCATGGATGTAGAGTTTGTTTTCTAGTCTTCAGCATGGCTTTGAATCAAGTTTCCAACCCGGCAAGAATTAAAACAAGAAACAAAGACAGGTAGAAGGGTGTCTAAGCAGCCAAGTCTTCCCTGGAAGAGAAGAGGAAGACGGGAGAAGTGAATAACAGGTTTATTTGTATATATACGAGAAGAGTTAACGTTGCTGGGTGAGAAGAGGCCGGGCCGTGAGGCCGTAAGGCTTCAGTAGAGGAAGGCACCTTGACAGACAACAAGAGACTCTCAGCTTATTAAATCAAGCACAGCTGCAAACTTCATTTGGCCCAAGCCAACAACTCATTTAACTCATTTATCTATTATCCCCAGGAAACATTTACAAAACCAGGTGGGAAATAAAGCAGAAAGTAAGTTTTACTTACCTGGACCTGCCACTTAAAACTTTATGTACAGGATGCAGAAGAAAACACAAGAGGCACTTCCAAGTTGTTTTTAATCTAACCAGTGCCATTTACCTTGCTAGTAAAAATACCTACTATGGAAGAATTTGGGGATTAAATGAACCTCCAAAGTTGGGGCCTCAATTCTACAGTAGTTTAGGCAAAGGGATCCTGGAATAGGTCAGGTTTCCAGGAAAACACACACACACACACACACACACACACACACACACACACGCACACACACAGATATTTGAAGTGAGGACAGAGTGGCTGCAGAAACATCCATTTCCCAGCCTACCTTGGGGAGTATTCCACAAGGCCTATCTCCTGGTGAGCTGAACCTGTGTGTTGGGAAAAGTCTCTCCCCAGGGATGGGAGGCATCCTTTTAAAAGTGATCTTTTTTGGCTTCTAATGTTAATCAAAATGAACTCTGACTTCTCTTTTGAGTACTCAAATAAGATAAACGCTTTTAACATGAGACTAAGTTCTCCATCTGGAACTGTAACTATCACTAGCAAGTTCCCAAGGGAATGCTACTTCTTTACTCTTCAGGAAGATATGTAGATTGTCTTTAGAGAAGTCAGAAGAGGCTACCTGCTGATTAGATGAACATAAAATAAAATATAACATAAGGACTGGGTATGCTAAGAAGGGGAAGAGAAACACACTGAGTGGTTGTATCTTTTTTGTATATAAAGGATTACAAAATTCCAATTTAATACATTTTGGAAAAGCAAATGTAAAATAACTTGGGCTTATAAAACCAGAATTTACAATTATCTGTGAATAGTTAAAGACAAATCATAGAACCATTTTAATTACAAATCCAAAGTAACTAATGTTGGTTACAGAACCACCGTTCCACTCCCCCAGTAAGAGTCCAGGTGAACTGTACATCCCACTCTACTCACACTCTTGCATGCCCTCAAAAACAGTGCTCTCACACGCAGCCCCATCACACATATACTAGGCACGTCCTCCTTTCCACAAAGCTTAGCAAGATGGCAGCTCCTCTTGGCTTACACCAACTCCTGTCCTTTTATAAAGCTCCTAGTTGCCTAGTACCTTTGCGCTCAAGAAAAGTATATTGTTCTCTCTCTTCCTTGCCAGTATTCTGCCTTTCTTGATGTCTGTGCCAATAAGACATCTGACCATTCTTATTAGGTCTTGCTGTCTTGCACAACCCTTCACTGATAACTGAGTGACTGTAACCACCACCATTACAATGCTGAAAATCTCTTGTCCTTTCCCCCCCCCTCAAACATTACCTACTTCAACAGAACTGAATTTCTTTTGGGAGCCAGGAGTTAAAGCAAAGACTCCTCTTCCCACACCCTCTGCCTCTTACTAAGAATCTGTCACTTTAAGAGATGTCTACTGCTCTGCAAAGTTCAATCAGAATACTACAGCCTCGGTCAACTGCAAGCCCAAGGGAAGACGCCAGTCCCATCAATTCTGACCAATGGTTTTGGGTTGAATTAAAAGAATACCATATTCTGGTCTTTACTACACTTCATTAACACACCTCTAACACGCACTTTAGTCATCTGGACACAAAGCTCTGGAGAGTTGTCTTTCCCTCTTCTTTAGTATGCCTGGTCACCATCAGTCGGAGCCAAGGAAGCACCTGGCCTTTTGAGTGTCTCTTCGGAACTAGCACCTAACTGGTTAAAGCGCATTATCCGTGACTAGTCAATAATTTATGACATATTCGCAAACAATGAAATTCATCAGGGAGCTATATGTTCTTGAATCTGAAGTTCTAACCTCTTGTTAGAAATGAAAATGCTTCACTTTTAGTATCTCCATATTATATGCTCATTGAAGAAGTGTTAGAGAAAACATGGAAGGTTTAAGAAAGGAACCATGATTTCCTCTCCAGCTGAGCCAATGGCTGAAGCCTTGTTTATATTCTGCAGGTATAAACCTACAACTTAATGGGTGCACAATCTGATCTATCAGGCACTCCTCCTTAAGACCTGAACACCTATGACATGTGAACAGGGTGAGATGGCAAAAACTACAAACCCACAGGTCCTTTCTGATGGTCAACTAGAAGAAAAGTCTCATAAGACAGTGAGCTCACAGTGCCAGTGTGCACACACAGAGGAGAACAGGTCAAATGTCTCAACAATGACTTTCAGAGATCCTTGCACAGGGGCACAATGCTCTTGTCTCACTAGAAAAGAGTTACTTGGACCTCTCCCCATTCCTAACACAACACAGGCCAATAGTCAGCTAGACATTCAGACCCACGGTTGAATATTGAATAGAAGGGAGCAGCAGCAGACACAAAATTTCAGGCCCTGGTTTTATGTGCCTTTAATACTTTTTTCCTTTCTGCTGTGTTCACTAAACAAGAATATTTTCTGAAGGCTACTTTTTGTAGCTTTTTGTTTTCCCTTTGCATTTATCATGTTTTTAGTTTCTTCTCTGAGGAGCAATTCTCTGAATCTGTGTCTTCCAACTCAACTCGGTACCTTTTGAGGCCACTGTGGCCATGAACAGCCCTGCTGCTGTCTGTGGCTGGTGTGTCAGTGGGGTCCTCTCTTGTTCCAGCATTGGGGGTTTCACAGGCCATTTCAGACCCACAACAATCTTTGTGTAAGAGAGTCCCTGTCAGGGGTGAGTTATCATGGTCAGTGTCTGAGTGTCCTGGGGAAGAGCAGGCTACTACCTCCAGCTCCCCGAAGTTCTGCCCATTGTTGTGGGGATGAGGGGGCCGGGGGTGTAAGCGTCCATTGTTGTGGTTGGCACAGATGGTTTCTAGGTTCCGCTCCTCACTGTCATCAGACTGGGTCCTAGAACAGTTGCCAGATCCACTGCTGAGAGTGGAGCCAGATGCCTTGGGGACAGGGGGAGAGGGTGGCTCTTCAGCCCGGCTGCTCAGGACCTTGCTCAGGGCCTTTCCATTGAGCTTCTTTGTTTCAAAAGAGTGTTCTACAGAGCTACCATTGCTGGTGTCCTGAGAGGTGCCCTCTGGTGCCTCTGCCCGAGGCTGGCTGCTGTGCTCATGGCCTGGGCCACTACTGAGATTTCTAATGGACGTCCCTTCTTTACTTGCATCTTTGCTGCAGCCTTCTGGGGACAGGTCCTGATTCCTCTGGGCCAAGGCTGTGTTCAGAGAGGCTTCCTTACTAGAAGAAGGGGCAGGGTTTTCCTTGTGGCTGGTTCCTGCTCTCCCTTCATCTGCGTCCCCTGCTATTAGGGAGGCCTCTCCGTCTTTGTTATTTGAGTAGGAGATGTAGGAGTAACGGAGCCACTTGTAAGCTTTAAAAATCTTTCGCTCAACTGATTCTATGTCTGAGGTTGGTGACCCCCGGCTCGGCTGAATCTCAAGGGCGGAAGTGCTTCGCTCAGGGGAGGAGGCTGGGGAGGAAGAGAGGTCATCTACTTTGATCTGAGGGTAGTCGCAATTGTCCTCGCCAATGTAGGTGCTGGTGGGTTTGGTGGGCACACCAGGCCTCTCCTCCCGAAGCGTCTTCTGCCTCCTCCGTGCAGCGTTCCGCTGCCTAGTGGAGGTGCGGCGCTCATTCAGCTCCTCCTCATCCTCGGAGCTGCTGGAGCTGCTGGAGCTGCTGGACTCATCCTCAGGGCTGGGTGAGCGGGGCCGGGGGAAGAGGTCTGTGTCCAGCTCGACCTCACAGGCGTTCTCCTCTGAATCTGACTCATTGGACAGGGCTAGAAGGCGTTTGTCCTGGTAACGCCGCAGAGCTGAGAGGCGCTGTTGGCGAGAGGCAGAGTCCTCACAGGAAGGGGCTGGTGGGGTGGACGCTGCTGCAGGTGTGGCGGTGACACGCAGGGGCCCCAGGTGGAAGGCACTGTCGGCTTCATCCACGGTGGGGGGTGGAGAGCGGGGCAGCGAGGCCGAGGATTCCGAGTCAGTGTAGCCGGAGCGCTCACTGACCCCTGCGTGCAGCTGGAGGATGGTGCTCTCACTGAGGTCACTGTCCGAGTCCGAGCTCCAGCCCTCGATCTCTCGGCGGACCAGGGAGTCAAAGAATGCCATCATCCGGGGGTCCTCCTGGACAGACTGATTGGCGTAGTCATGGGACAGGCCACTCCCACTGTTCAGCACCAGGCTGATGTACTCTTCATGGGTGTAGAGGCAGCGGGAATCATCTTCAATGCGGCCATCAAGGTCTCCGGTACATCCTGGCTGTTTGTATGGGCTCCATATCTGCATAGATGAAGAGAAAAGCAATCAGAACTGACTGGAAAGGATGCTATAGCTGGTGGTGATAAAGAACACCAAGGCAGGGTTTCCACAGGCCCTCCCCATCTTAACCAACTCTATATTTTCTAGCTGACAGTGATGGCAGTAGTCCTGTAATGCCAGTACTCAGCCTGAGGCAGGAGCATCACAAATTCCAACTTAGTCTGGGCTGCATAGCAAGACTCTGTCTCGGAAAAAAACAAAACCATAAACAAAAAACTTTACCAGACTTGATCAGGTGAGTTGCAGTTGCATATGAAAATAGGTTTCCAGAGTAAGATGTGGGGAAAAAGCCTGGTCTAGAACAATGGAGTAATCTCATGTCAAGAGACCTAGGTCATGTCTCTAGGTCCAGGATAATTACACCTTGTCTTTCCCACAATCTCCTCCCTTCAGGTTCCTCTGTTAGTAGCTCGCAAATTATAATCTTAGTCTCAGAGGACGGAGGATGCCCTTATGAAGGTTGCCAATGTGTCAAAAACTTTCAGAAGGTGGAAGCTGTGCCCAGAGAGGTCCCACTTCTCCTAAGTAAAAACAGCCAGTAGGGAGTCCTCTCATGACAGTAGTTCAGCCTATACCTAGCTCCACTTCTCTCCAACTGCTACGTGTCTGTTTTTAACTAATGGGAATTGCTTACTGGAGCACTTGATAAGAATAGCCAACTGCCTACACTGCAGTTCCCTCTTGGACATGCAGACACCAGTTACCCAGGAAACTGGGTTCTTTTAACCAGGGAGCTGCTGGCTCGCTCCCCAACTCTTCTCCTAGCTGCAGGAACAGGTAAGACACACTCCTAGAGGAATGACTGCAGTCTCATCCTTTAACACTCCCGTACTCCCTGGTCAGGGACCTGGTTTGTAGTGAAAAGGTGGCAAAACTAAGATTCCAACTCAGGTCTATCTGATTCAAAGGCCCAACTTTATAGATTGGGTAAGTTATGCAAAAATCAAATTCACGGTAATTAAGCTGTCACTGCAAAGGAGAATGATTAGTTCCACCTGACTGCCAGACTGGTCCACAGAGAAGCTCAGTTACCTCAACATGTAGCCATGGCAACTCAATGAAATTCCAGGCGATTTTCTTGCCTGACAGGCTGGTGTCTATCTTTAGATGGCATCCAACCCAGAGAACAGTGGCGATATCTGAGGACAAATTCACCTCCTTGTGGGAACTTTCCTGAGGCTCATTCCTGCTATCATTTACTTGGCAATTTCTGGGAGACCATCTCTTTGGAAGACTCCATGTTCAAAGGGGGCTGAAGAAACCTTCCAGAGTTGCTTCTCCCCACCAGTTCCCAACTCAGATTCATTCTTCCTTCAGTTTTGTTTCCTGTCTGCAACTCCTTGGGTGTTTTCTCCTCTCTAGCTTCATAATCTTACCCAGGAGTCTTAAAACAATGTTTCTCAAACTCTGGAGTGCTCAAGAATCACCAGAAGAATAACTACAATGTTGACTCCAAATCCTTACTCTTAAGAGACTCTGGGAAAGTCACAGATAAGTACCAGGACTATGCTTTTTTTGGGGAGTGGGGGAGTACTGAGGATTAAACCCAGGGCCTCACTCCTGCTAGGCCACAACTCCAAGCCTTTACAAAAATTTTAGATTTTAAGTAAGGTCTTGAAATGTGGCCTAGTTTGGCCTCCAATTTATGATTCTGCTGCCTAAGCCTCTGAAGGAGCTGAGATTATGGGTGCGAGATTAGAGGCTTAGGACCATGTCACGTGCTATTTCTCTACCCTGAATGGGCCTCAGCTCCCTCCTCTCACAGGGAATTTGATGCATCTCATCCATTCCTGAAATCCAGTGCACTCCCAGGCAGCTAGGGTCTGCCTCAAGGAAGTGGCAGTACAGAGCTGCAGAAGGAGCTTGGCCTCACCATGTCCTATGGTCCTGAGCAAATGACTTCACCCTTGAAAGTCTGCTTCTCATCCACAAAAATGACAACTATGAAATGACACCACTTAGTAAGCACCAACAGACACAGTACTTTCTTTTTCTTTTGGCAAATGAATTCAGTAACCAGAGAGCTTTATATCCATTCTCAGAGAGACCTGAACATCAAAAAGTACTAGTCAGTATTATCTTGTACTAGTCCCTAGTATCTTGGTCATCATTTTTAAAACATCAGTTTCAAGCATCTGTGAAATTGTTTATTTCTTTACTCCAAATGTCATCAACCAAGAAGCAAAGGAATGGGAAGAACAATGACAACAGAAAACCCCAATTTCCTAGCCAGGGGCAGTGGCACATGCCTATAACCCCAGCTCAGAGAGAGGCTGAGGCAGGAGGATTGCAAGTTTGAGTTTTGTCTGGGCAATTTAGGGAGACCCTGTCTCAAAAAAATATAAAAATAGGTCCAGGGAAATATGGTCACTATGGTGATCTGTGCAGACTTAGGTTTCAAATGGCTAAACATGCCTGCTGGTTCCTACGGGAACCTGGAGCAGTATGCTCCAGAAAGCTGTCTGGATAACCTCACAGAGAAAATATTTTCTTCTCTTTCTTAAGAACTTGGCTAGTTTCCAACCTATGACCTTTAGGGTAAGGACTTCAGTTGACTAAACAGTAATTGTAGAGACTCAGCACAGAAGCATCCCAGAAGGCACAGCCAAAAAGGAATTTCTCTTCTAAAGGAGATGCCCAAGCAAAGAGCTCTCTGAGAAAAAGAACGACGTCAGCAGGCCTAGAGAGGATATGTTACAGTGCCAACCCATTAGTCACAGGCCAGAGGAGAGGAGAAAGCAATGTAAGGAACGGGGCCCTCTCATCCAAGCAAAGGACCACAGGGATGATCAAAGCAGGCTGCTCACTGCTCTTGCGCTAGCATGGTGAATGCGGTGTCACAAAGGACAGAGTTCTATCTTAGCTTTACCCTTAACTAACTGTGTCACCTCAAACATAATTTATAATTTAAATTTTATCACCTATAAAAAGAAAAGTTGATAAAAATATTCCTGAAGTCCCATTCTGTCCCTCTAGGGAAAAAAGTGCAGCCATCAAAGTTAGTCCTGATTCTATCTAACAAAGCTTAAACAGAGAAAGTTGGACCAAAGGCAAAAATATTTACCCACGGACTAATGTTATATCCCCTCCATTTGTTAAGTGGTGGGAGGGGGGACGGGGGGATCCTTACTGTGTTCCCCTTAGACTCAAGCCTGAGTGGCTGAGGTTATAGGTGTGCACTACTGACCCTGGCATCGATATTTTATTTCCTTCATTTCTTGTGTGGTGTTGGGGATTGAACCCAGGGATGCTCTGCCACTGAGCTATATCCCCAGTCCTTATTATTTTGGGACAGGGTCTCACTAAGTTACCTCAGACTTGCTGTCCTTCCTCAGCCTTCCAAAAAGCTGGAATTACAGTTATAGGCCACCATGCCCAGCTTCAATAATTTATTCCTGACAGCTATTTCTTGTCATCAAATATAACTTCATTTAACTTTTAATAGTTAAAAACAAAAGAATAATTGCTAAGTAATCACAAACAGTTTTTACTTTTTCTCTGAAACTTATCTCAGGTTATTTTCCTTCTGAATCTTCTTTCATTTTAAGAAAAAAAATTGAGAAATTAACTTTTTTGGGGGGGGGGATATCATTTTATCCTTACTTAAAAGTTAAGTTATCACAGGGTCCTTACAAATTCATCATTTTTCCTGTACCAAGTTCCTCAGATGTGGAAAAAGGATTATGAGCAACTGGAATATGAGTGATGGGCCACGGACTATCTTTGTGTGGATACAGGTAGGGTGCCCCTCTGCTGCAGCTATAAAAATATTCCTTGCCTGAGGTAAGTTTATTCACCTGATATGCAATTGGTGTGTTTAGTATTCACATCCAAGTAGTCTCAATCACATCTACATGTAATAGTTTTTTGTTTTTTTTTAAATATCCTGACACAATTTAGCTATGGTTCTGAAAAATCACTTGTTATACCTATACCATATTAGGACAACAATTAGTGCAAAGTGTATATGGAGGGACAGTGTATACTAAAGGGATACCTCCAGGTAAGGTTTAGAAAGCAGAATTCATCATACTGAAGATGAAAGGCCACTGAAAATTTAACAGCATACAAAGTACTATCTAGAATCCACCATCCGTTTCAAAGTCTAGTGATTTTTGTTTTTTCTTTGTTTTCTGAAGTAATTAGTTTTTAAGTGATTCTAGAGTTATAGGCCAAGGGTATAGGGAAGCAATGAGACTTTAGACCAGCAGGCCCAGGAGATTCAAAGATATCTTAAAGGTCTTCAGCTGAGACCTGTATATATAGCCTCTATCATAAAAATAACCATGGTAGGGGCTGGGAATTTAGCTCAGTGGTTCTGCTGCCTGCCTTGCAAGTGCAAGGTCCTGAGTTCTACCCCAGGACCAAAAAAAAAAAAAAGCCATGCTTGATAGTTACCTATATGCACAATCAAAGGGGTAAAGAATATATATAAGCATATACATAACTGTAAGCATATAAATGTAAGATATAGAAATGTATTCATGTATATATGTAGTTTTATTCACAAGTGAAGGAAAAGCCATCTACCCTTTTCTGTGCAATTGTGGTACAAACAGTATTTCTAATGAAAAAATAGATACATGAGCACCACTGAGCTAAATCCCCAGCCCATAAACTTCTTTTTTTTAAAAAATTTCTTGGACTGGGGATCTAGCTCAGTGGTTTCACTGCTTGCCTTGCAAGCACAAGGTCCCGAGTTCGATCCCCGGTACCAAAAAAAAAAAAACCAAAAAAACCCAAAAAAACTTCTTAATAAATGTATTAAAAATAGTTCTGGGCTGGGGATTTAGCTCAGTGGTTCCGCCGTCTGTCTTCCAAGCACAAGGTCCCGAGTTTGATCCCCGGTACCAAAGAATAGTTCTGAAGTTTAAATCACTTTCTAATATCAACTTCTCAATATTTTTTGATATGTCAAAATCATTAAAAATTTTAATAGACCTAAGTGTGTTTAGATATGATGTCCTATATACATTGTTCCAGTTTCTTCTGATTATGAACTGTAATAATTTCTCTAAAGGACAGAAAAGGAAGGTGCCTCACCTTGATAATCTTTTCTACACCAGAAGAGCAGATCATGTAGGTGTGGGGATTAAATCGGACCTGGTTAACAATAGATCGATGCCCTTTCAGCACCATGAAGGCTCCATTGACCACCCTTCCAATGCCACCTGGGAAGACAGAAGGACACAAAAATCAGATGAAAGTAAACAGATAATGGCAGATACACAGCTCTGAACAGGAGCTGACATTTTTTATTAACTATACCAACAGCAGAATGCTTAATTTTACAGATAAAGTTGCTATGGAAAGAGAGATGAAATGCCTCAGCATATGGCTTCCTAAGAGCCTTTATTTAGTCTATTAGCTCTGCTCACACCCACCCACTGCAATTCCATTGTCCATGAAACCAAAGCCACTTCAAATGTTTCTCAAGTTTTTGATCTTCGAGTTAGAATTCAATTATTACCTTAGAAAAGGTTGACTGAGAAACAATGATATAAATGCACATAAGACATCTTTGATCCACTTGCCCCAAATTCTATGATGAAGACAGGAAAACAAACTAACAAACAAAACCCACCAAATAAAAAACAACCCACTGGGAAAATAATGAAGAGAATCCCTTTTCTCCCTTGATAGCAGGGAAAACTAAAGGTAAAGAAAGGAGATTTAAATCACTTCTATATTAAGCAGGGCCTAAATATTAAGAATGTAAATTAGAGAGCCTTAAAAACACCATGTATGAACTAAAAGTCAACAGGCCACTGATAGAAAGCTGTATTTTAAGGACCATCCTGTAGCCTTTCTGTTTCAGTGAATGATAAAAAGTACCAGAGGCCTGGAACTTGTAACACAGACCAAAGATGTCATCACTTATGGGCTTGGGATAAACTCTGAGCTTTAACTCCATTAGTAATGGTGTCACATCCATCCATAACCCATACATCCAAGTTCTGAACCAGGTTGCTTCCAGGTAGCCATCAACAGCTGAGTACATATAAAGCCAACTATGCCCTTGGCCAACAGAAAATGTGATGCATCCAGACAAAAACAAATGAGTGTTCATTTATGTAATCAATGAATAGCTTCTCAGTTGTTACCAGAAGCATGGCACCATGAGTGCACAAACTATCACTGGGTAGTTTCTGCTCCACATGCATCCAGCCCACTCCCACTCCACTTTTTTCAAACATTCATTCCAAACTTTTCTTGATGTCTGTGTCTAAAGGAAAAATGACCAGAATATCTCTTCCCCTTAAATAATCTTGTTCTAGCGCTGTCTTCTGGTTTTGGTCTCCTGACACAAGTCCTCTTCTGCCTCATCCAAGAGATCCCCCTCTATTACCATGGACATATTAAAAAAAAAAAAAAAAAAGCAAAAGATTTGACGGCAAAAGGTTTCAGACTACACTGGTGTCCTTTACCCAAATGTTTTCCCAGATGTAATGTTTTTTCTTTTCTTTTTTCAGATAGGGTCTCACGATGTACATATGGTCTTGAACATAATATGTAGCCTGGACTAACCTCAAACTTGTGGCCGTCCTCCTGCCCCAGGCTGGGATTACAGGCACATACCACCATGCTCAGCTTTCCAGTATTTAATTTTATTAATACTTGAATTATCCAGGATGATTATACATTTAAAGCTATTGATATCTCAGTACAATAGCATCAAGTTTGCTAATAAACCACAAAAAAGACTAGGAAAAAAGACTAGGACATAGGAGTGGAGGGGTTTTTTTTGGTACCAGAGATCAAACTCAGGACCTTGCACTTGCGAGGCAGGCGAGACAGGCAAGGCGCGCCTGAGCTAAATCCCCGGCCCAGGAGTAGAAGCTTTTTAATGGAGAAAAGGCATCAGGAAAGGTTAAGCACTGAGCTAGGCTACCATGGTGTCGGGTGGGGGACCCTTAACAGTCTGAGTGTACTGTTCCTAGGATGATATGGGGAAGGAGGTGACTTGGGCCTAATTAAAGTAAAACTAAATGGGAGAACTAGTGAAAAGAGATCCATGGGAATCTAAGGAACCTAAAATAGTTATCCAAATACAGGGATCACAGGAACCCAAAGGAGCTCTGCTGGTTCTATTTCTTTTCTAGATCAGGTTGATTGAACTCATACTCAGGTTAAAAAAGATACTGCAAATATTTTCAGCATTTCATGTAACAACCTTATCTGGCAGATCTACATTGAGTTATCAAACACAATGTTACAAAACATACTGATAAGGCATAAGTGTGAGGAAATACATAGAAAAGTGATCAACCTTGGTAACAGTAGTTATTTGAATGATATAATGGATATCACATCTTTAAAATTACTTTCTTGGGCTTCAGAGAATTCATCATATGATAGCATGGGATATTCACAAAGAATCCAATGGTTAATTCCATCTTCATCCTAACTCTTCTTATTTGACCTATGTAAGATTCAACATAATTGCCTCTGCCATGGTTTTCCTACTACCTCATCAGTCAGTCTTTCTTGATCTCCTTTTGGCTCCTCTTTTTGACTTCTTAACTTTGGACTGTCTTAGGATTCAGTCCTTTTTACCAGCTACACTCACTTGACTGGTGATTTTGTCTATTGTTATGGCTTTAATTACTAACTCTGTGCTACCAAAACTATTTATTTTCTATTTCTAATCCAGATCTTTTTTGAACTTCAGACTTCCAAATTATTTAACATCTCTACCTGGTGTTTGTCATCTCAAACTACCTAATCCACTCACTCCCCTTGACCATCTTTTAGGAAATTCTGATGGCTTTACCTTCAAAATACATCTGGAATCCATTCCCTACTACCTTGGTTTAAGTGCTACTACTCACCTATGAGACTTCTAGCAGGTCTCATTTCTTTGGCAGCCCAAATTCTACTGTCTATCTTAAACTCAGCAGCCAGAGCAATCCTTTTAAAATAGGTCAGAACATATTTGCTCTTCTGCTCAACATTGTTTAATGGCTCATTTCCTCAATAACAGCTTATGTGGCTTAGCATGGACATCGCTCATGCCCCACCTTCATCTCCTACCATTCACCCCACCATCACAGTGCCCAATAATTTCTGTGTGGTTTATCAAACACACCAGGCACACTCTTTAGGACTTTTGTGCAGGTTCTCCCTAAAATGCTCTTCCCCCAGACTGCTGCATACCTTTCTCAGCACTTTGAGGTTTTGGCTCAAATGTGACCTTCTCAATGAGGCCTATACTGAACATCCTATCTAAAACTGCATTCCCATAACCACTTCCTGCTATATCATTTCCTAGACTTCTTACTCTGCTCTACTTCTTAAATAGCATGCCTAAAAGCTTTAAACAAACATACAATCTGATTGTGTCTACTGTTCATTGTCTGTTTCCCTTGCTAGAATGTAAACTCCGTGATGGCAGGGTTCTTTTGTCTCTGCTGTATCCCAAGCCTGTAGAACAGTGCCTAACACATAGTAAGTTTTCAGTAAATATTTAATGAGTGAATGAAAAGATCTGAGTGTATTACAGTATGGAATACAGAATGCAGGGGGAAGGGCCAGGGATGTGGCTCAGCGGCATTGTGTCTGCCTTGCAAGTGCAAGGTCCTGAGTTTGATCCCCAGTACCGGAAAAAGGAAAAGGAAAAAAGAGAAGAAAAAAAGCCACAGAATTCAGGGGGAAAAGTATTCATCTGTGGGGTCTATTGCCCAAAATGTTGATTATTCTCAAGTGTTTCTTGTTTTTTGTTTGTTTTTTTTTTCGGTACCGGGGATCGAACTCAGATCCTTCTGCTTGCAAGGCAGGTGGCAGAACCACTGAGCTAAACCCCTGGCCCCACTGTTTTTGTTTTTTGGTACCTGGGATTGAACTCAGGACCTGGTGCTTGAGAGGCAGGTGGTGGAACCATTGAGCTAAATCCCCAGCCCCCTTTCAAGTGTTTCTATGCCTCTAATTTCCTGCTGCCAATTTTGGATATTTGTTTTATTGCATTTTACTGTGGTAAGAGCAGAGGAAAAAAAGCAGTTGAAATCCTACTTATCCTTCAGGGTACTTTACAATGTTAATTACATGAAAACTATACTAATCTGCTGAAATCTCTTCAAGCGCTCCTTAAATGGACCTCGGATTCCACTTTTAATCTGAGTGTGTTTTGGGTGAGCATGCATGCACATATGTGTACATCCTTTTCTCATTCCTGTTATACTGGAAATTCTTTGAATTCAAGAAAGTGTCTTTTGGATGGCCTGTAGAGCTTTGCATAATGTCTTATCTAGGGAGACTCTGTAAATGAACAAACTGAAGTAAATCCCCTTGTTTTCTCTGAAATGAAGCTCAAAGAAGGCTAAAGGTATTACCTGCTAAAATGAGATTTGGTAGGTAGCTGTTAAGATAATCTATTTCATTCCTGACTCTACTGGTAGAATTAAGAGTTTACTGTTGTGAGAGGCAAAAGATTACTTCTCTTCCTTTTAAATAAGAGACACTCAAGAAACCTCTTAGCATTTCCAGACCCTGTTTGTTTTGGTTTGGTTTTTTTGGTACTGGGGATCGAACTCAGGACCTTGTGCTTGCGAGGCTGGCAGCAGAACCACTGAGCTAAATCCCCAGCCCCTCTTAGCATTTCCAGAAGACCTGAGTGAACAGTTGTAGGGTTTTCAAGTTTCAAAACATAAGCCATAAAGAGAAATATAATTGAGGATACTGATAATTCAGAGAGCAGTGGCTGCCTCCCGGGGACCATGGAACCACTTAGGAGATGAGAGAAGCCAGGACAGAGACAGACAGTGCTGTCAGTAAAGCTCCATAGGCAGTGATGCTTAACTGTACACAAAGTCAATTATATTGAGTTCTTTTACCATACGTACATCATATGTGTTTGCAACCAACTACTTGTGACCAATTAAAAAGTAGTTTTTCCAATTACATGGGAAGAAAAACCAGGTGCCTAGGTCTAACTCATTGAGTGGACGCATGTCTAGAAAAAGGAAAGGAGAGAGCAAACACACATGCAGGCCCACTACCCATTTACAGCCTACTTCCTCAGGCTACTGCCAGTAGAGTGGGTGCAGTAACTCGGCAGTGAAAATCATGTTGCTTCCTGCAATTCAAGGAAAAACTTGTCAAAAAAGGGAACCCTTTTAAACTACTGATGAGTCAAGAGCAGTCTTCATGTAAGAACAACACAACCAGGAAGGCACCAAAGGACAATGTCTTGATTTCTAAGGAGTTTTTTAAAGGAATATTAAAAAAAGGTTGACGATAGCACATGCCTATAATCCCAGTACCCTGGAAAGCTGGCAGGAGGATTCCAAGTTCAAACCCAGCCTGGGCAACTTAGTGAGACACTGTCTTAAAATAAAAAAGGGGTAGGAATGTAGCTCTGTGGGAAGGCCGTGGGTTCAGAAGGAGAAGCACCTCCTGTACTTTGGTTTTTTTGGACCTGGTTTTGCTATGGTGTTCTAGGCTGGCATTGAATTTTTTTTTTTTTTGGTACTCGGTCCTTGCACTTGCGAAGCAGGCAGTGAAACCACTGAGCTAAATCCCCGGCTGGCCTTGAACTTTTAATCCTCCTGCCTCAGCCACCTTGAATGCTGAGATTACAGGGGTGTGTCATGATGCCCAGTTGAGAAAGCTTTGTTTTTTTCTAATTTATTTTTTATTGGTACATTTTAGATATGCACAATGATCACATTTATCATAGGTAATTTGTACCCCTACATGACACAGCTTGCTGCTTCTTTTTTTTCCCATTCCTCACCCTTCCCTTCAACCCCTCGTCCCCCCTTATTTATAAAACTTTGTTTTCATTTTCTCCTTCTATTTTCTCTTTTTCCTTCTTGTCACTTCCTTTCTTTCACCCTCCCTTGTTCCCCTTCTCATTTGAACATTTTCTTCCCATTTCCCAATAGAAGCTTTCTTAATGAAGAATAACAATCACTGAGTAGCTACTAAGTACTCTCACAATAATTGAGAGTAGATATTTTTATTGATAACGTTATTACGCTTTTTTTTTAACAGATGAAGAAATACAAATCTGACAAGATTAAACAACTTTTTCAAGGCCTCCAACTAGAAGATGAATGGATCAGGAATTAAGACTAGGGTATTACATTATACTTCTTTCCATAAATAGGAAGGCCTTAAGAGACATCTCAGGGGGAAAAACTGTGAAAACCTTAAAGCCCTTTCTAACAAAAAGTAGGGGAAAGGGAAGGGAAATAGAAATAGTTCCCTACATTTGCCAAATCTATTACTTCTATCCCTAGGTTACTAAGGAGAAAATGTTTTAAAAAATGTTTTGGAAATTGTAGGTCTACATTGATCTTACTATTTCTAGCAATTACATTGTCTTATATTTGAATGCAACTTATGTTTAGAACATCAGACTACTGAATCAATACATAATACTATAAAGTAAGTGTGGGGCATCTTGTATTTTACAGAAGAAAATGAAACAGACAACTACTGTTAGATAACCTGCCTAGAATTGCTAATCCAGTTACTGTGGCATTAGATTTAAATCCAGGGGTGATTTTAACCCTAATGCTACTTCTAATATACTTCATTGGTTGCATATGTAACTTCTGGTCTATTTATCTTCAGAATTACTGCATAAAAAGATGCCCTTTTAGCCACGCATGGCGGTGCATACCTGTAATCCCAGTACTCAGGAGGCTGAGGCAGGAGGATCCCTGTAAATTCGAGGAGTGAGCTCAAGACCAGCCTAAACTACACAGTGAGACTGCCTCAAAAATAAACCCACAATGTGGAAAAAAATTTTTACCAGGTGTTCCTCAGACAAAGGTCTACTATCTCAAATATATAAAGAACTTAAAAAAGTCAGACCTCCCAAATTTAAAGACCCAATCCAAAAATGGGCATCTGAAATGAACAGACAATTCTCAAAGAAGTAGAAAGAGATAATAAACATATGAAAAAATGTTCAGCACCACTGGTCATTCTAGAGATGCAAATGAAAACAATGCTGAGACTCCACCTCACTCCATAATGGTTGCTATCAAGAAATCAACCAATAACATGCTGGCAGGGTTGTGGGGAAAAAGGAACCTTTCTCCACTGCTGGTAGGAGTGTAGACTGGTGCAATCACTGTGGAAATCTGTATGGAGATACCTCAAAAAACTAGGATTAGAGGTCCCATTTGATCCAGCTATTCCCCTACTGGGTATCTTCCCAAAAGAATTAAAAGAATCTTATCACAGAAATATATGTGCACCCATGTTTATAGTGGCACAGTTTGTAATAGCTAAATCTTGGAAACAGCCCAATTGCCCATCAGCTGAAGATGTGATAAAGAAAATGTGATATTTCAATAAAAGGGGAGTACTCAAACATAAAGAATGAGAAACTAGAGGCATTTATAGCTAAACAGATGCACACTGAGGCCATACTCTTAAGTGAAATAAATAGGACACACATATGTCAATACCAAATAGTTTCTCTGGTGTGAGAAACTGACAGTGTAAATAAGGACCAAAATGTATAATAGAGGGCCGGGGGTTTAGCTCAGTGGTTCCAGCGTCTGTCTTGCAAGCACAAGGTCCCAAGTTCAATCCTCAGTACCAAAAAAAAGAGAACCCACCCCCCCCAAAAAATGTATAATAGATAATGTAAAATAGGAAGGAAAGGTCCAAAGGGGAAGGGGAAGTAGAAAGGGTAGGTCAAAGAAAAGAAGGGAGAGGTATAAATATGAGAAAAGGAAAAAACAGAAACAAAATCTTTGTAAGTAGGGAGGGGTGGAAGGATTGAAGGGAGGGCAGAGGAATGGGAGAAAAAAATAAGAACCAAGATATATCATGTAAAGGTACAAATTCCCAATGATGAATGTTATCATACTTAAAATGTACCATACTTAAAATGTATTGTACCTAAATGTACCAATAAGCTTAATGAATAAAAAAATTATAGAATTGTATTAAAGAAAGCAAGGAGGATGAGAACAATCCAGGTTTCTCATGCATTCAGCCTTCTAGAAAAAAAAATAAAACAAAAACAGATGCCCTTCTTACCTCTTTCAGAATTACAAAACAAACATTCTGGTGGGCCTTTTCTTCCCCATACTAAAATTCCTCACTCTTATTTATTCCTCTAATTTTAAAAGGTTTTCTAGGAATAACTAATTATTTGACATGAACTAAAAAATGTGACTCAATCCTGCCAGGCAGCAAGTGTTACAATGGGTATGGGTCTTAACATCTACAAGTGATCTCCTCAGCCCACTATGAAGCTCTATATGTGAAATACTTAGCTCATTAAGTCAGAATTGTTTATATAATGTCATTTCTCTGTGGAGTTTGTGTAGCATTAAAAAGAGACTGAGAAGGCAGGGATTTAGCTCAGTGATGCTGCTGCCTGCCCTGCAAGCCCAAGGACCAGAATTTGATCTCCAGATTAAAAAAAAAAAAAAAAAAATTTTAGGGGCCGGGGGCTCAGTGGTTCTGTTGCCTGCCTTGCAAGCACAAGGACCCAAGTTTGATCCTCAGTACCAAGAAAAAGAGAGACTGAGAGACAGTCTAAGCAAGAGAGTAGATAACAAAAAGATGCCCTTGCCTCTGTTTCATACTCAGGCCTTTCTTGAGATTTGGCACATGCTGTGAAACACAGCACAGGCATCCAATAAACACAGACTGCTTGTCATCTAGAATTAAGTATGTACAATTACACCATTAAATATATAACAGCAAGCCAGCTTCCCCCTATTAGCTTGCCTCATTATATTATATTCAACAGGTACACAGGGGAATCATGCACACATTTGTCCTCGGTCCATTAATTGTCTTAAGTCAAAGAGGCAGTAGCCTGGATTAGGAATTTCCTGACAGGACTTTCTTCATCAAAGCCTTCAAAGCAAGAATTCCAGGGCTGCAGGTAGCCCTCAAATGCTTTGTTTAGCTTGCTGAATACTTTTCAAAGCTATGAATTGCCAACATTTAGAAATAAAGATATGACACATAAAATGGGAAGTGCCAAGTATTACTGAAGCTGGGTTGAAGAGAGAAGCTGAAAACAAGATAAGTTGAAAACATGTACAAAGAGCAGTGATGCCATCACACTCCTTGCTGGAGCCCACCTGCCCAGGAAAATGCTCACCTAACACAAGTGCAGTGGACCCTCAAGTTATGACCAGCCTCACACACAATTTGGGTTACAACTGGAATTTTAGTTTTAACTTATGACCAAAGTCTAGAGTTACAACCTGAATGCCAGCTGTGTAGACAAAGATTTGCAATGCCAGAAAAGTATACGTAAGTGTATGTAAGCTTCAGTCTGAGCACAGATGCGCGTGTTTGTGAACATGATTTTGGTCAGTGCTTTATACAATCGCTATGATTACTGCTATCAAAATGGCCTCCAAAAAGCTAGAAAAGAGGCTAAAGGAAGGGAAGGTAAAGAAAGCAGTCTTTCTACAAAGAAAGAAGGAAAATATGGAGAAATATGGGAGTGGTGTTCATGTGACCAATCTCAATAATATGTACAGCAGGTTGAAAACTGCCATTTTAACAATCTTAACAGAAAAAAGATTTGTATAAGGAAGCTACTGTTGCTAAAGGTATTACTCAAATTACTAAGTCACAATCAACACGGTTAGATGAGGTAGAAAGGCTATTATTATGGATAAACTAAAGGCAGATGGCAGGTTATAGCCTGAGTCTATAATTTGTGAAAAAGCTAGAACTACAAATGCAGGTCTCATGAAGGAAAATCCATCGACAAGTGATAATGGTGAAACATTTTATGCCAGTAAGGGGTGATTTCACAATTTTAAAGCGAGGACTGGGGTTCCTAGTGTAACTAGGCACATGAGGAGGCAGTCAGTGCTGAGAAAAGGGCTGCTGAAAATTACATACACAACTTTGAAATGATGATGTAGAGAAATGGCTTTTGCTCTCATCAAGTTTTCAACTCTGATGAAACTAGTCTTTCCTGGAAGAAAATGCCCAGGAGAATATACATGACCCAGGAAGAGAAGAAAATGTCAGGTGACAAGCCTATAAGGGATAGGCTAACCTTAATGCTATGTGCCAATGCGAGTGGTGACCTCAAGATAAAGCCTCTCTTGGTTTATCACTCTGAGACCCCTAGATTGTTCAGAAAACATAAAGCCATGAAGAACAGGTTAGGGTGCATGTGGAGATCTAATGAAAAAGCCTGGGTAACAAGAGTACTTTTTCTTGAGTGGATCAGGGAAGCTTTCTGTCTCACTGTTAAGAAATATCTAGAGGACAAAGGTTTATCACTCAAGGCGCTCATCATGGACAATGTTCCTGCTCACCCACAAGGTTTGAAAGAATTGGCTGAAGAATTCCCATGGCTCTGTTGAGTTCCTCCCACCTAATACAACTCCTCTATGGCAGCCTATGGACCAGCAGGTTATAGCTAACTTCAAGAACCTACAGGGCCAGGGATTTAGCTCAGTGGCCCTGTGTCTGCCTCGCAAGTGCAAGGTCCTCAATTTGATTACCGGTATACCCCCCCCCAACCGAAAAAAATCTATACACCAAAGAACTGTTCCTAAAGTGCTTCCAGATGGTCTCAGATACAGATTTAACCCTTAAGGGGTTCTGGAAGGAACATTACAACATCATTTCCTGTGTGGTGTTAATTGAAAAATACTGGGCTAATGTCTAAGGACACTGAGATCTGCTTGGAAAAAAGTATGCCCTAAAATTATATAGAAGAGAGACTTTGTAGGCTGTGTAGAGGAACCTGAGCCTTCAATTGTCCCTGTGGTTGATGACACTGTCACTATAGCACAGCCCATAGCCTTGCAGGTAGACAGTGGTGATGTTGAGGAACTGGTGGAACTCAGAAGAACTTTGGCAACTTCTGGCTAACCTCTGGTTAGCCAGCTGAGGACCTTTCTGAAGAAAAGGGGGAGTATCAACAATCAGTGCAGCAAAGTTCTTCTTCTGAATTAAAGGAAATCCTGAGAAAATGGACAGAGCTACAAACATCTGTAGAGAAGACCCACCCAGACAGAGAAAAAGCCAATCATTGCATTCACTCGCTTAATGACAATGTCATGTTGCACTATAGAACAGTGTTAAAGAAAAGATAGAAACAGACAACTTTAGGCCAGTTTTCATTTCTGAAAAAGTTGAGACCTAGTGAGCCAGAAGCAGGTCCTAGTAGGCTACAGATATTCCCAAGGAGAGAAAGGATACCAGAGAGCCAGATTCCTGATGTTCTTATGGAAGGGGATTCTCCTTCCAAACCATAACCACCTTCCATTTCATCCTCCCTTCCTGCAAGCCAAAGCTGTCAACTTGAATGGTGAGTACAGTATGAAATTGTTTCTGGTAAACTAGGCATGTTTTATAACTTTTGGGTGAATATACTAAGAAAATTATTGGTGTTTCTGGTAAATTATGTACATTATACAATCCTTTTATTATATTATGAACAGGTTAAAGGGTTCTTTGGGAGGTTCAGAACAAGTTATGGGTATTTCCATGGTTTCTTATGAGACAAATAGTCTTGACTTACAACCAACTTGAGTTACAACCAGCCCTTGTAGTGAATAAATTGAGTTCGCAAGTCAAGGGTCCACTGTAGAGGCCTGAAGGTTACTAAATTAAGTTGACCTAATGACTCTTTAAAATAGGGACATGCATCATAGCTCAGGGTAGAATTAGACAAAAATGTGTATATAAATCTATAAGACCCACAGCTTCATTCCCTTATTAGGCTCTTAGAACCACAGTTTTAACTGCCAGGCAAATACCCTCCATGTAGGAGATAAGATTCCTCTTTTTGGAAACTAATTTTAACAGCAGGAATTCAATAGAGAATGTCCAAAATTCAAAAACATTATGAATGTGTTACAGGGAGAGCTAGACTGCTGTGTTTTCTAAAATGCACTTTATAATATTATTTGATTTAAAAAATCATATAGCAGTATTACTTTAATAAAAAGAAGTACTTGATTATGAATACACAAGTAGAGAAAAAAGAACAAGAAAGCATAGAAAGCAGAAAGATTCATGAATAAGAAAAAAGAAGAGAATGTGGCTGGGTTCTGTCAGAATAGTGGCAGGAAGACTGAACCCCCAAATGAGCAGAGACTTGCTAAAAATAGTCTTAAAGGGTGCTTTAGTTATAAGCAGAGTAAGATGATGATCAAAGGAACAGACTTTCTGTGATTTATGATGTAATGCTGAAGAGAAAGACAGAAAAAACAAACTCAACAACTACTTAGTGAATCCAACAAAGATAATCATAAGGTCCTGTCCTATGTACACAGAAACCCCAGCACCCAGGACGAGCCACAACCTGTGTGGAAAGAATGGGTTTCTAGGCAACTCTAATTTAAGTAGTTCATGGGTTCTGTGGCCTCCAAAACAGCTTATGTGATACTGGGTGTACTTTCTGAAGTACCATGTAACACACTTTAGAATCAATGAGCCAGAGAGTTTAAATTAATCTTTATACAGACGTACAGTGAATGCAGAGAAATCAGTACAGCAAAAGAACCAACATCTTTTCTTTGAGGAACTACTAAATAAACTTGAGGGTCTTATCTCTGAAGAACATCTGGAAGAGGACACCTGCCTTATAAGAAGAGGAAGGAATACCAGGGATACACATCCACTGAGGAAAAAGTGAGGACACAGCAAGAAAGTGGGCACCCGTGGGCCAATGAGCAGTGCCTCAGGAGAAACCAAACTGCTGGCACCTTGATTTTAGACTTACATTCTCCAGAACTGCAAGAAAATAAATGTCTGTTGTGCTGTTATTGTAACACTGGTCCAAACTCTAAGGCACTACAGAAATGACGAGGGAGAGGAAAAAACCCACAATACTAATTTTTTCCTATTCTTTCTTTATAGAAAAGTGAAACATTCCAGAAAACAGTCCTGGAAAGGAGGGGGGATTACTCACTCTTTATGTTAGGAGTCACCATCTACTTACTACTTAAAAGCTTTTTAAGATCAGCTAAAATACACAATTACAACCATTTCTCAACTAATCAGTCTAGTATTTGCAGGGGTAGTAGACAATCCAGGACAACCTCTAGTGCTAGAGAATCACTTTGTTCAGGCAGACAGCTGCTGTTCCATCTGATTGTGCTGCTTCATTCATACTTTCCAAATTCTAGCAGGGGAAATGCCCCGCTGTAACTTCTTTAGTAAGAAGAAATCACTGCAACTGGATAGTTTAGTGCCAAAAGTAGCCCCCAACAGGTTTTGAAAGGCAGATGTTTGGTAACAATGTTGTCAATTCAAGAACAGGCAAAGTCAAAACCTTCCTTCAACTTTAAGCAATAGACAAATGTGTCATACACTTGGCCTAGACCTCAAGTATTTTTCTAATGGCCATTTTCCAGCTTGACGCCATGTACCACCTAGAGCAGATGGTATCTCTTCTACTGAGATATCCTAAGTATTTAAAGATATTTTTCTACCAGTAGGTAAGAAAATACCAGAGGACACTATTATCAAAAATAAAGATGGATGATTCAGTTATTTGAAAGCTCAGGAGGCTTATATCTAAATTTATGAAAAGTTTTAGGTTTTTCTCAGAATATATCTACAGCAAATGTGGAAATATTTCTTTGATGTCTGGGGTTTTCAAAACCTCAGGAAATGCACCTGTCTGTCAACAGAGAAAGCTCCCTTTAGTTAACATTGCCAGGAAGACCAAAGGAAAGGAAGAGCCTTAACAACTGTTTATAAAGTTATAAGCAGAAATGCAGAGATGGGTAATGAAGGAAAATCATGTAAAAGCAAGATAAAAGTATTCCAAGTGTGAAATATGGGGAGACAGGAAATAGGAAGATCTATAAGGTCTGAAATCAAAGTTCTTTGGAGAAAAAAATCTAAGCATCATTTTTATTTTAAGCTTTCCTTTGGTCATTTTTCTAATAAACTTTTATTATGTTGGAAGAGACATATCTTCTCCATGTGACAGATCTGTACTCTCAGGGAACTGCATGACAAAAGTCAACACAGCCAACCACAGCAGTGGGTTAATATACTGAAGACATACCTGCTTCTGGGTCTGCAGGGATTCTCCACATGTACAGGTTGAAGTCATCAGAGCCTGAAAGGATGTACTGTTGGGACAAAAAAATTTATATTTTATTTTATAATTGGATATATTACTATCCAGTTATAGTAAATAACAATAAATATACAATAATAAAAATAAATTGACATATATCTATATATCTTTTTATGTGTACTATGAGAGACTTAAACTCTAAAAATGTGTGAACGATTTGAACAGACATTTCTCCAAAGATGATACAAATGGCCAAAAAGTATAGGGAAAGATGTTCAACATCACTAATAATTAGGGAAATGCAAATCAAAACCACAATGAGACATCACTGAATACTATTAGGATGGCTATTACTAAAAACAGAGACCATCATAAGTACTGACCAGGCCAGGCACAAGTACTGGCAAGACAAAGTGGAACCCTGTTACTAGTATTGCTAATTGGAATGTAAAATGGTACAGCTACTGAAGAAAACAGTAAGAAAATTTCTCAAAAGGTTAATTATAGAAATATCATACAACCCAGCAATTGTAATCCTAGATGCAAATCCAATAATTGAAAGAACTTTAACAAATGTTATATATGTTATATAGCTATGTTATATAGCTATATAGTATGTTATATAGCTATGTTCATAACAGTATTATTTACAATAGCCAAAAAGTGAAAACAACCCAATTGTCCATTGACATAAATGGATAAACAAAATGTGGTAATACATTCAGTGGAATATTATTCAGCCCTTAAAAGGGAGGAGAGTCTAATACATGCTACAACACAAGTAAGCCTTGAGAAAGTACACAATATAAACAAGGCAGACACAAGAAATAAACACTGTATTAAGCAATTTCACTTACATGAGGTATTTAGAGCAGTGAGATTTCATAGAAACAGTAAGGAGGATGTGATTGCCAAAAGTTAGGGGGAGAGGAGAATAGGAAGTTGGTGTTTAATGGGAACAGAGTTTTGGTTTGGGATATTAAAAAATTCCGGAGAGGGATAGTGGCAATAGCTATGGAACAATGAGACTGTACTTAATGCACTAAACTGTACATTTTTATTATTAATTTTTAAAATTCTTTTTTTTGATGCTCGGGATTGACCCCAGGGTCTTGCACATACTACATTCCCAGCCTCTGAACTGTACATTTTTTTTTTTAATTTTTGGTACCAGGGGTCAAACTCGGGTCCTTGTGGTTGCAAGGCAGGCGGCGGAACCCCTGAGCTAAATCCCTGGCCCTGAATTGTACATTTTTAAATATTCAAAACAGTAAATTTCATGTTATGAACATTTTACTACAATTTGAAAAAAAAAATCAATGTGAAAAATACAAAGTAGGGGCTTCCCAGAAAAAAATTTTTTTTTTAATGTAAGGCCAAGCATCCTGAACTTACCTGCTGCCAACTGACATCTTTAAGCAGGAAGCCACTGCCAACTCAGTCAAAAGTTAGTGTCCACAGGGCCTAACCAATCCCTTTTTATGTGGCAGTTCATTTGATCTCAGAAAGGATACTATGCCAGATCTAGTCTAATTTAGACTCATAAAAGCACTGTCTAACATTGTTTAACAGCAGCAAGTAAGCAGTTTTAGGAGCTCATTTATTTCTAAATATTAACAAAGCTTTTACTTTAAGTTGAAATCATGATTACTTCCTGCTTTTTGGCCCCATCTGCTTATTTCCCTAGGAAAAAAAAAGGCTTATTGTTTTCTAAAGAAAACTTCTTACCTGAAAGGGTATTGTGAATAATTTCAAAGACAGTATAAATCCAATATACATGTAAGCTCATGCTTTACCACATAACACGCAAGTATTAAATTTAGTACAAAGTACTTTGCAATCTTTTTTTTTTTGGTACCGGGGATCGAACTCAGGACCTTGCGCTTTCGAGGCAGGCAGCAGAACCACTGAGCTAAATCCCCAGCCCAATCTTGTTTTTTTTGAGACAAAGTCTTGGTTTGTAATTCAGACTGGCCTTGAATTCACTCTGCAGTCCAGGCTAGTCTCAAGCTTGTAGTGATTCTCCTGCCTCAACTTGCCAAGTGCTGGGATTACAGGCACCACCATGCCTGGCGCTGCAATCATTTAAAAGTCAATTTACTAGCCTTCAAAACACATAAGGGAACACAGCAATGAGTTACAGGTAGGTATGTTTAAAGATAAAGCAAAGGCTATGTATAAGGGTTAGGGAAAGCCAGGCATGGTAGCACACACCTATCTACTCTGGGAGGTTGAGGCAGCCTGAGCGATATAGTGACTTAGCTAGATCCTGTCTCAAAATAAAAAACAAAAAAGGGGTTAGGGATATAGCTCAGTATAAAGGGTTCAATCTCAGTACGGTCCCTGTTCAAAAGGCTCAGTGATTGGTCCAGGGCACAGTAGAAAAAAGCAGTGGGCTATTTTCTCACCTGCAAAGTGAGAGAACTGGACTCAATGCTCTGTGAAGCACTCTGATGCTTACAAAGATATGAAGAGCAATAACCTGGATTTCTAAGATCTTACATCAAGTAGAAAATACAAAATATGCAGGTCAGCAACAACTATTCCATATGTAGAAGTCACTGAGTACAATTACAAGAATAAGAGGCCTGGTGATTCACTGAAGTGAAGATTCAAGAAAAGAGAGATTTTACCACTGAGCCAGCTTCAGAGCAAGGTATGGTTTAAAAGGCAAAAGAATGGAAGGGGCAAAGATAAAGCAATGGCTCTCTGTAGTCTACTTTTTTAACAGGAACAGGAAGCATGGCTTAGCTTTCTCCTTGATATCTTGATCCTATCCTTTAGGCCTTACTGCTTTGTATACTTTGGCTGATCTCCAACTGCTAACATCCTATGTCCGCCTGAGAGTTAAGTCAGCTGAATTCTCTAGGAATGGACATCATTAGGAGCACAACCTCAACTAATGATGGGCAGAGGTTGGTATATCAATAGCCCAACCTCCTTGTTCCTAGATAAAACTAAGATGTTTGTGTTCTATACCTCAGGGTCAATCTCCAGCTGTCCACAGTAGCTGGCTCACTAAATCTTTGTTCATCTCCCTGTCTAACATCTCTACTCTTCTGCCATTGTTTACAGTGCTTTCAAATAAACTAGTTGCACCTGAAACTTAAACCCAAATTAAAACAAAGGGATGGGGAGTAAAAAACACAAAAGAATTGCCCACTAATTATATGTACTATGATTATGTAACATTTATTACTCAACATCTTATTTCATGCTCTGTTTAAAAGAGGCTATAAACTTCATACAGAATTCCTCTGTTCCTCTCTACAGAAACCTCCACAAACTAAGCAAATAAAACATAAAAAGAGTAAGTCCAGGCTAGGGTTATCAGAGGTTTTACTAGTTCACTGTGAGGGGTCAGCACTTTCCTATTTGTTCAACCGTTCACTATGACAGAGTCCTGAAAAGGTAAAGGAGACTCCCAGACAGAATGATGACTCAGAAGACTGCCTTAAAAGGAAGAAAGAAAACTTTCCTGCAGTTAAGGCCTGTTAGATTTTTATATGACAGCTCCTAAAACACTTAGAAAATACATAGAATGTATAGGCTTCCTCTTAGTGATAAGGAAAGCTGTTGATTGCTCTACCTTTTTTTTTTTTTTTTTTGGTACAGGGATCCAACTCGGGTCCTTGCGTGCTCTACCTTTTAAAACTAACTCTTCCATCTATCACAAGGGAGCCAAGCTCATTCCGCAAGGATGAGTCTTGACCTGCAGACACGTAGTCAGACTGTTTAAGTATTTATACACATTGAAATAGCAAAATGCTCTGAGGAATTAATTTATGACATTTTGTGGTTATCTACTGGATCCCTGCCAGCATTAAAAGTTTGCTGCCTGGGATACTGCTGACTGTGACAGATTAAAATTGAGTTTGTTCCTTTATTCATTAAGTAATATTTACTAAATATTTCCTATGGGTTGGGCACTGTTCCAGGGAAAGGAATATAGAACGGACCAAAAGAGATCCCATTCCTGCCCTCATGCTATTACATACATCCTACTGGACAGAAGAAAAAATACTATATACACAATAATGTGGGCAAGAGAAAATTAGTTCAAAAATAAATTTAATATGTGTATGTGTATATATACATGTGTGATGGTACTAAGCAGTAAAGGTTAAACAGCAGGTTAGGGGATGTTGGGAGTGGTAGGACTGGTTATTTTCTGTTTTATTTAGGGTGGTCACAGAAGGCCTCTCTGATAAAATGGCATTTTGAGCAGAGCCCTGAAGGAAATGAGGAAGCAAGTTATGTGGATATCTGGAAGAAGAGTATTTCTGGAGACAGCACAGAGTTTCAGGCTATTTTAAGATATAAAGTAGCCACTAAGAGACCCCCACCCCCAAGCTATGGAGAAGTAGATTATTCAAAGGGGGCTAGGTGCAGAGATACATTTGCATCATTTGGAGTTGGTGGAAAGATTCGTCTTCTAGGCACTGTCACTGCCTCCTGGACTTGGGCTGGTTGGAGTCTCAGACTGAGGCCTGCTAATGGTTAGTGCTCAAAAGGACCAATAGAGTACTTCAAGTCTTGTTGGGCTATCTCACAAATATCTGCTGTAGGATGCAATGGAAAATGAGTAAGAAAATAGAGATAAAATAGTTCCAACGTCACTCACTACCAAAAGAAACCCAAAATAATCATATAAAAACTGTAAAAACACAATTATTTGAATTAACTATAGTGACTGCCCATTAGGAACAAAAGGGTTAAAACTCTTTTTTTTGGTACCAGGGATCGAACTCGGGTCCTTGTGCTTGCGCAGCAGGCCAGCAGGCGGTGAAACCACTGAGTTAAATCCCCGGCCATAAAGGGTTAAAACTCTTAACAAAAAAACTCCAGTTAAAGATACACCCTAAAGACTTCCAGTTCCTGCTCCAGGTAGAAGGAGTCATAAGACAGCAACAAATCTTTTGAGGTAAGGTCCATTCATTCCTTCCAATGAGTACTGACTCACTCTCTAAAAGACAGACCTCTTTTCCTTTTCACCTTCTTATCTAAAGCTGAAGGCCTCTGGTAAGCCAAAGAAAAGGATCTTGTCAAAACTGCAACATAATTTTAAACACAATACAGGTGCTCCAAGGTGCTAACTGATGCTTCTTCCATATCCCCAAACCCTTACCAAACCCCCTATCTTTCACCCTGACTGCCTGATTCTTCTCTTGGAAACTCACTGTGCCCCTTAGCAGTATAACCATCTAAATAAATTCTTGTCTTTCCTATAGTCTTTTCCTGTTGGTAAATTCTTCTTACCACCTGCTTCACTTGCCCCAAGGCACTCATGTGGCATTAACCATAAAATTAAACTTCACCTCCAGTGGTAGAAACAGAAGTATGATTTCTCTCCTCTTTTTTCCTTTTTAAGATGATATCTGACTTTAAACAGTATCTGCACGTTCCTACCTAGGGAATCTGATGTTTTGAGTCTAAAGGTGACCTAAAGTACAGCAACAGGCTTCTGGTGTAGATAACAGAAAGGTTTGGCCCCAGATAGCCCTCTCTAAATAGCCAAGCTATAGAAACATTAGAAAAAATGGTTATCCAACATTCCTGTTTAACATTTTCATTCCCTTTTGAGAAGTAGGACTTCTACAATCAAATTTCACATTTAAAATGTCCCTGTGAAAAAACCTACAGATTACTATTCAGATTTAGAAAAGGCTAACAAACTAAAAACTAAATATGTGAGGTGATATAAAATTGTGGCCAAATGAATATGAAGGGATATCAATATGAATAATTCATTTACCTTTTTTAGATTTTCAAGTTTATTTTATTCTAAATTGGGAGGGGTAAACCACAAATTAAAAACTCACTTCATATAAGTCTTCCCAATGTATCTTAACTGAGAAAAGCAGGAAGGGCTCTAAAAATGGCAGAAAGAATGTTTTAAATACTCTGTTATCTAGGCAACTGAGTACCTAATTTACCAAAATGCTCTGAATTGAGGGAGAAGACACAAAGATTACTTCAGATCAGAGAGTATACATACTTAATTTTAATTTGGCTTTGTGGGCAAGATGGGTGATATCAATGCAAAAATGGGCATGGATTGTTGCGTGGATCCACATTACCCACAGTCCCTCCCAGCTGGCCACAGAAAACTGCCAGCCACACTCTGACCCACTGCACTGTTCATTCTGTGGTTCAAAATGGCAACCTGTTTACTGACCTGAGTGCATTCTAGATATTTTAAGTAGAATTAACCTGAAGCCAAAGCATGCTGGGTTTTTATTTCATCCAGTGTCAGTATGAAGATAAGAACTTGCTCAAGCAAGTTCAACAAAGGCTCCTTCTCAATAGATTTTAAGAAGGCCTCTCCATGACCACCATCTATAACACTGAAAAAAAAAAATCACTGCATTGTCACTGTCACTTTCTGACTTGTCCAAATATCTATCCTGTCAATCCATTAATCTTTATAGAAAAACAGCTGTTCAACTACTACTCTACTTTTTGTACTGTTGTAATGCTCAGCACCCCGTGCAAAAACTCCTGCCCCTTTCTTCATCTCTCAAATTATGTATGTTCTCTAAAAAAAAAAAAAAAACAACAAACCAAAGAAAGGACTAATTTGGAATACAGATAATTGCCTACTATTTATAAATTTTGTAGGGCTTAGAAATATGGCTATAAACAAAAGGGACAACCCATTCATCTCACATGCTCTCGGAATAAATCAGAATATGTCTCAACAGCCTTTTTTTGGGTACTAGGGATTGAACTCATGACCTTGTGCTTATGAGGCAGGGGAGGTGCCACTGAGCTAAATCCCTGGCCCTCATCAGGCCCTTTGGTAAGAGAAAAATCTCTCGGCTGTTCTCGACAGATAGATGGACAGACTTGCATGCATGCGCATGTGTGCGTGGTGTTCATGTCTGTACAACGTATGATACTCGAAAATATCTGCTGAAGGAGAGGGAAATATTTCAATCAGTTACTGTTCTCTGAGTACTGATCAACTCATAGTTCTCTCCAAAGGGTTCTTCCAGAGTAACTGATTAATTATTCTCCTGGAGATGGCATGTCTATCTAATTAATACATTGACCAGGATAGAGAAACCAGATGGCTCTGTAGCCTGAGTCAGTAACAGAAGAGAGACTGCTATTTAACATTTAAATCAAACACAGCTCTTATTTTCCTTGACCTTTTCTCAGAAGGGGAAAAAATGTAATGGAACAACTTTGTGATGTGCTGTCTAAAAAGCCATTTCTAGAAAAAGGTTTGCTAATTGGTACAAAATATACCTTTGATCGTATCATTTATAGCCAGGGTCTACCATAAATTTCACCCAAAGCAATTTAAGCAAATTTTCTTTGGAAATAGGCAAAGCCATAGATTTATTTGTAGTAAGAGAAATAAAACTCCACTGGCTCCCAATAAAAACATACAAATATGCATACCCATAAGATTACACTATTTTTGTATGTGAAGTTACATTACTCTCGTTTCTTTGGATTACTTGCCAGTTCAGCTCCATTAGACTCCTGGAATTGTTTGGTTTACTAAAATAACCAACCTTTATGGACTCTGAATAGGAAAAATTCTACTAGTAAAGAAATATTCCATAACATCAACCAATAACAAATAATCGGTAGGGAAGAAAATTGTTAAAATGTTTTAAATCACTAACTGCTGCTGCAACAAAGTAGCCTGCCTTATTTAAAGGTGAGTATTTGGCAAGACTGGTTTGGAAACCTGGATGTTTAAGTGGAGGGGACATCAATCAAATGGGTTTCAGTACCCAGCCTCCTCTCTGTGGACCTCAGTTTTGGTATGTGGAAACTAGGAATGGGGAGATGGCATCATTCACTTCAGTTCCTCTGCGAGTATACTCTTCTTTTAATCAAAGTCTATGAATTCCAAAGAAACATTTTCTTTTTTTGTACATTTTTTTCCCCCTTTTCTTACAAACTCTGATAACATCCAAAAGAGAAGACAAACCTGCTGGAAGTCATATTTCTAAGGAGGTTGGGCAGGTAGGACAGAAGAGATTCTACCTGTCCCACTTCATTAACATCTACCAGCGTTTCCCAGAGGGGCCCACAGTTTTAGCCAGGAGCTATGCATTAAACTGTCATATAATGTCACCAGATCACATCCATTTTACCTGTTCCTAAGAAGAAATCCAATTCACTTAGTATTCCTTTTCAGTTGAACAATTATAAACTAGTCCATCTCTAGCAGGCCTCACCATACTCCAACACTGTTTATACTCTCTAAGTTCTAAAACTAGCCAGTAAATGTGCTAAAAGATGATCTTATACAAAGGAAAAATCTTAATCCATGACTGACAATACCTGAGCCTCTATGCTCCAGGAGTGCCATAAACCCCTTACTAATATATGCAAAACTATGTGTATATATGCATTCAGACTTTCAAACAGATCCAGGGTTCAAAGAGTTAAAGATAACTGATTAAAAAAAAAAAAGATAACTGATTTAGGGGCTAGGGATTTAGCTCAGTGGTTCTGCTGCGTGCCTTGCAAGCGCAAGGTCCTGATTTAATAAAGGTATTTTCATTCTACTTTTCTTTATACAACAAAAAAAATCTCCTAAAATATTCACCTCCTAATCAATACATACAAGGAATTCCTCTGCCACAACATTCTGTACTCTGCTCTTCCCTAACAGCTTGCAGGAGACCATTTCACTGTTTGATCTCAGTGACACAAGTGGCAACACGCCTATGAGTGAGAGGGCACAATCAGAAGCAAGAGACTGAGTTTAGTCTTCGTTTAGGCCTGCTACTGATTAGATCAGCCATTTCAAATTACTCTGGGCCTCAGTGTCAGATCGGGATGAAGCCTGTCCAATACACCCAAAAGTCACTACGTGAATTCAAATATAATAATAGTGGAAAAGAAAGGGAAGGAGATTGAAAAAATATTAGCCTAATGTCACAAAACAAATCTAATAATGGAACTCAAGAGTAGAATTTTTCCCTGTTAAAAGTATACTTTTACTTCAGAGAAGGGAGCACACACAACATTCCAGCCCCCAAATGGGCACCATCAGGGCCATATGGAGTTGCAAAAAGAGCAAAGGTCTGACTTTACTTGGAGAGACTTACTGATGCATCCCTGCACCTCTGCACTACAGCATCAATGCAAAGGGTGAGTGCTGACACTGTCTGAGGCCAGGCTGTGTATTCAAGCCCATTTTGCTGGATTTACAGGGTACAAGTCAGCTCTTGGTGGGACATGGCAGGATGATTTTATTACCATGATTTTGGGGGCTCTGCTATCTGTCAAGTTCAAAAGAAAGGTCTGTATGAGAACCCAAATACTCCAGTGCTCAATCCTTTCAAGAAAAGTTGATTCCGTCTCCATCCCTCTTTCAGCAAGATATAGGGACTATCAGGCTTAGTCTTAGATGGGACTAAAGTAAAAACAATTTTTAAATGACCAGATTGTCCACTTCCAGGCTAACATGCCTCTAGCCTGAAAGACTAACTTCCCAGCAGCCTGAGCTGCTCTGCTGGACTCACAATCTAGGACAAGAGCCATTTAAGGAATTGTGAAAGAAAGGGAACAAAAGCCAAGTGCTGTCTTACAAATGCATGCCAGAAAGGCTAGCAGGTGGAATACTGATACAGTACTCTTTTTTTTAACCCAGTTAAAAGATTGGCTCACTGTGGGTACAGAGGGGAGTGTAAAGCTTAGAAGACAGAATGTACTCAGGCTTCAGGGAGAAAACAAAACAAAATTGAAGTATACTGCAATGTGAAAGCAAAAAGGAGAAACTCTGGGTTCAGACAGCCTCCAGAGGAAGGAATGGTGTCTTATTGCAGAATTCCTCACTACATCCTAAGGACAGAAGGTGAACTGGATTAAAAAAAAGTTGAAGGATGCACCTTGAGATCGTAACATTACGTGTCGTAACTCAAACACCCAAGTTTAAATATTGCATGGTTTCTCTTATATGAAAAACGTATTTTATATATATAAATAATGTATGAAATAAAAGACAGACAAAAGGGAAAAAAAGTAAAAGAAAAAAGGGGTACTGTAATCTAGTGTGGATAGTGTATCTAAAAGTGTACCTTGACTTAGTACAACTGACTTACATGTTTTATATGTTCTTTGGCCTATTAGTCTGATTTTCAATGTGTATATATGATAATTAACTTATAAGGTCATATAAATAAGTGAATCTGGGGCTGGGGATTTAGCTCAGTGGTTTTGCCGCCTGCTGCACAAGCGCAAGGACCCGAGTTCAATTCCCGGCACCAAAAAAAAAAAAAAAAAAAGAATCTAATGCTGGAAAATAAAAGGGAATTAAAATGTGTTATGTACATGTATCAATCCTTTAAAGTCAATGTAATCATTATGTACCGCAAACATGTACTAATAAAAGTAAAATATAAAATTTTTTTTTTTGGTACCAGGGATCGAACTTGGGACCTTGAGCTTGCAAGGCAGGCAGTGGAACCACTGAGCTAAATTCCCAGCCTAATAATTTTTAAAAATTAAAAAAAAATGTTGAAGGAAGTGGGCATGGTGGTACATCTATCTATACTCCCTGTAGAGCCAGGGGACAGTCTGAGAGACATAGTGAGAGACGCTGTCTCAAGAAGGAAAAAAACAGCTCAAATTTAGTTGTGGTTGTTTGATACCTACCCAGCCTGATGTCACTTCTGTCACCTAATTTGATGCTGTAAGTTATTAAATTTAAATAATTAAGATATTATACTAGGAATAAGGAAACCATGTATCTGTAGCCAAAAGGAGATAACACAGACGGTATGTAGGACTTTGAAAATCTCACAGGATATGTCTGGCAAAGTCATGTGAATATGTCTACCACAGCATCTGGAGCACAATAAATGCTCAGTAAACACCTGCTTTCTTATTTTAAAGGATGGAGGGTAAATAAAAGGCAGGACAGCCAGATGTGGTGGTGCAGACCTATAAACCTAGCACTCAAGAAGCTGAGGCAGGAGGATTGCCATGAGCTTATTAAGTTCAGCCTGAACTACATAGTGAGACCCTGTTTCAAAGTTGGGGGGAGTGATGCCAGGAAGGATTCAGCAGGGGCCAGGAAAAAACAATTTGTTTCCACTCATCTATGAATTAGTAACAGACCATGGAACTAAACATGAAAAGAAAAAAAACCAAAAAGCAAAAAACAAAAACCCAATGTGGTGAATGAAGCACAGAGGTTTCAAACTGGTGGCTCTAGAGCAGAATAGGTATAGTAACAGTCTGTTTTATCCATACAGTGAAAGAGGAATTTGCTGCAATCATTCAAAATAAGATGTCTGCCCATAAAGATCCACCTTCCCTTGAAGAAAACCAGAGTCCTGACAACTTGGAGGCTCACACGGCAACAATGGGCTGAAGTGAAGTAGCAGCTGTCTTACTGAGATGGGATGCAGGCTCTCCAGTTTGCCAGTTTTCAACACTCACTGTGTATTCCCAGCCCAACTCACTCACTGTGTAGTCTGCCTTGCTCCTAATGGCATCAAGTTATAACCACTATACAGTGAATGTGGTCTCTCGAGACCCCCCAAAATCTGGATTCTAGTCCTGGTTCAGCTACAATCTTGTATATGTGGTGATTTATGTACTTAATTTTTCTGAGCCTCAGGTTTCTCATCAGTAAAAGGAAAACTGCACAAAATGATCACTAATAGCTCTACGATTAGAATGCATTTACAATGGTGGCAATGAACGTGTAGAACAAAGTAGGCTCAACATATTTCATGCTTTATTCCTGAGTCCATTTTCTTGAAATGTTAATTTCAGTTTTAGGCTAATGAATTATCTAGTGAGCTTGGGATAGTCTAAAAAGGAGTATACGTCCTCTGGCACAATATCTGGATCCATTTGTGTGGTCTGACTAGTCTTTTTGTAATTAAAAGCCAGAAGACTATTTCAGATAGATGGGATCACTTACTGTTTTTGATGTCCATATTCATGCCTATTATGGAAATTCTTAGATTCCTCTCTGGGATGGTTATCTAGCCTATGACTAAATGAGTTGCAGAGCACAGAGTCTCAGGCTGCAGACATTCTCAGTGCATACACAGATGAGGTCGAACATAATGAGTGTGATGGCACGTGCTTGCACCCCAAGGTATAGTACTTGGGAGCTGAAGCAGGGGGATTGTGAATTTGAGGCTAGCCTGGACAACCCAGCAAGATCCCATGAGACAGAGAGACAGGCTGACACAGAGAGAAGGAGAGAAAGAGAAAGAGATAGAGATAGAGACAGAGAGACAGGCAGGCAGAGAAAGACAGGTAAAGACCAACATAAGGAAAGTGTAGGCTTTGGAATTTGAAAGCAGCAAAAAAGATCCTGTCAGGACTAGTCAAAAAATAAATGTAACTTGTAGTGATCATACTGAACCACGGCAACTGCTGCTTTAGCCCTGAGTGCTGAAAGTCAGAGCTTATAAATCACCTTCGAGAGAGATGTTTCAGGGCTAGGATAGTAAGTTGGGTCTCTTTTGCAGCATTTAAAACCTGCAAGCTCAGGTGACTAGTTTTACTGTAAATCCATTATTTAATTCAGCCTTCTAAAAGCCCCTGGGAGTTGAATAGAAAAAAAAATGCTATTTATCAATCCTGATTCACAGTTAAGAGAAGCCTTAAGGCCTTAGAAAGCTAAATACCACACATTAACCAAAGCACTCAAGATTTACTTCAACAAATATTTATTGTGCTCTATTTCCTGTTCTGATATTATACAGGGGGATATGAACAGAGTTAACAGTAGCTCTGATTGGTCCAAAGTCAGAGTCAGTGCCTTTGTATCCTCCTTCATCCAAGAAAAACCACTTTTAGTGCAGTTTACTAGAGATAATATAATATCCATAAACTCTTCCCTTAGGACAAAAGTCACAAATAATTAATCAAATCTAAACTGAGAAAATCAAAAGCACTCAATGTTTTTATCAATACGTATAAACTTGAAGGCAAAACCAACTGTATCTTCAATGTATATCCCCATCACAAAATACCCTCCAGAACTCTGCCTCTGCCAATACCCCCAGTGCCAATACCCCCAGTGCTGCGGGGCAAAATGGGCAATTATAATCAAGACTAGGGAAAAGACAACCAAGGATGATATTACTGGCATCTAGTGGGGAAAGGTCAGGGTTGTTGTTTTCCAATCTACAATGCACAGGACATCCCCTATACAACAAGGGGTTATCCAACCAAAATATCAGAGTGCTAAGATTGAGAAGCTGTGGTCAAGGTGCTCCAAATTTTGGCCAGAGGCCTTTGATTTGGAATTTTTGGTTTTTGTTGTTTTAAGACAGGGTCTTGGGGCTGGAGATTTAGCTCAGTGGTTTCGCTGCCTGCTGCACAAGCACAAGAACCCGAGTTTGATCCACGGTACCAAAAAAGAAAAAGAGAGGGTCTTGCTAATGTAGTTCAGGCTGGTCTTGAACTCACTATGTAGCCCAGGCTGGCCTAAAATCTGTGGTGATCCTCCTGCCTCAGGCTCCTGACTGTTGGAATTACAGGCAAGTGCCACCATGCCTGGCCCTTTCATCACAAGTTTCGGTGGCTAACATACCGGCTGAAAAAGCCACAACATTCAATTTCCTTCACCTCTTTTTTCTTTCCCGCAGTCCGGGTTCATGGTAATAAAGTATTACATTTACTGCATGCTCGCTATTTATTTATTTATTTATTCATTCATTCAATGCCAGGGATCAAACTCAGGATCTTGCGCTTACAAAGCAGGCGTGCTGCAACTGAGCTAAATCCCCGGTGCCCATGGTCTTTATTTTTCAATGAAATAAGACATATGATAATAGATAGACATTAAGTGGAAAAATCAACAAAAGTGAACAAGAAAAAAGGAAAGAAGAGGGAGACTGGTTGTCATTTCACAGCTATATGAAGTTAAATTAACCATTCTGCATAGCAGACAATTATTTATTCTATTGTAAATCTGATCTCATCTCTAGACGGTGATTCTTTCCACCAAAGAAACAAATTTCCTGTAATAGGACAAAGGCAACTAGGTCTTTTTCACACACTGTAGCCTCCCCAAGGAGGCATGCTCATGTATCTGAGGCCATCTAGTGGTCTCTTGTGTGGTTTTCAGCTAAGTAGGCCCCAGGACTTTCAACCTGAGTATATATCTGTATTATCTTATATATACTCTCTTATCTATAAAAAAGGAAGTTGAGGGCTGAGGATTTAGCTCAGTGGCACTGCACCTGCCTCACAAGCACAAGGTCCTGAGTTCACTCCCCGGTACAAAAAAAAGGAAGTTGAAGTAGGAAGGACATGGCAGCACACACATATAATACCAGCTACTAGAAATACGGAGGGGAGGTGAGAGGAGTGTGGAGGTGTGGGGAAGGAAGAAAAGGAAAAAAGAGTGGGTTTTTATCTTGGAAAACAAAAGAAGAGTTTCATCTATCTATATCCAACACAATTCAACAAGTGTTTATTTTGCTCCTACCACATATACTAGGCCTCAAACTACAACATTAGCTTCTAGTAACTGCAGCTTAGGGAGAAAAATTTAGCTTCTGTCTTTAAAAAGCAAGGTCTTGGAAGATTCTCAAAGAATTTTTTTTAATGTTTCTTGCCCAAAAGTAACTAAAGAGGTAGGAATTATATGTCAAAACATAACTCAGTCGGTAGGCCCAAAGATGAGGACACTGAAGATTAGCAAGAGACAAGAGTTTCTCTTTTTCTAATCTGGATATAAAATAGCAGGAAGATTCCTCATCCTTTGCCTCTTTTTTTTTTTGGTACCCGGGATCGAACTCGGGTCCGTACACTTGCACAGCAGGCAGCGAAACCACTGAGCTAAATCCCCAGCCCAGATTCCTCATCCTTGAGAATGAAGAAAAAAACTATTTGTTTATCTGAATACCAATTTTCTCTACATTTGTCTAGACTCAGCACAATTACTCAGACCTATCTAGGTGCTCACTGACACTTCAGAACTGCTAAGGCCAAGACAGACAGATGCAAGAATGTCAAGTATTAAAATAAAAAAAAAGAATGAAGGCTCATGCCAAAAAAAAAAAAAAAAGCCAAGTATATTTTTTTAACTGCCAGCTTTAATCAACATCAGTATCTCCATATTTAATGAAACTGAGAAAAGGCTGGAAACTCAGCTTGGGTTCTTCAGTCCCAGTTGTGATGCTGGCAGTAAAAAGAAAACTCAACATCAGGCTCCTCAAACAAAGCTGCCCAACCCATTTCATCAAGAAAAAGATGTCATCCCAAGAGACTCTCCAAGATATATGTCTCTTGGATGGTACTTACGGTGTTTCATTCATCATTGTGTTTTATTTATACACACACAAAAAAATCCTGTCTCTCACTGGCAGGTTAAGGGTATGTGTCTCAAATGCACCTTCTAGCAGCCTGGTTGAAGAAATCCACTATGAATCCAGAGTACTTCAAGCTTCTCACTGTTTCCTCTCAATTTTTTTTTTTTTTGGTACCAGGGATTGAACTCAGGACCTTGCGCTTGCCAGGCAGGCACAGTGCCACTGAGCTAAATCCCTGGCCTCCCCTCAATTGTTTCTACCTGACATAGTGCTAAAGAGAAATTGAGACCAGTTCACAGACATGGGGAAGCAGGAGGCAGAAGGCATTCACCTGGTCACGATCTCCTGCGAAGCAGCAGCTTTTCATGGTGCATGAATTAAAGTAACCCTGATTGTCAAACTGGAACACAGGCAGGCGGGAGTGGATATCATACAGCACAGGAGGCAGGCGACGCCTCAGGGCCAAGAGTTGGGTCCCATTGCTGTTGAATCGCACACTCATGGCACTTTGGAGGGATAGATTGCCACCGTAGCGCAGGAGAGAACTAGAAGACAAAAAGTACAGGGGTCAGGCATGAGATAGGCTGGGTAAGGGTCTGCAAAACACACTAAATTTACTTCTTCATGTGTACTCAGGGTTTCCTGTCAGGCTCATGTTATCAAAATTTCAGCAAAAGTTTATTTCTATGCAGTAGTTAGAAGGTAATAATGATCAGAATGTCAGGCATTATGGCGCATGCCTGTAATCCCAGCATATAGGAGGTCTGCCCCATGTCTGAGGCCAGCCTGGTCTACATGGTGAGTTCAAGGCCAGGCTGGACTACATAGTGAGACCTTGTCTCAAAAACAAACAAACAAACCAACCAACCAACCAACAAACAAACCAAAATGACTCCTTGGTTACATTAAAGCAAATTACTTAAAATGTGAGGACTTCCTTTCAATCTCTAAAAAATTCCACATAAATTTACAAGGCTAATAAAACATCTTGAAAAAAGAGACACATTAAAATCATGTTATTTTTGTTTACCCAAGGAAGTGCACTCTAAAAAGATACTCACCAAGACCCTAGTGAAGGAAATCAATGTCTATTCCAACTGGCTAATCATGGATAGTATTTAAGCAAATATTTATTCACGTATTAAAGACGGAAAAACCATTAGGAAGAACAATGAATACTTCATATTGCTTTTTCTGGGTATTTTTCAATAATCATTACATAAGCACAATAAACATTTACTTTTGAACTTTTCCTCTGCTTCATCACAACCACGGGACAAATATTTAAAGGAAATTTTATAATTTAAATGCAGAGCAAGTAGTACTAGCAAATGAAAAGGGAAGATGCTTTATTTTCCTTTACAATTCCCAAGTTTATATTTACTTTGAAATATACTTTGGTTAACACATATACTGTAATTTCATTTATCTGACTTTACTAGAGAGTGATATGTCCTGATTCACCTAACATTCTGCAGTTTCCAACATCTTTTAAAAAGTCACACAGTATGGTTCTAAATAATTTCTCTTGATGTCTCAGAAGATAGTTCCAATACTACAGGATGGCCACAAACATGAACAATTATACAATACTCACTTTAAAGGGTGTCTCTCTGTGTTTTACCTTTCTGGAAGTAAAAATTATTTTTTTTTGGAGGCAGGGGGACGGGGTCTTGTGTTGCCCAGGCTGGCCTCGAACTCACCACAATCCTCCTGTGTTAGCCTCCCTCCCAAGTGCTGGGATTACAGGCTTGGGTGCAGCAGTTAAAATTCCTGATTACATAATCACTGTATTATAGAGGAAAGACTGCTTGCTGCCTATCCCATAACCAAGTTCTCTTTTTGTATTTCAAGTTCAATTCTTGGAGCACTGAATTGCCGGTAGCAAAGTGAATTTAAGTTTGTGCATCAGGGTACTGGAAAAAGGAATGCCATGTTAGAGTTAATAACTCACAGAGACACTGTTGTTATGGAAAGGATGTGATCCCAGCAATTTTAGAGAAAAAGTTTATAAATACTAGAAATTACAGACCCAGAAATGTTCTCAGGACAAGATTCTTTTTGAAACATTTTTAAGGAAGAAGTTTTAATAGCCATTTCATCAAATGAAAACTCAGCTATATACTACCAGAAGAGAAAATCCATTTTCTTTTTTTCTGGCAGATTAAGAGAGGAAGAAAGGAGGTATCCTATGGGAAGAGGAACCCTGAAACTACAGTGCAAAAGCAACTGCCAATCTGGTATGGCCATAAAAACGCCAACTATAGTCCACCGCACCAACACCAACCATAGTCAGTCCTGTGTCCCTCATGCTTCCAGAGCAGTCTTCTCACCAAGGGGAGGAATGCTCTGGTGCTGCAGCTATGTGGTAGAGACAGGCTTCGGGAAAACAGCCTGTAATCCTCTTATAAGTAGAATGAAAGGGAAAAGAGAAGAGACAGAAAACCAACTCTAGACCTCCAGATATCGAGGAGAGGTCTGGTACCCCTGCAGTGCCCAACTAATAATCCCTGCAGAGAAACACTCTTATAATGGTACTAAACACAGGCACATTCACTCATATACAGAGAATGAACAATAAGGCCGTTAGAGTCCAGGCATTTCCTTTACAGAGTGCCCGGTCACCACAGGCATGTGGTGTTATCTAAATACTGAGCTCACAAACAATGAGAGGCTTTGAATCCAAGATCAGCATGGAGTGTGCAAATAAACCAGCAACTGTAAAACTGAGAAGGGGTGGGAGGTAGAAACAAGACTCAACAGAAAGAAATTTGGCTGGCCCTATCAGCCATCCAGAAGGGCCTCCATCAGCTCAAGCACCCAGACAGGAAACTGAGCCTCTGGCAAACACCCTTTCCATCTGTTAACAGAAACTTCCCTGGCCCACTCTTGTCAGGCCATAGAGGAGTATGCCCAGGACAAGCATGCAGGCCCATCTTATCCCCACTCAAGCTCCTTGACTCACCATTTGTAATATGGCCACAATTCAGGGAGGGCTCTATTTGTGGGATCCAAGACAGTCACTAAATTGTCTCTTCCTTATACTTTTAGACCTCTCACACAAAGAGAGTCACAGGAATCTTACTCTGAGAGGAGAAAGTGAGGTCCTTTGGCTAGGGGGAAAAGCTCTCATCAGTTTCTGCTTTAGGACAGGATGACTTATAAGGAACATGGGACATTTCGTACTACAAAAATCCTAGAAGATACTAGAAATAGGTAAAAAGTGAGCAAATTCAAGGAGTCATAGTTCACCTGGTCCCATTCAAGTGTGTTTACAGTCCCAATAATCCCATTTCTTTTATATGAGTTGGAAAGGGGGAAGGCAGTTAAAGAACCTGAGCTTTCTTTTTTCTTTGATTTGTTATTATTGTTTTGTTTCTGAGATAGTCTTATGATGTTGCCTAGGCTGACCTCAAACCCCTAGGCTTAAGCAATCCTCCTGCTTCAGCCTTCTGAGTAGCTGGGGGTTCAGGGATGTGCCACCATGCCTACCGTTTGTTTTTCTAAGACTATATAACCCCCAGTTTCCAAATTTGAAGTTTATCTAAAGGAAACCAGAACTACTGAATGTTGGGCCCAAGAAAAACACAATGTGGCTGGACGTGGTGGCACACGCCTACTGTAATCCCAGCACTTCGGAGGCCGAAGCAGGAGGATTGCTGTGAGTTTGGGGCTGGTCTGGGCTACACAGAGTTCAAGGTTTTGCTACCTAGCAAAACCCTGTCTCAATAAAACACACACACAAAAGAAAAATACAGTGTGACTAAAAAAGTTTATTGTTCCCTGAACACAATTCACCACTAAGCTTTTCTGGCTTGAAAATTAATTATGAGTTCAGTACACTTGTTGAACATTCAGGCATTTAAGTCTGACTGAGGTTGGCAAAAGGGCTTGACTAAATTTCCGATAAAGATATCATCACATAATCAAAGGGCATATGTGGCCCATCCACGAAGCAAACATGGACAGCAGGTACAATAGAGTTTCTCATCTTCATCACAGAGGAACATGCCCAGAGCTAAAACATCTCTGCTTTTGATCCAGAGATCCCACAAGTCACACAGAATCAACCCAGATCTCGGCGCTATAATAGATTTCTAGGACACTCAATACTTTTCCACAGGATTAAATCAGCTCAATTCTCAGACTGCCTGGCTTATTTACAACTCTCTTTACCATGAGCTTTGGGACTCAGGCAGGAGTTTGGTAAGCAGCCATTTAACCTTCATCTCACACAGGATCAGCCCTGACCTCACAGTGTACAAAACTGGGGAGGAAGAGTTCAGTGAACAATGGTTGGCAGAAGAAAAAAGCAAGGGGAAGGAGGGAGATTGAGATGGCAGTTGCTACAGCAACCTACAGCAACAGTAATAGCACAGAGTGTGGGTGGGAAGATATGCAGGTAAATAGGCAGTCCCTGTGGCAGGAGAAGAAAGTGGGGTGGGTTCACTGAGTGTTAGATAACAAGGCCACAAATCTAGAGGAAAGAAAGGCTGGGGGAAAATATCCTATGCATAAGAGGACTGGAAAACAAAAATCATAATTTGGTACTTGCTAAGAACTCTTACTCAAAAAGTTGAAAACGAGACGGGAGGAAGGTCAAGTAGAGAACTCTTTCCTGAAACTGCTGACTGATGAGACAGGATAATACAAGACAGCTTGTTTCATACAAGAACTATTCACTGAGAATGCATCTGAAAACTAGTCTCCTCTGGTTGGCAGTAATAGGAGTGCCTCAGAACTATGGCTCTCAAATGTTTTTATAGTTATCCTTTGTAATAATTTTATACTGCATCCCAGTATATCACATTTATTTAGCATAAACTCATTTAATATTGCTCACCACCTATTATTTGCAATGCTCTGATTTTCTATTTTTTTGTATTTATTAAATATTCATGACCATCTAAAATTCATTTCATGACTCACTAGATTTTGGAAAAAGGTTGCTGCCTACTTTTTTTGCTTCTATTCTTTTGAGAGAGGGTCTTGCTTATATGGTTTAGGCTGGGGTTGAACTCATAGAGATCCACCTGTCTCAGTCTCCCCAGTGCTGGGATTATAGGTGTGTGCGCCCCCATGTCTGGCCTTGTTTCTATTTTTTTTTTTTGGTACCAGGGATTAAACTCAGGACCTTGCACTTTTGAGGCAGGTATGGTCCCACTGAGCTAAGCCCCTGGGCCATCCTTGTTTCTTTTTTTTTTGGTACCTGGGATTGAACTCGGTTCAAGCTGTTGCAAGGCAGGTGGTGTAACCACTGAGCTAAATCCCCGGCCCTTTGTTTCTATTCTTGACCCAATGCCTCAGTTTATCTTTTTTTTTGTACCGGGGATCGAACTCAGGTCCTTGCATTTGCACAGCAGGTGGTGAAACCGAGCTAAATCCCTGGTCCTCAGTTTATCTTGAGCAAAGTAGCCAGAGAGATAATGAACCATGAATCTGATTATAACAATCCTTTACTGAATACCTCCAGTGGCTTCCCATTCAACTAAATTCCTTAAAATACCAAAAAGACTCTAGACAATCCCTCCTACTCTCATGTTTCTAACTCCACTTTCTATTCTAGCACTCTCTTCTTATATTACTCTATTTCAACTGCATGGTGCCCCATTTACTGTTCCTTAAACATACCGGGCATGCTTCTGCTGGAGGGTATTCCAGCTTGTAGATTCTGCAGCTTCAATGGTTCCTCCCCAAATATGAGCATGTCTCATTTACTTTTCTCTTTATTCAAATACCCTCCAGCAGGCCTTTCCCAACATCCCAGGCAGAAATGTGACTTTCCCAATGCTCCCTGTGTTCCTTGCCACTTCACTGTCTTTTACTGCATCAATCACCAACCTACATACCTTGTCTTTTTACATAATTGTCTTTTCCCACTATTAGCTTTTATATCTTTTCTTTGAGTATTCCAAGTGCTTAAACAGTGCCAAGTACATAATAGGGATTTAATAAATAGCTGTTGAACGAATGATCTAATAGATAATGAGTAAGTTTTGAAAAACTCTTAGAACACTAGAAAAAGAAAGAAAAAGACTCCACTAAAGTTCACATGGCTCTCACATTTGTCTGCTCATAAAACCCAATCTAGAGACAAGTAGCAGAGCAGCATAATTTTTTTAAAACAGTGCTGCAGGTTGAACTCAGGGCCTTCACACTGAGCTATATCCCCAGGCCTTTTATTTTGAGAAAAGGTGTAGCTAAGTGGCTAATTTTTCCAGGCTAGGCTCAAACTCACTACCCTTCTGCTTCAGCCTCCCAGAGTGCTGTGAATACAGGCGTGTGGCACTATGCCCGGGAGTCCTCTTCTCATAGGCACAGAACCATGACCTATGAAAGTGATCTGCCCATGACCATCCAGGTCTACTTTTCATGTGACACTACCATACATCCTTCAAGAGAGTTAAATCCATCCATTTGCTAATCATAATAAGTAGCCAACAAAAAGAAAGCTTTTAATAGATCAACAGGTGTTTTAATTACATCATGGACCTTAAGGCAAGTTTCTAATATTTGCAGAGAAGTTCAAAAGGAAAATTAATAGTTTTTAAGAAGCCAATTACAAATTTTAAAAAAATAGTCATCTATCTGGTTTCAAACAATGACCAATGAATTCTGCAGGTACTGAATAGATGTCCTACCCAAAATATTTAACAACAGTGAAGAAGCCAGACATGGTGGCACATGCCTATAATCCCAGCACTCAGGAGGCTGAGGCAGGAGGATTGCCAAGAGTTGGGAGGCTAGCCTAGACTATACAGTAAGATCCTGTCTCAAAAAACAAAAACTCAGGCCCGGGATTTAGCTCAGTGGTTTCACCACCTGCTGTGCAAGTGCAAGGGCCTGAGTTCAATCCCCGGTACCCACCCCCCAAAAAAACCCAACAAAAACAAAAATTTAAAACAACAAAAAGCTGGGAATGGTGGAACACACCTATAATTCCAAACTCAGAAGACTGAGAGAGGAGGATTGCAGTGTGTTCAAGGCTAGCCTGGGCTACACAATGAGCTCAAGGCCAGCTTGGACTACACAGTGACAATCTGTCTCAAAAAAAACGCCCCCAAAACCAAAAAACCCAACATATAGATTGATGGATGTACTGAGTGAGAATAAGATATATTAACTATAAAATTTAGTTATTTTGGGCCAGGGATGTAGCTCAGTGGCACCGTGCCTGCTTGGCAAGTGCAAGGTCCTGAGTTCAATCCCTGGTACTGCCAAAAAAAGAGAATTTAGGTTATTTTTCTCACAGATTTCATTTTATTTCCCAAGTTTTTCTACAATAAACATGAATTTCTAAAATAAATTTATTTCAAAATACCTTTTTATTCATTACCCCCTCTTTAAAAAGCTATTTCTCTTACTTTCTTGTTGCTGAGACAAAATACCTGATACCCACAAAATAAAGGAGGAAAGGTTTATTTTAACTTACAGTTTATAGAGGTCTCAGTCTATAGCTAGCTCCAAAGCACACTAGCATGGCAGAAGGGCATGGCAGGTAGGAAACACTGAGCCTTCCTTTTTCTTTCCCTTTTTATTCCATCCAGGTTACACACCAATTGGTTGATGCCACCCACATCCAGGGTGAGTCTTCTCTTGAGTAAATTCATCATACACACTCAAAACTAATCAGTGGGCTAATCCAATACCACACACCTATGATCCATTATCACACACCCATGATCCAATCACTCCCAAAAGCCTCACTGATGAGTACATGAGGCTTTGGGGATGAAAGATAACTTTGAGAAAAGTATGAGAACAGAAAATCTAAATAGTTTTTTAAGGGAAACCTCATATAATAAACTGCCCAACAGGATTCTGGTACAAATACTATTTCTGAAATTAAGTTATTTCAAATCCATATAACAACAAATATTCTCACAGGGCCAAAAATTTTACTGTCTCTCATGTCCTTCTCAATGCGATAAAATCACATTCCTCCTTTAATAGGTTTCTAAATGCTAAACAGGCCTCCTTTCAGTAGCATTCAACAGTCATCAGGCTAGGTCTGAAATAACAGATATTTTTCTGTAAATCCAATTATAAATAACTGGCAAAATTACATGATCAAAATAGACAAGAGATTAAAAACATAATGTATTTTATGCAGAACTAAAAATCATTAGCAATGTTCTCAGAAAGTTTTATATACATGAATGAATTTTGGGTAAATGAAGCCATGGTTATTATTGAGAGCATATGAAAAAAATCCTATCTTAAAACATTTAACTTATAATAGATAAAATGTTAAGTGGTTAAACCTGGGATCACAAAAACAAAACTTAAACTATAAAGGAATTACCAAAGTAATTTTATCAAGATAGGCTTGAAGAAGCAATAAGTGCTTCATGAAATTTAATTTCTAAAATGTTTTCATGTAGGGCCAGGGATTTAGCTCAGTAGTTTCGCCGCCTGCTGCGCAAGCGCAAGGACAAGAGTTCGATCCCTGGTACCAAAAAAAAAAAAAAGTTTTCATGCACATTGTAGCATGTAATTCTTATGATGCTCCTATAAATTAGATGACATGTATATGTGTGGCGCTAACAGCATCTTTCTTTCACGATGGAGACCAAGGTCCTGGGTGATTATGTTACTGAACAGACAATCAAAAAGCACTGGAAATAGGATAAGCAATTTTTTTCCTGCTTCTTGATTTAGTAAGATTTCACAGAATACATTGTGGGGACATACTGGATGTATTACAGCACCAAGCAAAGAGAACAGCATCAGATTGTAACACATCAGGCCAAAAGGATTCATCTAAGTCATTTACTTTACATCCTTCCATAAAATTAAGTCAGTCACTGGTTCAAGTACAGATTTATTAGAACATTTATCGAATAAGTACTAACTATTCTAGGCACTGTGCCAGGCAAATTGATTCAAAGATGAAATAAGATGAATAAAACACCTTCAGTGACTAGTGAAAGACAATGTAATGTTATACTACCATAACATTAACAGTGGAAGGGGGAGACAAGCTATGAGAGGATGTAGGAAGAATTAGTACCTTCCATGGAGTGGGAATAGTCATGAAAGACTTCCTGGAAGAACAACCTAAGATGAATCTTGAGTCAAACAGTTGACTCAAAAAAATCTTTTTATTTTTTTTAAACAGGTCTTGCTAATAAGTTGCCCAGGTTGACCTTGAACTTGCAGTCCTCCTCCCTTAGTCTACGTAGTTGGGATTACAGGTGTGCACCACTGAGTCCTGCTCAGAGTCTTTTTTGTTTTGTTTGGTTTTTTTAAGACAGAGTATCACCATATAGTTCAGGCTAGCCTTGAACTCACTATGTGGCCTAGCCTGGTCTTGAATTCACAGTGATCCTCCGGCCTCAGACTCCTGAGTGCTCAGCTTACAAGCACGCACCACCACACCCAGCTCAAACTCTTAACTAGCAAAATAAATAAATCTGGTTATATTAATATACAGATTAATTCCAACACACACCAATGAATAAATTGTAAATGATTGTATCATAGTATATCTTTTGTGTGTAACACATATAGAAAAAAAAAATCATGAATTTTTTATGGGTACATGAATAAGCATATAAAAGCCAAAAAAAAAAAAAAAAAGTTCTAGAGGGTGGGGGATTTATGCCAGTGGTTCTGCCACCTGCCCGGCAAGGACCTGAGGAGTTCGATCCCCAGTACCAAAATAAATAAATAAATAAACAAATAAATAAAAAGTTCTAGCAACATATATTATATACCTGTTACCCTCAGGGGAAGGGTCAAAAGAATAGGACTGGAAGAAGTAGTCAAAAGGACTTTCGCTTAATTGATTTTAAAAGGAAACTGTTATTATATATTACTTGTATTTTTTAAACATTTTATTTTGAAATAATTAGATTCAGAGGAAAATGTAAAAAATATGTAATAAGGTCCTTTGCACCCTTCATCCAGATTCTCCTAATGTTACCATCTTGCCTAACTACAGTATAATGTCGAACCAGGAAATATACTTTGCTATAATCCAGAAAGCTTATTTAGATTTAATTAGTTATATATGCACTTGTGTGTTGTGTGTCTGTGTGTACACAATTGTATCAGATGTGTGGTTTCATGTAGCTATCACAATTAAGATGCTTACCTGTACCACCACACCATTCCCTTATGCTACCTTTCTTCAACTTTCATCCCTAGCTCCTGGAAACCACACATTTGTTCTCATCTTTTTGTTTTGTTTTGAGACAGAGTCTTGCTATATAATCCAGGCCATTCTTGAACTCACTATGTAGGCCAGGCTGGCCTCAAACTCACCATCCTCCTGCCTCAACCTCCTAACTGTTGGGATTACAGGTGTATACCACTATGGCCTGCTTGTTCGGTTCTTTATATTATTACATGAATATTCCATTAATGGAATCAAGCAGCATGCTTCCTTTTGAAACTAGCTTTTCTTATTCAATTAGAGTTTATACAAGTTACTGCATATATCAATAGTTCCTTTTTTATACACTGAGTAGTATATCTTATGGTATGAATGTACCAAAGTTTAACTTTTCATCCTTTGAAGGAGAGTAAATCTGCTACAAACAATCCTGTACAAGTTTCTGTAGAAAAACAAATGTTCATTTTTCTTAGATAAATGACTAAGAATGCCAATTGCAAGGTCATAAGATAGTTCATCTTTTTTTATAAAGGAACACTCAGTTTTCCAGAAAGGCTATACCATTACACTTTCTCACTAGCAACATACCAGTGATTCAACTTCTCTGCATCTTCGCCAGCATTACTGGTCCAGTACTATAAAACAACAAACTAAAAAAATCTGTCAGCTGGGTGTGGCGGCATAGACATTTCATCCTAGCTTTGGTAGGGAGGCTGAAGCAGCATGATGGTACTTTCAAGGCCTGCACAGGCAACTTAGTGAAACCCTGTCTCAAAATAAAAAAATTTAAAGGGCTGGGGCTAGGGATTAGCTCAGTGGTAGAATGCTTGCCTAGAATGCTAGAGGCAGTACTCACTCCTCAGCCCCGAAAACAAAAAAACAAAAACAAAAAACTGTCACAGTATTTTAAAACAAAAAGATAGAAATTTTCAGCTTCCTTATAAATGTTTACAGTATCAGCTAGAAAATATCCTTGTATCCACTAAAAAATAAATCATGTCAGGTATGGTGATGCATGGCTGTAATCCTGGCACTCTGGGAGAATGCGAGGCAGGAAGGATTACAAATTCAAGCCAAATCTAGGTAACTCAATAGTTTAATGGGACCCTGTCTCAAAATGAAAAAATAAAAAAGGCCTGGAAATATAGTGCAGTGTGAAGGTCCTGGGTTCAAGCCCCAGTACCACCCCCTCACGACCCACTTGCCTCAAAACAAACCTAAATTCAAGACCCCTAGGTCTAATATCGATTGATGGGGAAAGCCAAAGTCAAAGGAACATTCTGTATGTCAGAAATGTGAACAGCATAAACAAGAATATAAGAAATTCTACAAGATAAATAACCCAATTTCTTCAATAAATAAATAGCAAGGAGGGCAGGCATGGTGGTACACACCTGTAATCCCAGTACTCTGCGAGGCTGAGGCAGGAGAATCATAAATTCAAGCCCAACCTGAGCAACTTAGCAAGAAGACCTTATTTCAGAATAAAAAAGTAAAAAAGAGGTTGAGGATGTAGTTCAGTGTAAAAGCCCAGTACCAAAAAAAAAAGTAATTTCATATTATATGAACTCCATCTATTTATTTATTTGTTTTTTTGAGACAGGATCTCACTATCCAGTTCAGGCTGGCACTGAACTCATCATGTAGCCTAGGCTGGTCTTGAACTTGCAGCAATCCTCCTGCCACACCCTCCCAAGTACTGGGATCACAGGCATGTGCCACCATACTCAGCCTTTAATTTTAAAAAATAATAATCTTTTGGGTATATATTAAAGTATTTATAGAAGAAATTATATAATTCCACATGAAAGTTGATTCAAAATAGTGGGAAGGTGGTGTTACAGATGAATAAATGAAACAATACTATCAATATTGACAATTATTGAAGCAGGGTAATAGGAACAGGAATTCATTTACTATTCTACTTTTATATATATTTGCAATTTTTTACCATATAATTTTTAAAAAAGGAAAAGTCAACATTTAATTTAAAATAAGAAAGTCCATTTGATTCAGGGTTTTTGGTATCCTCTCCTCATGAATAAGTAGATACGGGGAGTATTACAGGATGGGGAGTATTACAGGATAGACATGAAATGGTACATACTTCCAGATCTCCCACCCACTCACTAGACATTTCCCGGATGCTGTGGTCTGAAGCCATGGCTCTTATGGAACATTTGTGTTTGGAGCCAAGGAATGGAAGGGAAGCTCTGGTGTAAAGCCCAAAGACTGTGGATCTAAGTGAACTCGGTACCCAATTGAACAGGCACCTCTAGGAATAACCAGTTTCCACCATTCAAAATAAGCACAGTTGGTAAATAATCTGAAGCTTTTGTTTTAAAATGAGAGATTCACAGGTCCCACTCCAGACCAACCAATTCTAAGTAAGGGCTTCAGGAAGAAGAAACTTTAGCAAGCCCTCTAGGGTCAGGGATTTAGCTCAGTGGTTTTGCCGCCTGCTCCGCAGGTGCAAGGACCAGAGTTTGATCCCTGGTACCAAAAAAACCAAACAACAAAAAGCAAGCCCTCCAGGTGATTTTGATGTCTTTTTTTTTTTTTGGTACCGGGGATCAAACTCGGGTCCTTGCGCTTGCGGGGCAGGCACAGAACCACTGAGCTAAATCCCCAGCCCTTGGTGTCCTTTTAAGTTTGAGAATTACTAGGTTAGGCTACACTTCCCAACCCTCGTTGAGTAAAATTGATTTTATAGCTCCATCTTGTGGCCTAAAAGATAAGCAGAATACAGTACCTGGCTTTCTTCCACATAATTAATTGACAGGCTGTTAAAGCCTAACAATAACCCTTACACTAAGGATTTATTCCCTAGACACACCATTTTGATCCATGCCATTACACTCAGGGACTACAGGTTCAGAAACATAGAAAGTACCTTTAAAAATGCAGATTATTTTGGGATGAGTATAACAGTATGCATTCACTCAATATTTTCTAAATTTCCACAATATTGCAAGCATTGTGCTAGGCACTAGAGATTAAAGATTAATAAAATCTGGTCCTGCCTTTAAAAATTCACAGGTAATAGTACAGATTAGTACATAGGCCTCCTTTCTGAGAAGCAATTCCCAAGTGCTGGGAAGAATATCAAAGACATAAACAAACTCGTTCAGCTAGAAATAAAACGTACTCATTTAATAATACAGCAAAAGAGGCAACTGATACATGCAACATAAATGCCACAAACCAAAAGTACTTTGCAGAGATTCCCCTTAGTAGTAAGGGTAAATTTATGCATTAGATATATACTCTGTGCCAAAATTGTGCTGGGTGCTTGGCACACAGTGAGTAAAGGAAGCTTTAAGAGTATGTATTGGAGAGGCCTACCATCTCCTTGATGGGTTACCATTTGATTTTGGTAATTAGAAATTGAGTGGGTTAAAACAAATCAATAAAGGAGAAATTCTCCTTGATGTGTATTTGTATGTGAGGGAGTAGTGGCAAGGAGAGAAGGGAGACTGGCAGAGGGAAAGGGCAAATTGTTTGTTTAAGGAATTTTAATTATGTCCAATAAATAGGTCATATATTCTTTCCCATATTTTGGGTTTTTTCTTAGAGCATCTAACATTATAGATGTTTAACGATATGTGCCATAAGGAACAGGTGAGCTGAGGAGCCAGTGAAGCCAGCACATTATGGAAAGAGTGGAATGGGGTAGGTGCTTAATAAATAGGAAAGAGGGGCCACCAACACTAACAATGAGCAGAGGGAGGGAGGCCAAAGAGTGCACAGGACTCTTGAGCATTCGGCCAGTATGATTACAGGAGTAATGAAAACATTACTAAAAACAAAGACTTTACTAAAGTCTTAAAACAAAAGCTTAAAAAGGGGTTCAGTGGATCACTTTCATGAGTACTATGTGGGTATGTATGGTAAAGATGACTGGATGGGAGAAGAGAGACAGAAAAGCAGAAAAGAACAGCTAACTAGTTTCTTCAGCTAGTACCTGACAACTAAACTCCAACGAGGCCCAAGTTTCCTGATTTTCTTTTTCTTTTTGGTTTTTTTGAGACAGGGTCTCACTATATAGTTCAGGCTGGCCTTAACTCACCTATGTAGCCCAGGCTGGCCTCGACCTTGCGGCGATCCTCCTGGCTCAGCCTATGAGGCCCAGGTTTTCTGATGTAGTTTTCTAAATAACATCTAAATGTTGGGTCCTCCTAACTTTCTTCTCTCTCCCTGTTGTTCCTTTAAGCTAACTCCTTAAAGACCTGATGGGAAGGGAAGAGGGGGTAGTGTGGAGGGGGCAAAAAAGAATTAAGATGTGTTGTGTACAGGTACAAACTCTCCATGATGAATACAATCACTATGTACTACAAATGTGTACTAAAAATTAAAAGAAAAATTTAAAAAGCTGATGGTGTTGCTACAACCACTGAAATCATAAAGAAGGTAAATATTTACTTGAAGCTAATAGTAGCTTTGGATTCTTTTTTAAAAACTTACTTTAATATATAACATAATACAGTAAAGTGTACTATTTCTGTTTATATAGCTCCATAAATTTTTAAGCATACACTGATGAAACTACTACCCAGATCAAGGTATGATTTCCTCAGTCAACACCCACTCCAGGGGTAAACACTATTCTGACTTCTATAACCTTCCCATTCTTGAACATCATACAGATGGAAACATACAGTACAGACTCTTTTGAACCTGGCTTCTTTCATTCAACATTTAGACTGTAAGACTCATCTAAGTCAATGTGTGTTTCTATAGTTTATTCTTTCATGTTTTATAATATTTTATTGCGTGGCTATTCCATGGTTGATTTACCTATTTTCCTCATGCAGACATTTAGCTTGTTTCCAGCTATGGGCCATTATGAATAAGGCAACTGGGAATATTCTTGTACACGTCTTTGGTGGAAACATGTACTAATTTCCCTTAGATTTACCTAAGAGTGAGATTGTTGAGTCATATATTTAGTTTTAGTAGATACTGACAAATAGTTTTCCCTAATGGGAGTTTCATTTGCTCCACACCCCCCGTCTATGCTATCAGTCTTTTTTTTTTTTTTTGGTACCGGGGATCGAACTCGGGTCTTTGTGCTTGCGTAGCAGGTGGTGAAACCACTGAGCTAAATCCCCGGCCCAGTCTTTTTGTTTTTCTTTTTGGTACCGGGGATCGAACTCGGGTCTTTGCGCTTGCGAAGCAGGTGGCAGAACCACTGAGCTAAATCCCCAGCCCTTCTTTCTTTTTTTTAAAGATAGCAGGTTTGTATATAAATTAGGAATACCTCCATGACTTAGATTTACTGGTTTACATTATATAAACAAGTATGAAGAAATACATAGACCAAAGGAGATGGTGAAGGGATTTGGGGGTGGGGGAGAAGGGGAGAGGGGACAAGGAAGTAAAAAGGGCCAAGATACAACATGTATATATATGAATTTCCCACAATGAATGTATTCATTATATGTCACAAACATATACTAACGTAAAGGGGGGAAAAACAAGTAAAAACACAAATGAATAAATGAAAGGAAGAAAGAGACAGACTCAATGAGTAGTTTTCCTCTTTCTGGATTAGTTCATTGTAGCTTTAAATCAAAGTTAGCCTATGAGACTCTTTAAACAAAAGCTTTATTAAAAAAAAAAAAATCCCCACAGAAACCCCTATGACCACTCTAACATGTTCCTCACCTGAATGTCTCTTCCTTGTCTCCTCTGACCTCTCTACTTTCCCTGCTGCCTGATGAGCTTCCTGCCAATCATGCCTTTCCCAATAAGGATGAGACCTTCAACTGGACTTTGTGTTCTTCTGTAGTAATCTAGTGGAGTTCTGTATTATTCAGCTTTATTTTAAAATTGTTACATTATAATAACATAACAATTCACAGTTGCACAGGGTTTTTAAAAGACACTTTGATAGAGACTATGCATTTTTGTCACCTCCACTAATGCCCAACATAAAATGTCTGCTCTGAGAAGCACCAACAGATAAACAACCCAAATCCATTCTTCTAACCTCCGTGATCTCACTGTTCTGCTTCTCCAACCCAGAATATTAGCTTCTGACCTCTCCATTAACTAGAGTTGTCAAGAACAGGGCTGGCCTTCAAGCTGTGACCCTAACCAGTGTGTGTCCCTGGGCAAAACCAAGCTCCAAATCCTTCATCCAGTAATGAGGATAACAATGCCTGTCTCATAGAGTCACTTCAACAATGAAATTATAACTATACATGGATGTGTTTAACCTGGAAACGAATAGCAAAGCAATCAATAGCCTTCTTCATCTTCTTGTCACATGCCCAGCTCCAACAACTGTCTCCTCTGCCAACCTTCTTTAACCTCCTCTCTTCACAGCCAGGGTCCTTTCTTTGACCTTGGAGAGCTTGCCTGGATAAGTCTTGTTCTCTGCTGGTTAGCTTGATGTAGGTCCCAATATCTGGTGTCTCCACCCAGATCTCAGCATCCAGGGGTCACAGTATCCATTTTTTATAGCTCTCAAAAACACTGTGCACAGGGATGACTACATGCTTGTTAGGACTTAACATTTAAAGAACCTCACTCTGTTATAATTTATATCTAGAAAACAGGTCCCCCAAGTGAGAACCAGTTGTCAGTGGTTACTGAAAGCTCTGAACTTTCGGCTTTGGGAGAGCCCTGGAGTCTCACGGAGCCTTCTAACTTCCACGAATGATGAATGGAGGCCATGATTTGTGCGTGCATGCGTGTGCGTGTGTGTGCATGTTTGTGTTTGTGTGTGTATGGAGTACTGGGGATTGAACCCAAGACCTTTTCACTGAGCTACATCTCCAGACTTTAAAAAAAATCTTTTATTTTGAGATAGATCTCACACCAAGTTGCACAGAATGGGCTCAAACTTGTGATCCTCCTGCCTCAGCCTCCCAGAATACTGGGATTATAGGTGTGCACCACCACCACGCCTGGCTAGTCCTGGGTTAAGAATCCATGCTGAGACATGTTAACTTCTGAGATTACCAACACTCTCTCCATGTGGCTGGGATCTGACAGCCTTATAACTAACATAAGATGGCACCTCCTGCCAACCCACACCTTCCTCCAAACAATCTGACATCACTGCAGGCCATCAGTGGCCTTGTTTGCAGAGCCAACAGCTGGCTAATCCAAGACAGCCTGGATTTAATTCACTGTGCCAGGGAACACCAGTCTGCCACCACTGAGAATTTCTTCCTTTGGGAGAATGAATTCAGCAAATCTGGGAAAAATATAGGTGGCTTCCTAGCCATCCAATAAAAATCAAAGACTGCATCTAAGGGCTTGGTTCTTAGCATTGGGACATAGTTTGTTGCTCTGTGCCCAAATATTTCCTCTGTCCCTTTACCTAATTCATTCTCCCTCACCTTCAGGTACTGATGGATTGTCCCTCTCTCCAGGGAGCCAGAGGTCTAGGTGTGGCTGTTGGCCACAACCCCCGCATTCTGTTCCACCATCTGTCCTCGTGTGCAGGGACTGATGCTCTTGTTCACTGCTGCTTAGCAGAGGCCTCATCTAAAAAGCACACACACGAGTATTGATGTGAATGAGCACATATGCCAGTTAGCTTCAGAGATCAGCTGACCTGGTTTTGGGTGCTTTATTGACGATCCTACTTTCATGACCGCCCCCAAAGCTTCGTGCCTCTGCACCACTGACTTCTTCAAGATAAAAAGCCCAATCCAACCATGTTGCCAACAGTGGACATCAGAGTTGCAGATTGTGACAGAGTGCATCCTCAGCAGCACCTCATTTGGGCCAGGTTCAGGGATGGGGTAGTTCTCCAAGCGAAGGCTGCCGGTTCCATGCACCATCAGGGACAGGTTCTTGGCCTTGGCCACCACCAAGTTGCTCTGGGTTCTGTTGGTGGAGAATGGAGTCGCTGGGACAGGTGGTAGTTTTGTTCTAGGGCCTGAGAGCAGTCCAGGCGGGAGGAGGTGGGCCCTTGCCTGGTGGGTACATTAGGCCCTGTCTTTTTCATTTTAACCACTCTGAGTATTCAGTGACAACTCACTGTGGTTTTAATTTTCAATTACAATTAATTCATGAGTAATGAAGTTGAGTGAGTGCCTTTCAAATGCATATTTGGAGATCTTGTTTGGTGAAGAACCTATTCAACAGTTTACTTGTTTTAAAATTTGAATTTTAAAGGTTGGGGATTTAGCTCAGTGGTGCTGTGCCTGCTTCGCAAGTACAAGGTCCTGAGTTCAATCTCCAGTACCCCCCCCAAACTTGAATTTTATCTTTTATTGATTTATAGTTTTTCAGATCCTCTGTGTATGAATTCTTGTTCCATATATACGAATATATTACTTGTCTTTGGCTCATTTTTTCCTCTAACGGTGTCTTTGATAAACAAGTTCTTAATTATAACTTTTTCATGTATAGTATTGAGTCTTCTTTAATAAATTTAAGAAATCTTTGTCTATTGATGGCCTTGCATTATGAAAGAAAGGTGGCCAAGGTCAAGACAGCCTCATCCTTTTTTTTTTTTTTTTTTTTTGCAGTACTGGGGCTTGAACCCAGGGCCTTTGGACTGAGCTACATCCCTATCCCTCTTTAAAAATTTTGAGACAAGGTCTTGCTGAGTTGATAAATTGCTCAAGCTGGGCTCAAATTTGGACTCTTTCTGCCTTAGCCTCCCAGAGTTCTGGGATTATAGGCATGTACCTCCATGCCCAGCTCTCATTTTTTAAAGTTGAAACAAACACCAAAGTATGAGGTACCTTTCTTTTCCAGCCTCTGATATTAAACTCCTGGGCTCTATTTTCCCATAATAGGATGAGAAACCATCAAATGCAATATAGCAGAGATTGTCCAGCTTGTTCAGAAGGTAAACAGTTACCTTTAATTTGATCTTTACAGAGCAGGAAAGGCACAGGTTCCACACAACAGATGTTTAACCTAGAGATTCCCAACACCACATGAGATCCAAAGAGCACCTTCTTCTGGCAGTAGATATATGTACTCATTACCAATTTCTTTCTTTCTTTTTTTTTTTTTTGGTACCAGGGATCGAACTCGGGTCCTTGCACTTGCTCACTACCAATTTCTAATGTGTCATTTATGCAACCCCTAAGAGCACCATCTTACAAGGTAAGTCTTTATAGGGATTAGTGGCTTGCTCTAGTTTTACTGTTGAGTGGGAAAGAACCACTCTCTATATTATCCTTGTCAAAACAAGACACTATTACCTATCGCAGAACTAACAATTCTTGACAGAACATGAAAAGATTAGAAGGGGAAGAGGTGGTTTAAAAAGAGAATTTAAAAAGGCAATAAAAAGGATAAGACAAGCAGAATGACAGCAGGGGCAACTCTGCTTTTCTTGACTCCTCTAGACACTAGTGGATCACAGTTCTGGAAACTGTTCTGCTACTACAACAGTCCAAGTATGACATAAATGGGAGGTTGGCAAAGACAAAGACAAAGGAGAATGGTTGTGAAAAGACAGCAGAAACAATCTAAACGAAATAAATGAAACCTTGTTCTGATATGCAATGTATCCTTGTAAACATGAAGATTATTCTTTTAGTCAATTATACTCAAATTCCAGTTTTTCTAGCCCATTGTCCACACTAAAATCTCTAAAGCTGACTTTTCCAACTTCAATATCTGCAGGGCTAGCAAGTCATATAAATGAGGGGCTATACCTGTATTAAGACATCAAGAAGTAGTGAGACCTACATCACATAAGGTTTAAAGGAGAACCTGTGAGTCAGTTTTGTCTGATGTTACCATATAAGAGAAAGGTCTGATGATACCAGCTCTTTTCACTTTTTCAAGAGATGTTTAAAATGTAATTTTTCCGTGTAGTTTTCCAAACTCTATTATATCATGTATATCAAGTTATCTCTGTGGGTTGAATCTGAATTATAGACAGCTAGTTTCCAACTTCTGTTCTAAAGATTCAGAGAAAAATAAACAGCACATGGAGGTTTCCAGACTTAGAAAAGCAAGAAACTTAGAAAGCTAGAATGCAGACAGAGGTTGAGCCATGAGACAATGTAAAGGGGTTAGCTTTTGTGCTAGGGTTGGGCTCAGTGGGAGAGCACTTGTGGAAGGGAAGGAGGAATTTTTAAAGGGGTAACTTTCAAGAGTAGTCTAAAAAACTCACATTGCACAGCTGTATAAAGTTTGTATTGGAAAAAAATCTAACAGGAATTCTGAAAAAGTTCTACTGAGAGGAGGCACGGGTGAAAGAAAACTAAAATGTGGACCTTTTTTGACTTAGAAAAAAAGAAGAGAATATGATTTTATACACACACACACACACACAAGTTATTCCACCTCTTTATGCCTTAATTTTCTTATCATTAAAATAATTACAGAACTTATTTCATAGGGCTATTATAAGGTTAAATAGGATAATCATTCAAAAAATTGTCATTACTCTTGTCATATATGTTTAGTAAATGTTAGCTATTATTTATTATTACTAGGCACTGAGAGGTGAAGTAATTTAAGATTACATGGGTATTACTACACCTGGATCTGGCTTCAGATTTTATTCTCTAAGCTAGTGGTGGCAAACCTATGGCACTGTAGCAGGCTGTTTGTATCACTGAAAGCTCTAAAAGGTTTTCGATCAGGGCTCTAAGCCATAAAGTGTTCTGCCTCCTCTTATTTTGCTGGGCTAGTTTCTTAATCTGTACAATGAGGAAGTCAGACCAGATGATAACTAAAGTCCTTTTTAGAGCTGATATTTTATTTTGCCAGCCAGCCCTCTAATCAGCTTATCTTAGGGCAGTAGTGGGACAAAAGTGACACTACTTCTACACCTACAGGCTATCAAGTTAAAGTAAAGCAATAGCTTAGGCTGAGAGTAAGCCAGAGAATCCACTCAAGAACTGAATAAGCTATAAGGTAAGCCAGGAAGGAAAAGATGTTCAGTGTGTGGGCCTTTTCATTGCTCCAATGAGATTATATTTGTTTCTTAGAGGCCACAGTCTTTCTGAGTAGTCCCTGGATTCACCTACATGCCCATGCTATTATAGGCTGGAAGTCACTTATAAGGCTGGTTAGGAACCATGGTAGACTCTAAATCTCAGAACACTAAGAAATTCTTACCCTTTTTCAGGTAAGGGTCTCTGTGAAGATCTCGTAAAAGCTTTTTCTCTTGTCCCAGGAAAAAAATGCCACATATGTTCACTCAGATGAACACACACAATTTTGCCTACAACTGTAAGAGGTTTACAAATTCCCTAAAATCTCTCCCTACATTTTAAGTATCTCTAAGACAGATCCATCCTATTCCAGGCTTGTACACCCAAGGGACCCAGAATTGTCCCAGATCTGGGTTGGGGTTTCTAAGCAGATGTGCTTAGGAGACAAATCATCTACTGCAACCTAGCATAATTAATCCTATGTGGAAAAGAAAGTGCTCTCTTCCACCACATCACCTTGTTCTGAGGGAATTCAAACAGAAAAGATTTGTAATTCAATCCCTAAACTCCAGTGGATATAAAATTAAGAAGTATTAATGAATATTTTATACTCTTTTTCTTCCTGACACCCAACCCCCAAGGAACATTAGAAGAGCAGAAATAAACAGGCAAAAACATCCTAGTTCCTATGGCACTGTGTTCATCCACTTATGCCAAAAAAGGAATCAGGTAAGATTGCCAATTAGCTTTATTAGGTGACATTTCTCCCATGTGGGCTTTGAATACTATAGGTTACCAAAGATACCACATAATTTCAGCCATAATTGAAGAAGAAAGCAAAACAAGAAGGTATCATTCTCCCCCAGAAGGCTACCAACAGTTTAAGTGCTGGTTAGGGTCTAGAGCAACATGTAGTCTCAAATATAGTTGGAAGGCTTACAAGTCAATGCAGCCTTCGGTGTGGGGTATTGTTTAGACAACTTTTATCAAAAATTTCAAAATATGCCTCCTTTGATGGAACAAGTCTTTAAAGATATTTTATAAAAGTAAGCCAAGGGAAATGTATACCTAGGTTCAATGCAGCTTTGTTCATAATAGCTAAAAACAGGAAACAAGAAGTCCTGGTTTACAGGTATATCATAATAATGAAATGTCACATAGCCATTAAAGGTATGAGCCAGAACTGTAAGTGCTGATATAAAAAGATGTCCAGACATATTGACTGAAATAAGAAATTGGGAACATTGGGTATTATTATATAGTTCCTTCAGTATGAATTCTTTAAAGGATACATATACATGCTGGTAACTGCATCAAACTATGTTCTAAAAAGATTTATAAGAAACTGAAATTGTTCACTATAGTTACCTTTGGAGAGAGTGACTAGAGGCCAGGAAGTAAAAGAACCATATTGATGTACAAACATTCAAAAAGCACACAAGTAAAAGAAATAAATTCAATAAATAAATTCAATAAATGTTACTATAAAAATAAAACAGTGATGATCACTCAGATTGGTAGGGGCTTGTCCGGGGACTGAACTCAGGCCTTTTGCATTGAGTTATATCCTCAGCCTCGGGTCTTTGTGCTTACACAGCAGGCAGTGAAACCACTGAGGTAAATCCCCAGGCCCTCAGCCTCATTTTTAAAATCTGTGATTTTTTTTTTGTTTTTGGTACTGGAGATTGAATTCAGGTCCTTGCGCTTGCCAAGACAGATGGCAGAACCACTGAGCTAAATCCCTGGCCCTCATTTTTAAAATCTGAAGACAGGGTCTTGCTAAGTCACCCAGGTTGTGCTTGAAATTTCAATCCACATGCCCCAGCTTCCCAGATTGTTGGGATTATAGGAATATGCAACCATGCCTGGCTAACTTAGAAAATTTTTTTTAAAGAAAAGAAACCATGTTTAACGAAGAAACAAGTGGAAAGGGGAAGAGGACCCATATGATGCACAGCAAGAAACTAGTGGAAGAGACTGGAGGAAAATCAAGAGGAGAATTAAAACACACTCATACCCCTTCTTCTCTTAAGATACTGCTGACATCATGAATTAGTCAAGCTTTCCACTGGAGATGATTAGCTCAGTGCCTGCTCCAGTTGCAAGCTATTCACTGCTGCTCTGTCGGGGAGTAGTAGGTTGGGAAAGGGGTAGCAGTTACTCCCAATCCTGCCTTCTGTAATACGAATGAGGCAGAACATCTGTTCCTGGAAGAGCATGAAGTGGCAGAGAACACTATTGCTGAATGCAGGAGACTGTCTTCCTCACAGGCAAAGGCACATTAGGGGCCAGCCACTACATGCACTAGAAAAGCAAGAGCCAGGTCTGTGTGTAACACAAAGAGCGGGAGAAATCACTGCTGCCCTATGCAGCCTCAGGGAACCCTGTTCAACATGAGGGAACCCCTCTGAGCCACACAGATCTGCTGTAATAGTTCTAACTCCTCTGACTACCCCATGGAGAGAATCAGCTAGAACTAAAATTCGAAGATAATCCTCTATACGTACTGTCCTTTTCATCTGAGGTTCATAAAATAAATTACAACCTTGTGTGCTTTCTATGACATTCTTTTGCAATATTGCTTTCCAAAGTGGGAAATTGCCTCCACACTGGATTTCCAGAGGAGCTGTCTTTTATGAAGCAAGGCTGGCTTTATATACAGGTGCCATAAAAGGTCATCCCTCCCTCATAGGATTTATGGAACATGGACAGGCCTTCTATTTGCCCCTATCCCCACACCCTTCAATGCTTGAAACTCCCCCATTAGTGATTCATACTATTGGGTCAAGATAATTCTAAGTGTACTAGTTTAATAATGAAATTAGGAGAAACTCATTATATTTTTAACACCACAGTAAACTGGCTCAATCTTTTGTTGTTGTGCTCACTAGTCCTTTTAAGAAGCTGGAAAAAAACCCAACAAACTTCATTCTCAGAAAGACACTTATATGAATATAAAATATAATTTTTCGGGTTCACAGTTTTCCTGAAGCCCATCAAAGGACCCCCTTCAGCCTGGGGTTATGAACTTCTGGCTCAGCAGCCATCAGTTTGGCAAATCTCCATATCCCCAGCCCCCACCCACCAAAAGTACCTGTGTTTCTACACAGTGCTGGGCCTCAAGAGAAAAGGCAGTACTGAAAGGAGGCTCACTCTTTCATAAAATTGCCTGGAACTGACTTGTCTAGAGTCCAGAATACAATTTAGAACTCCTCCTCAGCAGGGAGTACAGATTTCTCATTCTGCCTGCGGCTCAGGAATAGGCTCTCCTTGGTTCAGAGACACAAGTACAGGTTAAGAGATGCCCAATTGAGCAAAATGGCCAAACAAGTTTTCCCAACACTTGTTGGCTGATCACTTTACCTGAGAAATGAGGGAGGGAAAAGTTTGAAAAATTTATGAATCAAGAGGGACTCACCTCTGAGGTTTTCGAATATCCCAAAGTCCCACTCCTTCCTTTGAATTGGCTGTGGCCAATAACCGGGGCTCCACAGGGTTAAACATGACACTGTGAAAGGCTGAAGGATAGTTTGCCAGGCAGAAAGGCTCTGTGAAAAAACAAACTGCAATCAGCTCATTCCAGGCATACTGGGTCAGTGGCAGGTAGATGAGTACAAGTATGAATGTGAGTAGAAAGCAATAACCACCCCAAAGGGCGTGTTGGGGTCAACACAGTACAGGCCCCAATGCGTACCCTTCCTGAAGGTCCCTCCGAGCTTGCACACATTTTCTGCATGCAACAGAACAGCTACTTAAACATGTTTAATCAAATTTTAAGTCATAATACTCAGAAATCTATGCAACACCTTAAAGGGGGAAAGATAAAATCTTTTACAGTTAGTAAAACTGAATTCCACATGAGCGTGAAAAAAATTTGTGATCAATTTATGGTAGGATTATATTTTTAATCCAAATTTATTAGTTTTAAAAACTAAAAGTTCTTTTTTTTTTTGGTACCAGGGATCGAATTCAGGTCCTTGCCCTTGCGCAGCAGGTGGCGAAACCACTGAGCTAAATCCCTGGCCCAAGAACTTTTAGTTTTTAAGGGCCGGGGATTTAGCTCAGTGGTTTCGCCACCTGCTGCGCATGAGCAAGGACCCAAGTTCAAACTCCAGTACCAAAAAACCCCCCAAAAAACCTAAAAGTTCTTGTGCTCGCTTTGGCAGCACATACACTAAAAACTAAAAGTTCTTAAATTCCAAACACATTTAATAAAGATAAAGCATGACAGTGAAAAAATTAACATAAGGCAAAACAACAGCACAGTTCTCCTAGTTTATAATGCTAAGTGGCTTAGTGTAGATTTTTATGATTTGATCGCCTGTATTATTTTTACTTTTTAAAAATGCCTAATGCTTGAACTTCTCTTGCATCCAGCCGGTTTTTAGTCAAATTCACTAGAACCCTTACATCCCCTTGCATAAATTATCAATAAATTATCTCACCATGCACTAAGCTAAAACTGAAATGGATTTAGGATCTAAATATTAAAATAGAAATGTTGAATCGCCTGGAACAGAGGTTAGGTAGAACTCTTGAAGACAATGGTGTAGGAAAAGATTTTATGAACAAAACCTCAGTTGCCCATGAACTAGCACAAGCAATCAACAAGTGGAATCTTTTCTTACTAAAAAGCATCTGCACAGCAAGAGAAACCACCAACAGTGTGAAGAGACAACCCACAACGTGGGAAAAAAATCTTCACCTGCTGTTCCTCAGACAAAGGTCTACTATCTCAAATATATAAAGAACTTAAAAAAATCAGACCTCCCAAATTTAAAGACTGAATCTGAAAATGGGCATCTGAAATGAACAGACATTTCTCAGACAAAGAAGTAGAAATAGCAAATAAACATATGAAAAAATGTTCAACATCACTGGTCATTCGAGAGATGCAAATGAAAACAATGCTGAGATTCCACCTCACTCCAGAAAGAATGGCTGCTATCATGAAATCAACCAATAACAAATGCTGGCGGGGCTGTGGGGAAAGAGGAACCCTGCTCCACTGCTGGTGGGAGTGTCGACTGGTGCAACCACTGTGGAAATCAGTATGGAGATACCTCAAAGAACTAGGACTGGAAGACCCATTTGACCCAACTATTCCCCTGCTGGGTATCTTCCCCAAAGAATTAAAAGAATCATACCACAGTGATATATGTGCACCAACGTTCATAGCAGCACAGTTTGTAATAGTTAAAACTTGGAAGCAGCCCAAATGTCCATCAACTGGAGACTAAAGAAAATGTGTTTTTTAAATTTAAAATGGAGTACTACTCAGCCATAAAAATGAGAAATTAGAGACATTTATAGCAAAATGGATGCACATCGAGGTGATACTCTTATGTGAAATAAACAGGACACACATGTGTAAATACCGAATAGTTTCTCTAATGTGAGAAACAAAGTGTAAATAAGGACTAAAAGGTATAATAGATAATGTGAAATAGGAAGAAAAGGGGCAAAGAGGAAGGGGGAGTGGGAGGGGTAGGGGAAAGGAAAGAAGGGAATGGAATTAATATGAGAAAATGAAAAAATGGAAACAAAGTGTTTGTAAATAAGGAGGGATGGAGGGGTTGAAGGGAGGGCAGGGGAAGGGGGAAAAATAAGAACCAAGAGAGATTATGTAAAGCTGCAAATTTCCAATGATGAATGTCATTATATTGTATACCTAAAATAAACCAATAAAATAAAATTTAAGAATTAAAAAAAAATAAGGCAAAAAAAAAATTATCAAGAATCATTTTGCTACCTAAAAGGACACATTCCTGTGGAAGTTGTTATAGTCAAAGACAGAAAGTCCTTTTCCGATTCTGATAGCCACATACAGCACTGCACAAGCCTCTAGAAAAGTGAGGTGCTTGGTCATCTATCAGGCAGTCAAGACAGAGAAAAACCTCCTCTCCCAAGCACAAAGAGACTCAGCCATAGCCACTGCTGCCTGTGACTTGGCTTCCCTGACCATAAGGACAAGGTTCTCTGATAGCCTGAACCTCCATAACAAGCACAGCTCAGCCTGTTCAATGCTTGAAATAGAGAAAAGTAAAGGCTAGGATGCAGCTCAGGGCTAGAGTACTTGCCTAGTGTGTGACACGGCCAAGGGTTTGAGTCCAAGCACACAACCCCCCCTAACACACATATGACTCAAACCCTGCCAAAGCAGGTAGGACAGCAACTCTATGTAGACAGAGGTGATCATGAAACCAAATTAAGGATGGAGGGGGGCATGACGGTGGCACAGAGGTGGCACTGGAGAAAGGGGTATTTGAAGACAGATGCAGAGAGAAATCCCTCTGCAGGAAATGAGCTGGGGAGATGCATTTCCTGAAGAATGTCAGAGAAAGTTAACAAAACAAGTTCTTCATTTCACATGCCAGAGACTAAAAAGAGTATATTTGGAGGACACCTCACAGACAATTCCCTGTACATAGAACATATCTGCCACCATTTTGTGATCCTCTACACAGCTAAGGTCAGATTCTGTGGTTGTTGTTTTTGTCCTAACAAAAGAGCCAGACTTGAAACTAGGGTTATAAGGAGGTGCACAGCATTCCCATTCTTTATAAACAACCAAGAATATGTGTATGTAAGCATCACACAGAGTTGGTCCTCCTAAATGAGGTGCCACATCTGCTCCTTGAGTCCACTAAGGGCCAAAGCCCAAGAGTTTGAGCAAATTCATAGGTATCTGGAGAAGAGTTGGCAAAGGTGCCTAACTTCTAACTACTAAGAGAAGGATGGGACTTCCAAAGACACACATACATGCTTGCTATGTAACTAGATACTCGAATCATAAACTGACTCTTCAGTGACCCTGTCATAAATTGTTCAAGACAACAGTCTTCTGTACAGTGATCCTACCTCCATGAGGAGACTCCCGGATGTCCCAAATGAGAACTCGACCATCATCTGAAGAGCTGGCAAAAATGTTGTCATTTACTGGGCTCACTGACAAGCCATATACTGCATCTTCATGAGCAAACACATCCAAGGTCTCGCTGCTAAGAAACAGAGCAAGAGAGAGGCACAAAGGCACACACATGCCCACAAACATAGTGTAGTCCCAGCCCTCTGGCACCTAGATTGTGTAGTCTCTTTGTTCCTATGAGAAAGTAAACCTAGCTGAACATAAAGGATACTGTATTTCCTAAAAGATGAATATTCAACTGACAAGTGTGTGTGGGGGTACTACTTAAAGGTACTATTTCCACAAATTTCATAATAATTTTCACACTAAGAATATTCAAAAGTGACTCAACAGTTGATTTTTGTTTTCATTTATTACAGAATATATTTACTTGTATCCAGATTTGAGGGTGGTACTTCATTTCCAAAAAACAAGGGAAGCTTTAAAGCAGCCAGATCTGATCACAGTAGAGATGGAAAATCTCTCAGCAGCCTGGCATGGTGTTTAAGAGCAGAACTCTGAGCTAGACAGCCTAAAATCAGATCCTGGCATCATCTGACTATCTAACATCTCTGATTTCTTTCCCTCTTCTGGAATGGAGACCACACGATCATGATGGTTAAATCAGTAACAGTAATATATACAAAACACTTAGAATGGTTTCTGGCACATGATAGTAAGAACTCAACAAATATTAGCTATGATGATGATTCTTTGACTGGCTCTTGCTATGCTGCCCAGGCTGACCTCGAACTCACAGTCCTCCTGCCTTGGTCTCCTAAGTAGCTGGGATTACAGGCATGTGTTGCCAAATCCAGCTATCTATGAGTACTATTAAGTATTATTATTATTTCCCTTCCTCTTCTAATCGCTCCCCTTATATTTTAAACTGAAAACTGTAACTTCATATAACTTTGAAAATTTTTTCTTTTTTAAAATTCAAAACTTTATTTCAAAAGTATCACAGGAAACTTTTTCTTTAGAAAAGGACTATTAGTTTCACATTATTTTCTTCAAAAGCTAACTGTGGTCTAAAAACATTTGCCTGTCTTATATAAAAAATAGTTGAGGGCCGGAGATTTAGCTCAGTGGTTTCGCCGCCTGCTGTGCAAGCGCAAGGACCCAAGTTCGATCCCTGGTACCAAAAAAAAAAAAGTTGATCACCTTCACACATCAACAATCTATTTACCTTTCAACATCATGGAGGATAACTTGTTCATCATTTCCTGTAGAGGAAAAAAGCAGACATTTGATAATTTCTGCAAGTTGGTCCCTGACCACATTACAATGTAGTATTTTTGAGCTTTCAGAAAAATATGAACATAGTCATTGTTAGTACTAATTAGGAGTGTTAATTTACAAAGGGTTTATAAAAACAATTTAAGGACAGAACATTCTTAACAGAGAATTTTAAGAAAACATAATAGCATAAGGTATAACATAATAACCATTCAAGATATATTATCCAGTGGATCAGGCAAAAAATTCTGGCCATTAAGGAAAACAGTGAATGATCAAATAATTTACTCATCCAAGCTAGCTTCTCCCATCTTCCAGCAAAGCACTCATTAGCTAAAACTGGAATAACATCTCTAGCATTTCTATACCTTAGCTGTTTATCTGAACATAGAGATAGTAACTGGGTCTATTTCATAGGGCTGTTGTAAGGATATGAGTCTGTAAAAGCATTCAGAATAGGCTGAGCACCTGATAAGCCTATACAGTGATGGCGAACCTTTTAGAGCGTTCAATGATACAAACAGCCCACTGTGGCACATGTGTCATAGGTTCGCCACCAATAGTCTATAATAAATGTTTGCTACCATTCCCATCCTCATCTTCCTTTATAGCATTAAAATGTGGTAACTGCGTGATTCTAAATGGTGGGAAAGTTTTTCTCTACAACCCTTTTTTCATTCTCTTTATTCTATCAAGAGATCTAAAAATATATTCATGATATGACTTCAAAATGGTTTGTTTAGCCAAAAAACAAAAATCTGAATATGAAAAGACAAAGTAAGATATATCCCACCCTATGCTTAAATGTACACCCAGTAGTCACTTAATAGAAAGCAAGAGTAGCACTAAAGATATGGTTCAGGTTATCTTAAATTTCAAAGCCCTTCCTATGAATTCTACCATAGGTGCATGCAAATGAAATTAATAAACCCATACTCATGCCCTCTAGGAATCAGGCACAGTGCTAGGGGCTGAGGATGTGAGAACAAGATTCTGTCCTATCCTTCAGAAACTAACAGTCTAAACACACAAACTAGTAGCAGCAAGAGGATTGTCTTACAGTGATATGGTTTAGCTATGGGACAATTATATCCTTCATGTGCAGAAAGAAGGTGAATGAGAGAATTAGACATTTAAAGAGACACTATTACTCAAAATGCTTACCAACGGAAGGGTACCAGAGAGTTAAGGTGCAGAACAGCATAAACAAAAAGCACAAGGGGGGCCAGGGATTTAGCTCAGTGGCACCACACCTGCCTTGCAAGCGCAAAGTCCTGGGTTCAACCCCCCAGTACCAAAATAAAGCACAGGGATAAAATAACAGCACAGTGTACACTTAAGATCACTATTAATAAAAACCATGTAAAATTGCTGGTTTTATAAGTTGAAAATGGTTATACGTTAGTTTATTCTATCTTAGTTTTAGATCTGTTGTATTTTTTTTTTTTATGGTGCTGGGGACTGAACCTTGGGCCTCATATATACTAGGAAAACACTGCTAATGAGCTACATTCCCAACCCAATAAGCTGCATTTAAATGGCTGTTGAAATACAAGTAGATATTCAGTGGGGAAATCTACAGCTCTCAAGGGAGGTAAGGTCTAGAAATTTGGTGGTCAGAAAGGGGGTGGTTGATGGAAAATATCACCAAGAGATTGGCACTAGCCATTCCAATAATAGCCTAACACAATCCTTTTCAAACAGGAGTTATGTATGGGTCATGACATCAAATTCAGTTTTATCCAAGAACTGTAAAAATGAAACAGAGGGAGATTCCTAGACTATGTAGCAAGAACCTGTCCAAAAAAAAAAAAGATAAGGAGGAAGAGGAAGAAGATAACGAAATACAATCAAAAACAACAGAATCAAAAGTATGCCATATATAGTAAGGTAAGTTGGTAAGGTGGGTGAATACTATGTTTCAACATGAAAAATTTTATGCCAAAGAGAAAGAAGGTAGAGAGAGGGAATAGGAGAAAGGATGAGGCAGAAATGAATCCTAACTCACATGTCTAAACTGCTGTAATAAAGAGAATACAACCTATGGGAAACCAGCAATTCTATAGCTGAATAAGACACAGGAAGAAAAATAAGGAATAAATTTAGCACTTCTAAAATTCCAACCACAGCAAAATTCCCTGTTCTTACCTCCAGAAAATACTTTGGTGTTCCCACTGTTGAAAGCCAAGCAAAAAATGTTGGAATGGTGCTCTCCTTTCAGCTGTATGGGCTTGACCCTAGAATGGATGGCTTGTTCCATGTGCCACAGCAAAACCCGGCGGTCGTCTCCTCCTTGAGAAGGGGATAAGAATCTAGGGTTAAAAAAGCTGATAGTGCATAGCTGACACTTGATTTTGCCAGCCTCAAATCCCATCCTTTCCAAAACTGCACCCCCTCAATTCCAAAAGATTCTGATGGGGCACATAAACCTAGGACTGCTTCCATTCTCCCAAACCTTGGGATATATGACCTCTAGGCCACTCATTCTCTTCCAGGAATTAAATCTTTCACAGGTAATACAGAAATTGACAGGGATAAGCACTTATATTGAGACCGCCCTCTAAGTCTACCCTGTTCCTATCTTTCTAGGGACTCAAATGTTTATTAACCTGCTACCTAGAATCTTTCTACATAAATTCTTAAAAATTCTAACCAAATTTGAGTTGATTTATATTACCTGCAAGCAAAGAACCCTCAAGAAACAGTTTTAGGACAACAGTTTTTAAACCAATCTCCTTCTTAGGATCTCACACTGATTATGAGCCAGTGTATAAATGAGAGTGAAGGAAGTACCTAGCTGCAGTAGGAGTGCAATAGAACCCAGTTCTCACAGAGCTCTTATCTCTGCATAACTCTCAGAAGTCTGAAGTAAATAATATTACACTGCATAAGCTTCCAGAGAATGAGAATATGGATCTTCTATACTTTTATTTGCAGATGTGCTAAAAATGTTTGGAAGAGGCTGGGAGTGGTGGTGCACGCCTGTAATTCCACCATTTGGGAGGCTGAGGCAGGAAGATCATTGCTGGTTTGAGGCCAGGCTGGGCTCCACAGTCAGTCCAAGGCCAGCCCGAACTACACAGAGAGACCCTGTCTCAAAAACAAAAAAAAAGTTTGGAAGAATGAACAGACTGTTAACAATTGTTACTTCTAAGGAACATGATTAGAAAAGTCGTTTTTGTAATACTACGATTTTTTATAAGACAATACATTCTTTTCTTAATGAAAATTTTAAATTATAGTAGCACAAATACCAGCAAGCTCTGCTTCTCCTCTATTCAATTAAAAATAAAACATCTGAGCTGGGATGTAGCTCAATGGTAGAGTATGTGCTAAAGAATACACAAGGTGGACTGGGGATTTAGCTCAGTGGTTTCGCCGCCTGCTGTGCAAGCACAAGGACCCGAGTTTGATCCCAGGTACCAAAAAAAAAAAACAGAATACACACAATGTTGAAAAAAAGAAGAAAGAAAGAAAGAAAGAAAGAAAGAAAGAAAGAGGAAAAAAAAAAGAATACACAAGGTGCTAGGTTCTATCCCTAGCACCAGATTAAAACAACAACAAAGACAACCTATCCACTGCCTGCCTTGAAGCAAAAGGTCCCAAGTTCAATCCCTGGTACCAAAAAAAAAAAAAAAAAAAAAAGACAACCTTCTAACATATCGCTACAAGGGGACACCATGAAGCATGAAGTTATTACATCTACTGTATAAGAGCTAAGGGGGAGATATGTTTAATGATCTTTTAGAAGAGATAAATTAGGTATAAAACTATGTGGACCAACATCCATTTTTGTAATACAAAAAATTTTAAAAGCTCCACAAGAGTAGGAATCTTTTTTAGTTTTGTTCACTGTGGAATCCCCACCATGTAAATGAATGTACCCAAAGAATAGAACTGAATAAATATGCTTGCCTAGGTCCGGGGTTTAGCTCAGTGGCAGCACACCTGCCTCACAAGCTCAAGATCCTGAGTTAGATCCCTGGTACAGAAAAAAAAAAAAGCTTAGCTTACCTATCTATGCTTGTATTTGCGGTCATATCCAGATGGTTATAAAAGAAGTTGTTAGCTGAGGTCATGGTGGCATATACCTATAATCCCAGCTACTTGAGAGGCTAGGGCAGAGGGATCACAAATTCAAGCCCAGCCTAGGCAACTTAGTGAGGCCGTGTCTCAAAGTACAAAAAATTTAGGGCCGGGGATTTAGCTCAGTGCCACCACCTGCCTCATAAGTGCAAGGTCCTGAGTTTGATCCCTGGTACCAAAAAAACAAACAAAAAATTTTTTTTTAAAGTTGGAGATGTATATCAGTGGTAGACTGCTTGCCTAGCATATGTGATCCCTGGGCTCAATCCCCAGTATAGTTAAAAAAAAAAAGTCTCTGGCCAAGCAGTGAAATGTGGGTACTATAAACAATTTTTTTTCTTTTTTTGTGGAACCCAGGATTGAGCCCAGGCTTTCACATTTGAGCTCCAGCCCTTCCCCTCCAGTGATGCACAGTGATGCATACTTTTTATTTTGAGACAGTCTTACTAAGTTACCTGGGCTAGGCTAGAACCTGTGATCCTCCTGCCTCAGCCTCCTAAAGTGCTGGGAACACAGGCATGTGGTACTATGCCTGGCAAGTTTCCTTTTAACGACAGTAAAATACATGTAACATGAAAATTTACCATTTCAACTTTTTAAGTGTACAATTCAGTGGCACTAACAACTCCACTGTTGTACAACCATTACAATTATCCACCTGCAGAATTTTTTCATCATCCCAAAATGAAACTCTAGTATACGCAATTAACTTCTCCCAAGTTCTAATAACCACTATACTACTTTCTGCACTATGTATGTGACTACTCTAGGCACCTTATATAAGTGGAATCATACAATGCTTGTCCTTTTAGATCTGGCATGATTTTTTATTTACCATGTTTTAAAGGTTCATCCATGTTTTATTCACTTATAAGACTAAACAGTATTCTATGGTGTGTGTGTATATATACATATATGTATGTATATATATATGTGTGTGTGTGTGTGTATATATATATATAATGCATATTTTGCTTATTCAGTTTATTCATTTGCCCAGTGATGTACACTTGGGTTATTTCTATCTTTTGGCTATTGTGAATAATGTTATTATGAACGGGGATGTGGCTCAGTGGTAGAACACTTGCCTATATCCATATCTTTACTATCAAAAGTAAAAAATTAAAGACTGGTTCACATATTTCTTCTATTTTTTCATGTTTCTAATTTCATCTGCCTGTACCTGTTTCATCAAATACAAAAGATAGGACTGCTAAAATGATAAGGATTCCATCAATGTACAAAACTGCCAATGGATTATCTAGAATATATAAAGGATTCCTACATATTTTTAAAGTACAGCAGGAAAAGAGGCAAAGAATGACAATTCATTGACAAAAAAACAAAAGTAGCAAACAGATATTACATAAGATCTCAAACTCTACTAATTAGGGGAATAAGGAAGGGCATGGTGGTCCAGTCAATAATCCCAGCAACTTGGGAGGCTGAGGCAGGAAGATTACAAATTTGAGCCTAGGTTGGGCAACTTAGTGAGACCTTGTCTCAAAATAAAAAGTTAAAAACAGGTGGGGGTACAGCTCAGCTCTTCCTCAGTTCAATTCCTAATACCACCAAAACAAAACAAATCAGCAATTATCAGTGATGAGGGGAGGGGTGTGTGTGAACAGTTAAACACAGGATTTTTAAGGCGGTGAAAATCCTCTGTATGGGTATTATAATGATGCATACATATATTACATATTTGTCCAAACCCACAGAGTATATAACACCAAGAATGAACCCTAATGTAAACTACAGACTCTGGGTGATTATGGTGTATCAATAGACATCCATCTGTTGTAACAAATTCAATATTTCAGTGGAGGGTGTTGACAATGAGGAGAAGCTAGATGTGTGGGAGTGTAATAGCCATATGGGAAATTTCTATATCTTTCTCTTAATTTTACTGTGAATCTAAAACTTCTCTAAAAAATAGACTTCAAACAAAACGAAAAATAGATTGAAAGTAAATTTAACAAATTACCAACATTTGCAAAATCTGATTGGTTATGACTTTTTTAAACACATATTTTTTTTTTTGGTACCAGGATTCAACTTGGGTCCTTGGGCTTGCTCAGCAGGCGACGAAACCACTGAGCTAAATCCCTGGCCCCATAAACACATATTTCATATTAAGGAATTACTGTTGTATTTCTTAGATATAATAATGGGTCTGCCATTATGTTAAAAAAAAGTCCCTTTTAGTTAGGGTTGCATACTGAGGTGGTTGATATGGTATATCCCTATAATTTCCTTTACAATGGACCCCCCAAAAAATAGCGGGATCAGAGCTTACTAAAATGTGGAAACTACTATAGACAAGGTATACTATTCAATTCTACTTTTGCATATGTTTGAAAATAGCCATAATACAATATTTTGGATTGTTTTAATGTTCATGATAGGAAAAAAAAAATTAAGACCGCAAAGTGGACTGGGATTTCATGGCAAAGAAACAGTAACTGAGAGGACCTTTATATTCATTTACTAAGATCTCTGCCAGGCAGCACAATCTCTTTTGAATGGGAGCAATTTAAAGAGAAACATTCAGTTAAAAACAGAGACCTATCTCTTTGCACTTGAAGTCTTTTTTTTTTTTGGTACTGGGGATTGAACTCAGGACCTTGCGTTTGCGAGGCAGGCAGTAGAACCACTGAGCTAAAATCCCTGGACCTGCACTTGAAGTCTTGGCCTAAGGTTCTCCCCCATAACCCAGACAGCAGTGTCTAATGTTCACTTTAGGCAGTATAATTTTTTTTTTTTTTTGAGACAGGGTCTCGCTTTGTAGCACAGAGTGGCCTTGAACTATGTAGCCCACGCTGATCTCTAAACTCTCAGTGATCCTCCTGCCTCAGCCTCCCAAGTGCTGGGATTATAGGCATGCACAACCACATCCGGCTTATAGTGTGATTTAATCTTACCAAGTACTTAGTAATTCAAAATGTATGGTTATTAAAAAAAAAATGTATGGTTATTTGTTGAGTGCCCTGGGATCACTTAAAATGATGTGTTCCTAGTATTTAACGTGACAATGGCAGTCCATGGGAGAAATCACTGGAGACAAAAATGATCACCCTGGCAGGGCCTGTCTCTATACTTTGCTCTCAAGACACAAAGCACATCATCCCTCTCTTTCCATTTCCTTAGCTGAAGCACTAACAATCTTGTGGGAAGAGAACAGTTTTTAACCAAGTGTTAGCAAAAACAACAAAAAACACCTGGGCGGGTGCATATTGAGGCCTAAACTAAAACTCTTGGGCTTTTTTTTTTTTTTTCCTGTACTGGGGAACAAACTCAGGACCTTGTGCTTGCCAGGCAGCTACGGTGCTACTGAGCTACATTCCTGGCACTTTTTGGGCTGCTTTTAAGCCAGCAGATGGAGATCAGTTGTGGCCACCCCACAAAGCAATGGCAGGCTGGGGAAACAAGTCACTTAAGAAAGCAAAGGGAAGCCAGGCATGGTGGCACATGCTTATAATCCCAGCACTCAGGAGGCTGAGGCATGAGGATTGCCGTGAGTTTGAGGACAGCCTGGGCTACACAGTGAGTGAGTCCATGGCCAGTCTGAACTGCACAGCAAGACCGTCTCAAAAAAAAAGAAAGAAAAGAAAGCAAAAGAAGCCTTGAAGTTCTGTTTGTATGAATTCCCTAGTCATTTAAAAAGGGGAAAGATTGGGCCAGGGATTCAGCTCAGTGGCACTGGGCCTGCTTTGAAAGTGCAAGGTCCTGAGTTCAATCCCTGGTACCAAAAAAAAAGGGGGGGAGGGGGATTGAGGGGAGAGATTAAACCAGACATTGTGGCACATGCCTATAATCCCAGTACAGTTAGAAACAAAGGAGCTGGGGCTGGGTATTTAGCTCAGTGGTGCCGGCACCTGCCTCAAAAAAGCAAGGTCCCGAGATCAATCGCCGGTACCAAAAAGAAAAAAAAAAGAAAAGAAAGAAACAAAGGAGCTGAGTTACTCCTTTCCCTTCGTTTAACTGTAAACACCACACCGGCCTAATGATTATTTGGGCTTAAATTTAGGAAGTGGTGCAAACTGCTGACAGAGAAAGTCAGTGGGAGGCACCTTGGATCAGTTATGCCTGACCCTATAAATACTGGAAGCCTGAGTTATCAAGGCCCCTTTTCTTCCCTTCCACACTCAAGTCCCTTTTTCCTTCACCCTTCTCCCTATTCCTGCTGCCATTCTGTGATCTTCAATAAAAGTACTTACTACATACAAGGTGTATGCTTGGCAATTCTTTCCTTGTTGTGCAAAAGAACCTAGACTATTTTTGCCCCACTCAACTGTAACATCTGACGAGCTGAGCCAGGAGAACTTTACCAAACCTCGAGAACTCACAGGACCACAAGCCAAAGTACTTTATTATAGCACAGCGGCCCAGAAATCTCACCAGACTTGAAGGCATCAGCAGCTCAGGGACCTTCAGAGATCTCAGCAGAAGTGGACAACTAGACAACCCAGTTAGCAAGAAACATAACCCCTACTCCATTGGGAGACTCTCTTCTCCTTTCTGGGCGAAAAATGGGATTGCCAGGACAGGCAGATCAACTGCCACATGGAAAAGGCTAGATTGTGGAACAAAAGGTTTCTGTCCTTATGGGGGACAGGAGAGGCCCTGCCGATCATTGGGCTTATATTCTGTTGCTGATCCACACAATGTGAAAAGTCTATCTTAGAGGCTGTGGGATAGGTCTCAGTAGATGTGGGCATGAGCTGAATGTAACAAGGAAAAAGGTCACTTGAGCAGGAGAGAAGGCTGCCAGTAGACAAATGCTTTGGTGTAGCTCCCCACACCATGGCACCAGGAAAGACGAACCTGGCCCATCCATACTGTTGCTTTTCTCTATGGAGTACTTGGTAGCTTGCCCTGAATGTGCACAGCTCTCTGTTTAGCACCAAGGGTGTCTGTGATTCCCACAGTTCATGAGTGCAATGGGTCATACATCACATGGAGTGGTTTCTTTCCATAGGTTTTAGTAATTTTCCTTCTCTTCTGATTCTCCCTCTCCCCCTCAGACTCTCAGGTATCAAAGTGTTCCATTTGTTTAATTACTGGTTCTGGATAACTCAAAAACAGGGTTAAGAGACACAATGTCTTTCTGCAAGGGAAGAGAGGAACTGACCCATTTAAACATTCTGCCACTTCTTCCATGTGAGCCAGTGAGCGGCAGAGCCAGCTCCAGTTCACCCATCTAAACTGGGTCTAGAACCCTGCCTAGAGCTGTTGCTTCCTAGGGTACCTTGCTGATACTGAATTTGCTCTCCTTTTTATCCAGTTTTGCTTTCGTTGCAATAACTGGGGCTTTAAGTTTATACTGCTGTCTGACTTCTATTTTGAGATTCTGTCACCATATGTGCTATGTTTTATGGCTTAATCTAGTGAGTACAGTTTTCTCTAGGGATAGGTCTTGTTTCCGTTTAATTGGCTAAGGGACATTCACCCAGTAAGGTATTTCACTTATGGGCTCTTCAACCAGAAGATGAGTTGTGTTTATAGGAGCAATCCAATGGGTTCAAGGAAGCAGCACTGTTATTTATAATTTACAATTATATTTATATTTAGGGTTAGAAGAAATTCAGCCTAATCAGGTCAAACTCCTGATGGCTTTTAAGGAGATCAGCCCAGCCAGGTAATAAAACCCCTAGAAGGCTTAAAAGGAAATTCAACCCTACCAGGTTCAACTCCTGGAAGGAAATGTCCTGCCAGGTTAAACCCCTGGGAGGCTAAACATAGATCCTAATCTTTGCTCCTCCTATCTACAGATGTGAACAACCTCATCTATTCCTCCTGAGTCCCCACTCAGATGTCTCCTTAACCAATGGAATGAGTTCCACACTAAGACCCTTCAAAAAGATCATCTTATATCACTGTGCAGTAACAAATGGCCTATGTATCCACTTGGGGAAAAAGAGACATGGCCACCCCTTGGCAGCCTGAAATATAACGCCGTATTTCAATTATATCTCTACTGTAAGAAGCACTATAAGTGCCTTATAGTCAAGCCTTTATGGCCCTCTACCAAAGGCCTGATCTGAGCCCTAAGGCATAATCTCTCAGGAGCTGACGTTGAGGACTCCCTTCTGTCATGTCAGCTGCTCCTTCCCACAGACTACCTCCTCAGCACCCTATTCAGTCAGTACCCTCAGGAGATAAAGGCCATTTCCTGAGTCCTCCTCATACTTGGTCTGGGTCTACTTGCTATGGGGAACCCTGTATCTGAGCCAACCACTGCTCTAACCCTTTGAGAAGTGGCAGGCACCAATGGTACAGTCCATGTGGTAGTTTCCTTTTCAGTCACTGGTATTCAACGGTGCAGAGAAATTGGGTAGTCTCTGAGGATCCTGAAAAGTTTGCTGATGGTTTTCAAACCCTAATGAAGGCTTTTGATCTGACCTGCTGAGATGTCCAATTCATCCTCATTTTTTACTAAACAAAGGAAAAGGATTACAAAGGCTGCAAAGTGGGCCAATGATAAAGCCTTTGCAGCTTCACCCTCTGATAATCAGCTAACTGTAGCATTAGACTGCACCATTATTTGGACCTCGAAAAGGCCTGAGTGGAATTATAATAGGGCATAGAATGCTGGGATTAGAGGTGTGCACCACCATGCCTGGTTAGTATGTGACAAGGGATGCCAAAACTTGTGAACTACGATAAGCTCAGGTGTGTTAGTAAGGGCCCCAGTGAATAGTTGCTTTTCAGCTTCAGAGTGAAGAAGTCCTTTGTAAATACACTAATTTAGACTCTGAGTCTAGAGAAGGTCAGATTATTCTAAGGCAGTATTTTATTAGCTCAGTCACCTCCAGATATTAGAAAAAAGCTCCAAAAACCTCCAACTGGGCCCACAAACCAAAATAAGCCAATTGGTTGATGAAGCTTATTCGGTGTTCAATAACCAGGATGAAGTAGAGGACAAATGAGAACTATATAAGGAAAGGAGAAAAGGAAATTGAAATTTTAAAAATTGTACTAAACAGAGAAACTGCAGCCTCAGAATCAAGACCAATTTATTTACTTTTTTCCTTCTACCAAAACAACAAACCTGGACAACTCCCTTCTAGCTATAAATGGGTCTTCCCATTCCCTTTGCAAATGGTCCTCTTTCATCCATGAAGGGACCTCCTGTTTGGCATTTCCTCTACAATTAGACCATTATTTCATTAAGGGTAGGCCATTCTCTCCCACTCACTAAGATAAAGACTAAGACTAAGACTAAAACCTAGACTATAGTTTACGAAATTCCATAGATTTCCACTTCTCAAAACATGTAAAAGATCCCAAGTACCCAACTGTATTCTGCCTCATTTCTTTGAACACTCGCACTCTGTTCTTGAGTGGGTCCTATGTCTACCTCTGATGAATCTTTCTCCTGCCTCTTTTACTAACATGTCCTGAAAATTCTTTTTCCATGACAAGAGTCAGCAGAGAACCTGCATACTACTTATTTTAAAGGGATTGGTTAAATTCCTTATTTCAGCCTCAGGGACCCTCAGTCCCAGCCTGTGGAAGAGCCATCAGGAAAATGTTACCTACATTGTTTCTTAAATTTTGTGTGTGTGTGTGTGGTACCGGGGATGGAACTCCGGTCCTTGTGCTTGCACAGCAGGCAGCGAAACCACTGAGCTAAATCCCCGGCCCACCTACATTGTTTCAATACAAAAATCTTACAACCCTAATAACCACTTCTTTTATCATTAAGATACAGGAAATAATCGCTTCTCGGCCTTTTGGCTAAGATCAAGTGAAGATACAGGAAGTAGATGGTTAGAGTCACTTCTCCAGGGTAAAACTCAAACCACCTGAGATAGCAGAAGAAAAGGAAGGACTATGAACTTCATACACCTGAGGACTAATAGTCAATCTCAAGTTTCTTTCTCGGAGAGAAAACACCAACCACTATGGCAAAACAGATGGATAGAGAGGATTGTCCCATTCTAAGGAGACTGTGTGAGTAGTCTCACTACTGCCTTGTTGACTACACTTACTAAAATAATAGTTGTACCTGATTTATAAAAGGAGCATGGCCAAATACATTTGAGTGTGCTCTGGTTTATAAACAATTATCTTATGTGTGCTTGTCCATCTGTTCAATTTATGCTCATTAGCATAAATAATCACAACATCTACAGCTGTTTTGAGTTCAACAATTTTTTTCTTCTTGTTGCCTTTTTTTGAGATTTCCATGGAAGACAGTTTATACAGGTTAAAATATTTATGTCTATGTGGAGCCAGAGTGACTCCATTTTGGAGCTGTCTCCTTTGTTCTCTCAAACTTGTGCTTATCCACTCAAAATTCCTAAGTTTATTACCCAGCC
>NW_004624734.1:31870073-31939820 GCF_000247695.1 Heterocephalus glaber | reverse complement strand
AGGCCACACTCTTAAGTGAAATAAATAGGACACACATGTGTAAATAATGAATAGTTTCTCTAGTGTGAGAAACTGAAAGTGTAAATAAGGATTAAAATGAATAATTGATAATTTGAAATAGGAAAGGGTCCAAAGGTGTAGGGGTGTTGGGAGGGAAAGGGGAAAAGAAAAATTATGAGAAAAGAAAAAAAATGGAAACAAAATCTATGTAAATAGGGAAGGGTGGAGAGGGTGAAGGGTGCACAGGTAATGGTGAAAAAAATAAGAACCAAGATACATCATGTACAGGTACAAGCACCCAATGATAAATGTAAACATATTGTATACCTAAAGGTACCAATAAAACAATTTTATAAAAAATAAGTCTTTTGGCTATACTTTATATTTCAAAGTACTTGACATACAGATAAGAACATAATTAAAACTCACTACTCTCAATTCAATACTGATGCAACTGACATTCTGGGCTTGGACATCAAAGTTAAAAGGTAACTGGACTTAGAAGGTAGCCAGTATTTTGGCCCTGGTCTTGGCCTTCCACGGTTATCAAAGACCCAGGACATGAGGAAAACTCTCTATAAGATCCTACAACTTTGGTGAGTTCACCCAAAGTCCTGAACAAGAGAATTGTTGGAACACAGAGAACAGGAGCCAACCAATACACAGTGTGCCAAAAAGAAGGGTCACCAAAGAGGAAAGTCTTCCATGCTGTCACAAGAAGCCACATGGTCAAGCAAGAACGTGACTCATCCTGGCAGCTGACACTGATAGAAGAGCTAAGAAAGCTCTGTACATGGTTTCAAAAGTAATGCCTAAGGAGACTTAACTGATGCTGATAGACAGCAAGGGGTAAATCTCAGTTGACACAGGTCTCTTTTTAACCTGATCTTGGAACACCTAGTAGGGGAATATAACCAAAGACATATAAAAGTAATAACAATATATGCTAGGGCCGGGGATTTAGCTCAGTGGTTCCGACGCCTGCCCCGCAAGCTCAAGGACCCAAGTTGGATCCCCGGTACCAAAACAAACAAATAAAAAAACCCCCAATATATGCTAAACATAAAAGGGGCCTCCAATCACTGCCCCTCACTGACAGTTTCTAGTTACACCTGTAGACAGGTCTTGGAGCCAGCTGGTTACAAGTGCTACTCTAATTCCTTGAGAACTGCATCTGACGTGGCTCCTTCTCCAATCTGCCTTTCCATTCTAGTGCTCATGCTTTGGTCATACTTGCCTTAATCTTACAGTAAAGTTTGTTCATTCTCACCTAGAGACTGCCAAATTCCAAACGATGATATAGATGAAATCCACAACATCTAAGAACTTGACAGCCTAGATGAACTTACCAAGAGTATTGCCTTCCTCAAGACCAGACAGACTCACGAGCAGCAGTGGCCATACAACATCAGAGGGGACAAGATCTCCTAACAGTAACAATGGGGCTAGGTTTGTCCCTAAAAGAAGAATATATTTCCTTTGTCAATAGGTCTACAATACCGTCAAATTACTGGCAGTGACCATAATTCGAGATCAAAACATGCTTCCACAACCATGGTCCATCAGGAAATGTTCAGAGGATGGGCTCAGCTCCCTTGAACTCCTAGAACAGTCAAGGAGAGGGTTCCCTAGTCTCTGCATACCGTAGGGCCAGCACCTCTATCCAGCTGGAAGCAGCTACAGAAGATGAAACTTCCTCAACTCCCCTCAAAGACTTTTAGGGACCAGGGCTCTCAGCAGGGAATAGTACATACAGTTAGAAACAAAGGAGGTGAGTCACTCCCTTCCCTTCATTCAACTGTAAACGCACCACCTTAATGATTATCCGGGCTTAAGCTCAGGAGGTTGCGCAGATTGCTGACATCAGAGAGAGAAAGTCAGTGGGAGGCACCCTGGATCAGAGGTGTCAGACCCTATAAATACTGGAAGCCCTGAGTTATCGAGGCCCCCTTTCTTCCCTTTCGCACTCGAGTCCCTTTTTCCTTCACCCTCTTTCCCTTCACCCTTCTCCCTATTCCTGCTGCCATCCCGTGATCTTTAATAAATGTAGCTACTTACTACATACTGTAAGGTGTATGCTTAGGAATTCTTTCCTTGTTGTACACAAGAACCTAGACTATTTTTGGCCCACTCAACTGTAACAATCCTAGCACTCTGGGAAGCTGAGAAAGAAGAATCACATATTTGAGCCCAAACCGGACAACTTGCTGATTTAGGAGAGCCTGTCTCAAAAAATTAAAAACTGTTTGGGGACAAAAGCTCTGGGTTCAATCTCCAGTATCACAAACACAAAAGGGGTGTGTGTGTGTGTGCGGTGTGGCTGAGCACAGAGGGGCATGCCTATACTCCAAGCTACTTGGGAAGCTAGGGGAAAAGGATAGCAAGTTCAAGGTCAGCCTGGGCAACTTAAGTGAGACTGTCTCAATGTAAAATATGGAAAAGTGCTGGGGATGTAACTCAGTGGTAGAGCACTTGCCTAGCATGTGTGAAGTCTTAGGTTCAATCTCAGTCCTTAAAAAAAAAAAGGGAGAGAAACATTGCGACCTGCAAAGAGTACCAGTAAAGAATATGATCATTTAAAGCAGCTGGTGAGTAAGCCTGGCAGTTTGGTGGTTGTGGAGTCAGCCTCAGCAAAGAGGGAGCCGAGGCCAAGGCTCTCTAGGGCTCCTGAAGTGGAGCACAGGGACCATTCAGGGAGGCTGGGCATTTCTGCTCCAGGCTGGTGCCAGGTCCAGGCAAGAGACAAGCACAGGTTGGCTTTCTAAGCCAGTTTCCTCACAGTTGTTTAGCTTCAATTCACCAGACAACCCTAGGAGAAGACAGCTACTCTGATTCTGGATATTTGCAGGTTGGTTTCATTTTGCCCTAAATCATTAATTCATTTTTAAAAACCTATAATAACACTGTGGCAGCAGCTTTATAGTTACAGAATATATATATAAATATATTATATATATTTATAAATATAACACACACACATATATATATATTTGGAAACAGGGTCTTGCCGTGTAGCCTAGGCTGGCATCAAACTCTCAGTGATCCTCCTGCCTCAGCCTCCCAAGTGCTGGGATTACAGACATGTGCCACCACACACGGCAAGAAAATATATTTTTAATATTTTTAAAGTACTCTTTCTCAAAGGGTCAGGAGGTATAAGCAGAAACTATGCAAGTCACACTATAACAAAAGTAATTAGCATTATTCTTATTTTATAGCCTGGAAAGGCTAAGGCATAGAAAGAAAGGATTTTTTTTGACTGTCCTCAAAAAATGAGCCAAACACAAGACAGGGATGAGGGAGCACTCAGACTCTGGATCAGATGCTTTGTAGTATAGCATTGTTCGAAGAGCAAAAGACTAATAATTTTAATGTTCAACAACAAAAGCCTGGCTAAAATTATTATTCAGGAAGCCGAGGATTGAGCTCAGTGGTTTTGCCACCTGCCTTGCAAGCACAAGGACCCGAGTTCAATCTCCCGTACCATTAAAAAAAAAAGTTATTTTTCAGGGAAGTAAGCCAGGTATGAAAGGATAAATACTCTAGAATTTCAGATATATAATGTACCTAGAGTAGACTAATTAGAAAGAGAATAGAATGATGGTTTCAAGGCACAGGGGGAAAAGGAGTACAGTATTGTTTGATGGGGACAGAATTTCAGTTTTTCCAGATGAAGAAGTTCTGAAGATGGATGGTGGCGATGGTTAGACAACGTGAAGGTACTTAATGAACAGTAAGTGCACTTAAAATGTCTTTTAAATGGTTCAGATAAATTTTATGATTTAGTTACTATTTACTTATTTATTTATTGGTACCAGGGATGAACCTACGGCTCTCTCCCTGAACTACATCCCCAGCCTTGTTTTTTTGGGGGGTACCAGGGATCGAACTCGGGTCCTTGTGCTTGCGCAGCAGGCAGCAAAACCACTGAGCTAAATCCCTGGCCCTCCCCAGCCTTGTTTTATTTTATGAGACAGGGTCTCTCTAAATCACTAAGTTGCCCAGGCTGGGCTTACACTTGCAATCCTCCTGCGTCAGTCTCCCAGTGGGCTGGGATTAAAGGCAAGGACCATCATACACAAATTTTACATATCTCCACAATTTAAAAATGCAAGTAAGTTTTTGCTCAGATATGTACTTTGCAGTACATAAGTAAAGCCTGAGGCAATTCTGGCTGTACTGATTTGGAGTAACCTCTAAAATATAAAGCACTTATCGGTATTAACTTAATTTAAAGTATTAACTACAGTATTCAAAACATTATTTTCTTGGGCCGGGGATTTAGCTCAGTGGTGTCACCGCCTGCCTAGCAAGCACAAGGTCCTGAATTCGATTCCCGGTACCGAAAAAAAAAAATTATTTTCTTTTAGCAAATGGCATCATGGGATTAGATTCAGGGTTTTAGGTTTCAAGTGACAAAAGTAATGCTATATACAAAGTTACAGGAGTAAAAGTGCCCTACTCATCTGGCCTCAATTTTGATTGTAAAATAAAGAAAATACCACCTATCTCCCAGGGTTGTTGCATGAAATGTGATGGTATGTGTAAAATCACCTAACCCAGTGTTACATATATGACTTACACAACCCCCTCAAAACTCAAAACATCTTAGTTTTTCCTGTAATCCCAGCACTCTGAGATCACAAATTCCAGCCCAGCCTGGGCAACCTAGCAACTTAGCAAGACTTGTCTCAAAATACTAACAAAGATTTGGGGATTTGGCTCAGTACAAAGGTCCTAGATCAATCCCCAGTACCACAAAAAAATTTTTAAATCCTAGTTTCATTGGAGTATCAAGTAGGAATTTATCCTCATTTTTCAAACTCTTGTTTTTGGTTGTATAGGAGTATGAATAATATACTTTAATAAAATAAAAATATGAAATTTATACATGGTAGGTGAGATTCAAAATGGTTATCAGAGCTCCTGGTGTAGCAAATTTTACTTAACATCCTTATATGTTGTTAAGGCTTTTTCTTTTTTCTTTCTTTTGAAGCTGTAAACACTAAAGGAAAATCATTTAGCCAGGCTTTCTGCTGAGCTTATGTACGCCTTCTTTTCAGGAGTGTGCTTTGTGAAGCTAAGCCCCTGAGTGCCTGCCATACCTCTCCTGAGCTCCCTGAGCTCCAAGAAGCTTCAGGATGATACAGAGGCAGGGTCTGTATGCCACACAACCAAGCTACATGTCTGAATAAGAATAAGTCTGTTTTGTTATCTTTCCAAAGCTGAAAATAACAGCCTTTTGAATAGGAGTTCATTCACATATTCATTTCATTTAATCCTTGCTTCTAAAATGGGGATAATACAGATCTTTTTCTAGGTAAGGATCAGAAAGGCAAATGATTTGCTAAGAATCTCAGGAACTAAATAAATGGATCCATTTTATCAGCATGCAGAAGACTGAGTATTACCTAGAATTCTAAATGAGGATGTTCTGTAGCTTTACATAAGAAAAGCATGTTCCATTTTGTCTACAATTTTATCCCAAAGAAATTTGTTTTTTGTTTTTTGATGACCATTTTTAACTGTAGGGTCCTGTGGCATGGACTGCATTCACATTTTCACAATCATGCAACTATCACTATCGACCATCTCCTGAACTTTTTCATTATCCAAACTGACATTTAAAATTAATTAATTGATTGATTGATTTATACTGGAGATTGAACCCTGGGCCCTTGCACTGAGCTACATACATCCCCAGCCCCTTTCTTATTTTTTATTTTGAGAAAGGGTCTTGCTAAGTTGCCCAGGCTGAGGTGGAACTTGCAATCGTCCTGCCTTGCCTCCCAGAGTGCTGGAAGTACAGGCATGTGCATACCACACCTGACTCCAAACTGAAACTCTGTACTCATTGAATAATCACTTCCCAAACCCCTAACAACCACCATTCTTCCTCCAGAAACACCATTTCTGTCTCTGACTATTCTCAGTACATCAAATATATGCATTCATACATATTTGTCCTTTTGTGCCTGGCTTATTTCACTTAGCACAGCATCTTCAAGGTTCATCCATGATGAATCATGTGTCAGAATGTCATTTCTTTTTAAGGCCAAATAATATTCCACTGTGTGTATAAATTACATTTTGCTTACCAATTGATGGACACTTTGAGTTGCATCCACCTTTTGGTTATTGTGAATAATTGTTGCTATGAACACAGATGTACAAATACCTATTTAAGCCTGTTTTCCATTCTTTTTGATACATAAACAGAAGTGAAACTGTTGGATCATTTAGTAATCCTATGTTTAACTTTTTGAGAAACTCCCAGGCCCTTTTAAAATTTTGTGACACCCTTACTAAGTAGCTAAGTTGCCCTGGCTGGGCTCAAATTTGTGAGCCTCCTGTCTCAACCTTCCAGAGTACTAGGATTATAGGCATGTATCACCATACCCAGTCAGAAAATACATTTTTCATTAAAATGTTTAAATTTATTATTAGTTTTAAATAAATAATTTTAAAACTTTCTCAGTTTAAACTCTAGTACAATAAAAAAACACATTCACATAAATTGTTTTTTTTGAAATCTTCAATGATTTTTGAGAGTACAAAGAAGTCTAGAGACAAAAGAATTTGAGAACTGTTACTTTTTTTTACTTTTTTGAGAACTATTACTTTATAATAGTGGTTCAAAAAAAAAAAAAGGTAGGGAGGCTTTTAACCAGGTGATTTTGCTCCCCAGGAAGCACTGGCATATCTGGAGATACTTTTGGTTGTTACAAACAAATAAATGCTACTGGCATATAATGAGTAAGGGCCAGGGATACTGCTGAATATCCTATAAAGCACAGGACAGCTCACCTTAGTAAAGACTTATCCAGCCCAAAATGTCAATAAAGTTGAAACTGAAGAACCCTGCTTTAGAATATTCAATGATATATAGAGAAAATAATGGGCCAGGGATTTAGCTCAGTGGTTCCGCCGCCTGCCTAGCAAGGGCAAGGACCCGAGTTCAATCCCCAGTACCAAAAAACAAAACAAAAAAAAGAAAATAATGTTTTTAAACATCGCAGAACTGCAGAGATGGGCTAAGAATCCAATCTTAATTTTTAAATATGCACATATACATACCAAAAAAACCTAAAATATGTGCCAATGTTAATGATGGACATCCTAGGTGGGTGAGACTACCTCTTCTGTTCTTTAAATCACATTTTCCCTCCTTGATGCCTCTAGGGAACAGAGTACAGAGGACTGAACCCAGGGCCTTCACACTGAGCTACACATTCCCCGCCTTTTGTATCTTTTATTTTGATACAAGGTCTTGCTAAATTCCCCATGCAAGACTTGAACTTACTCTCTTGCTTCAGCTTCTCCAAATGCTAGGATTACAAGTATGTGTCACTGTGCCCAGCTCATTAACATATATTTTTAAAAATTAAGAATGGAGGCAAAAAAAAGAAAAGAATGGAGGCCTATCTTACAAGTGTCATGTTCTGATGACTTATGTGTTTTAATAGTACATTCTCAACAATAAAGTATGAAATTAGTGACATGTCAGAAGCTCAAATAAGTTAGGAACACACTAACTAAAAACATGTTCGCAAAGCTTCACTAACAGAAAAGATAGTAGATACACACTGTCAAGTACAGTATTCCCAGACCACAGGTTCTCTTCATTTCCTGTCTCACCTCTTCTGAGAATTAATCTGGAAAATAGGCTTTCCTAATTATATCACAAATGGGCCAGGGATTTAGCTTAGTGGTTTTGCTGCCTGCCTTGCAAGAGAAAGGACCTGAGTTCGAGCCCTCGTGCCAAAAAAAAAAAAAAAAAAAAGAACTGCTTAGGATCTATATGCAGATGTCCTAATTATATTACAAAATACTCTTTATTCTGAGCAATTTCTGATTTTTTTGTTTTTGTGTGTAAGTGCACTGCCTGATTTTTCAAGATCCCTTGTATAAGCAAAATTAATATAATAAAGCTTTCTTTTCTCTTCTTCAGTAATTCTAGGACCAAATCAATGCAGGACTCAATGCTTTCACAGTCCTGAGAAGGCACAATAGCAGGATAAACAGAGATGTCAACTCTGAGACTAAATCAAGGGCTGCTTGAAGTAATTGTCAAACATCCAAATTTCAGTTGTTTCTTGCCAGGCAAAGCACATGCTTCAGCCACCTATGGTAGTAAATAATAAAGTATCACCACCAACCAATCAAACTTGATCAAGACATCCATAAAAAACAAAACATAATACTCCTCAGCGGTTCCAATTAGCCACTTGGGTTTAAGTAGTAAGCCAAGAATACAATTAGAATTTAGATATAAGATTTGAATGAAAGTTCAGAATAAGAGAAGTCCTGTAACAAGATTTTTGCAGGCATCTGGATTTGCAAAAAATTCCTACTCCTGAGTAATATTCTTGCAAGGAAATAAGACTCCAAAGTAAGAAGTATAGCTCAGGAGGCTAAGAATTAAAACAAGATGAACAGAATGACAGTCTGCCTCTACCCTGAAAAATCTTTACTTACTCATCTGTAAAATAATGAGGCACTACCAATGTAATCGAAACAACTATGTTTAGGGACAATGAAACTGCAAATAGAATATACAGGCAAAGTCACTTAAAGTCTTTAGCACTTTACTTCTGCAAGTCCTTTATAGAAAGAATCTCATGACTTCCCTATTAAAGGAACAGGTCAGAAGGCCCCAATTTTATTTTACTTATTTATTTATTTATTTATTTTTTGGTACCGAGGATTGAACTCGGGTCCTTGCACTTGCACCGCAGGCAGCAAAACCACTGAGCTAAATCCCTGGCCCAGAAGGCCCCAATTTTAATCCTAATTCTGTTACATACTAGTGAGCTACTGGGCAAATCATTTTACCTCTCTGCTCCTTTCTTTCTTTCAACAGGTTGAGTGCCCCTTAAGCAAAATGCTTGGGACCAGAAGTGTTAAGGATGTTAGATTTTTTTCAGATTTTAGAATACTTACACATACATAATAAGTTATCTTGAATCCCTAACTTAAAACTGATAGAATCTAGTTTAAGACCAGAACCTACAGAGCAACCTTCCTTGGCCACCCAATCAATGAAGGACACTGGAAATGAAATGCTTTTTCAGAATCAGAGTGAAGTTGCTGATGATGGTGGTACATTTTACTTCCTGCAAGAGCACTATGCTTAAATTTATTAAGGATCAAATAGGTTTATCATCTAGTCTAACAGTTACACATTCCTTTATATGTCTGTTAGTGTTTCCAAGTGACTTACCATCACTCCCTGTGCAAATGAGCCCATGTTACATGTTTATACCTTCTTCCAAAAAGCATTTTATTCTGCAACACATTATTCATCTAAGCCTCAGACACAATTTTTCCCTATGTATAACTATATGAGGAAATATATCTATTTCTGTTGGCTGAAATTCAGCCAAATATACTCAACCAGCACACCTTCCGTAGCTATCAAACTCAAGTATAGGCTCAGTTTGCACTTTTAGTTGGGCTAACAGTTAAAAGGAACCAACTTGGTATTAGAGTTCACTACTCTTAATTAAACTATGTGAGTTTAATCCAATGGGTGTTATATGGCTTATATAAGCAAACATGGCCACAAAGTGTGAGGAAGGAGGAGACTTCACATGACTGCAAAGACCAGAATTCTGATGAAGTGATTTCCAGCACAAGAGAGATCTACTTGAGGCCTAAGTACTATGGCTGCGACCAGAACTGTGCTGTCTCATAAACACTGCTCTATCTCCTAAGCATTAATCTCCTTGCCTTCCTTCACTTACACATAAGAGAGAAAAAGGCAGTTTGCAAAGTATCAAAGTGACAGCACTAAGAGATGAGAACGAAGGGAAAAGAACAGCTTCTTAAAAAATGTATATAACATTATAAAACATTCAGAGAAGTTAGCAGTGTGTCCCAGAGCACACAAAGACTCAACCTGGAAATCTACTCCGCCACAATTGTAGAAGCTTTCATAAATTACTTAATTTTTTTCATCATATGTAATATAAGGAAAATAGTACTAGCTGTATCTTCGAAAAGAATTCATTTAAGCAGTAATGTGATATTGTATGTAAATGTGCCTAGCAATGAAATGCCCCCAAATAAAATTTGATAAGTGATTGACAAGCCCAAATACTAGCTATCTTAAATTTAATATTAACATAATGTTTAATACATTTATTATTGTAAACACCAATGTCTCAGTTAATCATTAGGTAAGGCATTCCTACTTAATTTGGTAGGCACTGGGAAGTGCCATAGATTTGTGAAGGATTAACAGGGTATGTGAGATAATGAGAGCTAAATTTGAGAAATTTATAATAGCAATGGTGACTACTACGTATTAAAGCTAAAAGGGCTGGGGATTTAGCTCAGTGGTTCCACCACCTGCCTCGCAAGTGCAAGGTCCCAAGTCCAATCCCTGGTACCAAAATAATAATAATAATAATAATAATAATAATAAGTATTAAAGCTAAGAAAGAATAAAAACTTGGGAATTATTATAACCAATTTTTCTACAAAGAGTAAGATAAAATCTTGTCATCCACAAAACTGTCTCACTTCATTTTAGACACATTGAATTCTTGTAGCTATTTTTCCATTAATGCTTTTGCTTGTCCTCTGCATTACAGAACTCTCAGCAGTTACTTATCAATGTCGTTTCTTGATCACACTAGTATTGTTTTAGTTACTTTTCTCTCACTGCTGAGACAAAATACCCAATACTCACAAATTAAGGAAGGAAAGGTTTATTTAGCTCAGTTTGTAGAGGTTTCAGTCCATAATTGGCTGGCTCCTAAGTAGGGTGGCTTGGCAGAGGGGCGTCACAGAGGAGAATCAGTTCATAGCAAGCAGAAGACAGCAAAAGCAAGCAAGCAAGGGACCTTAATAGCATCTTTCTTCCCCTTTATCTTATCCAGACTACTTAGGGTGGGTAGCACTCACACCCTTAATCCCAGTGCCCTTGAGCCTAGCATTGCACCATGAATCAATTTCAGTCACATACTCTAGATCCAGACACCTCTGAAACAGTCCCACCTATAATGGCATGAGGCTTTTCCGGGACATCTAAACACAAGCCATAACAAGTACCTTCAAATCTCTCCACTTTTCCAGACTACAGATAAACTATTTTTTGGCAAATAAGACATAAAGAGCTTAGCAGAATGCCTGGCACATATTATACACTAAATAAAATGTTAAATAATAATTTTAATAGTTATTAAGATCAAAGAGGCACATATCATGGGTACTATTCTTTTTGAGTGGGGAGGTTTTAGAGATTCAACTCAGGACCTCACTTAGGCTAAGCATATGCTCTACCACTAAGCTACACCTCAACCAAATTTTTTAAATTTTTGTTTGTCTTAAAACAGGGCCTTACAGAGTTGCTCAGACTGGGCTGAAGGGATCTTCCAGCCTCACCCTCCCAAGTAGCCGGGACTATATAGGCATGTGCCATCAGGCCCAGCTGCCAATAAATATTTTTATGAATAAGTAAACAAACTTAAGTAGAACCAGTTAACTTTATTTAAAGCAAATCAGAGATATGATTTAGTTGAGAAGCAACTAGAGTTGCACATGCCCTCCAGAAACTGCTAACATTCAGCTTTTGATTCTTTAAAGGAATCCAGAAAAGTGCCCTGCCTCACAAAATGAAAAAGATAAAAGAGACACAAAGACAAAGTAGGAGTCAGTACCTGCCTGGAAGCAATATGCCCTACCTAAGTCCAGACTGCCAAAAACAAAGCAGGCCACACTGGGCAAGTTACTTCTCTACATTCCAGATGGCTATAAAATAAAGATCCTTCCATTTCTGATTCCATGAGGAGAAAGCCATAAAGAGGTTACCTAATGCAGCATTGCCCAAGCTTCAATTTTGATCACCTTGGGTTTTGCCAAATCCGTAATACTTTCACCACTTTTTTTTCTTTTTTAGTTTTTTTGACAGAGTCTCATTGTATAGTCCAGGCTGGTTACGAATTCGCTATGAAGCCCTGGCTGGCCCTCGAACTCACTGTAATCCTCTTGTCTCAGCCTCCCAAGTGCTGGGATTACAGACATGTATCACCACATATGGCACTATTTTCTTTACACTGACTTTTTAAACTCTAACCTCAACTTAAGCAACAAATCCATTAAAATAATGGTTTATTTCTTTTCTGTATACAAAAATGTAGTACTAAAATGTAAGTACTAGGCCAGGGATTTAGCTCAGTGGTGCCGCCACCTGTTGCGCAAGCACAAGGACCTGAGTTCCATCCCTGGTACAAAAAAAAAAAAAAAAGTAAATATTCATTCATAAATCACTTAAGTTCAGCTTGTACTGTATACTCAAACTTTGGAAAATAGTAACCTAGCCACTATAAATCAAAAAAATCATAGAGGATAGAGGAAAAACTACACTGAGATCCCATTTTACCATAGAAAGAATGGCTATCATCAAAAAATCTAATAACAACAAACGCTGATGAGAATGTGGGAAAAAAGGAACTCTACATTATTAGTGGGGATGTAAACTAGTACAACCAGTATGGAAATCAGTGTGGAGATTGCTCAAAAAACTAAAACTAGAAATTCCATTTGACCCAGCTATTTCCTTTCTAGGTATCTTCCTAAGAGTTAAAATCATCATATTGCAAGATAAATGTACACCCATGTTTATAGCAGCACAATTTATAATAGTCACATCTTGGAAACAGCATGTATGTTCACTGATAGATGAATGGATAAGGAAAATGTGGTATTTATACATAATGGAGTATTATGCTGCTATAAACTTGAGGCATTCATAGGTAAATGGATGCAGCTTGAGAGCATGTCAAGTGAAAAAAGTCAGACACACAAGTTCAAATATTGCAGGCCGGGGATTTAGCTCAGTAGTTTTGCCGCCTGCTGCGCAAGCGCAAGGACCCAAGTTTGATCCCCGGTACCAAAAAGATAAAAAATAAAAAATAATTTTAAAAAACAACTTCAAATATTGCATGGTTTCTCTTATATGAGAAACACAAACATCAAATTACGAGAGATAAATAAGAAATAGGGAGATGTTCAAATAGTTCCCCAAATTACAAAATTCCATTGTTTTAAAAATATTTCAATATATATTCTTATTGGTTTCATTTGTACTAATTTATCTTAGTGCACTGAAAAGATGTTACTGCTTTTTTTCTAAGAATCTTTGATTTATATCTTGTGCTGAGTAACTACTTTGAAGATAAAGATACAGTGTAATAATTATTTTTCTCTTATTTATGAAATTGTTTTTGTTTATAAAATTTAAAAAGAGCAAAGAATAGAGTAGAAAAGAAATGGGATTTCATATTCTCAATAATTAAGGTTTAATTTTCATTATAAGAAATAACATTTTTTCTAAAAATGTGGGGTACCAAAAATTGAAGACAACTGATTTCTTCTTAATCTTCATTTGAATTAGGAATTTATTTCCTCTAATTTGTGTTTATTTATTTTTGGTGTTACCAGGGATCGAACTGAGGCTCTTGTGCTTGCAAGGCAGATGCAGCGCCACTCAGCTAAATACCCAGCGCTGATGGTTTCTTTTTTTTTTTTTTGGTACCAGGTATCGAACTCAAACTTAGGCCCTTGCGCTTGCAAGGCAGGCAGAGGCACCAGTGAACTAAATCCCCGGCCCTCTGCTTGTTTCTTTTTAAGGTAGGATTTCTCTATGCAGGCAATCCTCAAACTTGATCCTCCTGCCTCAGCCTGGGGAGTGCTGGAATTATACTTATTTCGTTTAATTTTAACCCCTTCTGGCCAGCGATTTAGCTCAGTGGTTATGCCCTGCCTTGCAACCCCCAGGACCTGAGTTCACCTGCCAGGACCTGAGTTTGATCCTGGCAACAAACAAACAAACAAACAAACAAAAAACAAACAAAACAAAACCTCCTATAATTTTAACACCATTTTTTTTTTTGGTGGTCCTGAGAATGGAAGCCTTTGTGTATGTTAGTTATGCATGCTAAGTATGCACTCTACAGAGTTACTCCCTTTCCGAGCCCTACTTCATTTTAGAACCCCTTAACTCCACCTTTGCATATCTAAGTTCAGACTGAAAAAAATTAAATAAATATAATTCAGACTAAAATAATAAGAAAATTATTGAAACCACAAAAAGAAAAAAGTAAAAACAATTAAAAAGGGCCAGGATGTGTAGCTCCATGGTGCCACGCCTGCCTGGCAAGCACAAGGTCCTGAGTTCAATTCCTGATACTGGGAAAAAAAAAAAAAAAAGAAAACAAAAATGAAACAAAAAAGATTGCCCGCACCCCCATCCCATTTCACTCAGAAGCCTCAATCAGGCTTGAGCCCAGGAATTTGGGACCACCCTGGGCAATATAGCCAACCGTGTTTCAAAACAAAACAAAATATTAAAATTAAGCACTGTGTTGATCAGCATGTAAGTGCTCTTATAAACAAACATGTTCATCCAATGCATGGAAAAATAAATGCACCCACTTCTTGGAATTCAGATAGCAGTATCCACATGTATATTATGTTTTACTAATTCATAGTTTCCCTGGTCTAAATGATTCCAACAGTACTTTACAACCAAATTTATCAATAAACAGTAAAAGTGGTTGAAGGTCTAACTCAGTGATAAGAATGCGTGCCTAGGGCCAGGGATTTAGCTCAGTGGTTCCTCTACCTGCCTTGCAAGCGCAAGGACCCGGGTTCTATCCCAGTACAAAAAAAAAAAAAAGAATGCATGCCTAGCATGCAAGAGGCCCTGGGTTCCATCCCCAGCTCCATAATCATAGTAATCAGTGGATGAGTACACACTTGTACTAAAGTGTGTACTAGACGGACATCTGCATTCAATGTGATGGCAGGATATAAAATTGAGTTACTGCTTTCCTTAGAACACTTAGCAATTAAAAGCACATTAATGAAACCCAAGTCAACAATGATACTTTGAACAATACTGAACACAAAGACACCTTTTTTTAAAAAAAAATTATGTGGCTAGGGATTGAACCCAGGACCTGGCATATGCTAGGCAAGTACTCTACCTACCACTGAGCTATATCCCCAGTCCTTTTCAGTTATTTTGAGTCAGGGTCTTGCTGAATTGTCCACGCTGATCTCAAACTTTCAATCCTCCTGTTTCAGCCTCCTGAGTAACTGGGCTTATAGCTATTTATTTATAGTTTACAAAGACAACTTTTCAATGTATTAATAATACTTAAGACTAATGGTTGACAGTTAAATCTCACTAGGTCATCTTAAAACTGAAGTGACAGGCCTAGATATAATTCTAAATTTGCCAATTTTGGAATAAGTGAGGCAAATAATGTATACCTATGATTATTCATATTACTTTATCCTTATGACATGAGCCCTGTTAACTTATCATGGCAAAGCCCCTCAGGGCCATCCCCCCTGCCTGAGGATTTTTGCTATATGAAGTACGGTAAACCAAGATAAACCAAGTTATGTATACTAAAGTATCATGAGGCAGAAAAGAAGAGTCACGCACTATTACAAATGAGAACCAAACACTCCTAAAATGTCAGTTTGAGAACGTAATCTATATCTGATTCATCATCCCTGTTCTTGAAACTCCTGTCTTACTAATAGTATGTACTCAAAAACTATTTGTTGGGCTGGGGATTTAGCTTAGCGGTGCCGTTGCCTGCCTCAAAAGCACAAGGTCCCGAGTTCGATCTCCCGTACCAAAAAAAAAAAACAAAAACTATTTGTTTTGGGCTGGGGATTTAGCTCAGTGGTTCCGCCACCTGCCTCACAAGCACAAGGTCCCGAGTTTGATCCCCAGTACCAAAAAACAAAACAAAACAAAAAAACCACTATTTGTTGAACTAACAGTGTACCAAAGAATAAAATTTAACACTTTCATAGTAATGGATTATCAGTAAGTAAAAAAGCCTACATTCTAGGAGGCTGGGATAGGACTATGGCAAGTTCAGGCCCAGCTTAGGCAAAAAAGTTAGGATGTAGCTCAGTCTGAAGGCCCTGGGTTCAATTCACAGTACCACCAAAAGAAAAGGGAAAAAGGCAACAAAAAATTCAAGAATCAATTACCCAATCACCCTGTCATCATTTGTGTGCTATGGCAACTTTTCAAAGGCAGAAATCTGCCCCATCACTGGCCAAATTTTTCCTGATAACTAAATAAGAAATTCATTCTAATTAAGAACAAGAGCTATTTTAATAATTGTCAATTTAACTGGCTAGAGCCAAACACTTTAGCTATAAACAATGTGCTTCTAGTCTCAATTTACTTACGAAAAACTCCCAAAAATGTGATGTATATAGTGCCTGGGCAAGAGGCAATGACCATTAATTAAGTAAAATTAAGCATACAGTTGAAATCACTGCTATTACCTGATCGTTAAAAATACTCTTTGATAGGCTGGGGATGTAGCTCAGTGGTACAGCACATGCCTAGCATTCCCTGGCTTCAATCACTAGCAATGGAAGAAAAGAAACAAACAAAAAATAATAATACTCTGATGATAATACTACAGTGCAGCTTTATTCAAAGCATTTTAAACAGTTCACCTGATGGAGATCTTTCTCAGTTTGTCATGCTGAGTACTATGTGCCATGATCGATAAACGTTAGACATTGGCGCCAATCTCCTAAAAGTTTTCTGTAAGGTTCTACTGAAATAATAACAGTTGTAAACTGGGCCTGGTGACACATATTCCGGCATTCAGGAGGCCAGGGCAAGAGGATTGCCGAAAGTTTGAGGTCAGCCTAGCCTACACAGTGAGTTCAAGGCTAGCCTGAACTACACAGCAAGACTTTGTCTCAAAAAACCAAAAACTTGAAAATTCCAGGAAAATGGTAGAGTGGTGAACAGCAGAGAAATAGCCTCTCTGAGATTTGATGTCCAGAGGCTGGAATATAACAATGTGACGATGATAAGAGGGATGGAAGTGGATCCCCAGGACCCAGCAAGGATCTGAAGCAAGAACTCAACCCCACGGGGAGTGAAGAGAGACTTCAGTGAAGGAAGTGGCAAGTGGCACTCTGTTCCTGAGCCCTGACTCATTGAATGGGAAAGGCGACTCAAACTCACAGTGACCTCAATGGCCTCCACAGAGAAACACACCAGTGGAACAGCAATAGATGCAGGGGACTACAGTGACTGGGGTTCAGACATCCCCCAGGAGAGGGAAATTGGGTGGTAGCCATTTTGGAGAAAGGCCAACTGAGCTCGGAACTCAGAGCAGTTGTGTGCTGGCTCCATGGGATGAGGCGGAATGGAGTTCAAGTCACCATAGTAAAGGAACTGAGTTCAAGCCAGCACAAGCAACACAGTGTTGTAGGCTGAACAAAACAGGCTCCAGCCTCACATCCAGAAACTAGCCTGACCTTAAGAAATTCATCATAAGAACAGAATATTAGAAGCTGTCAGAGAAAAGAAACAAATCACCTAGAAAGGGAAGCCCATCAGAATCACACCAGACTTCTCAACGCAAACTCTCAAGGCAAGGAGAGCTTGGAGTGAAGTATTTCAAGCCATAAAAAAAAAAAAAACCAACCTTCAACCCAGACTGATGTAACACACAAATTCTCTTTCAAAAATGACTGAAATATTGTGAAATAGGAAGAAAAGGTATAAAGGAGTAGGGGAAGATGGAAGGGTAGGGGAAAGGAAAGAAGGGAAAAGAAAAAAATATGAGAAAAGAAAAAAATGGAAACAAAGTCTTTGTAAATAGGGAAGGGTGGAGGGGGTGAAGGGAGGGTAGAGGAATGGGGAAAAAATAAGAACCAAGATACATCATGTAAAGGTACAAGATCCCAATGATGAATGTAACTGTATTGTATATCTAAAATGTACCAATAAACTTAATGGAAAAAAATACAAAGAAAAAAATGATTGAGAAATAAGACACTTCCATGACAAAGAACACCTGAAGAAATTCATGACCACCAAATCAGCATTCCAAAATGGTCTGAAGGACATTATAGAAAGAGATAATGAAGAATACAATTCCACAAACCCCAACAGAATGAATCCACAAGGCAAGGAAAGCAATTAAATAGAGGGGAAAGAAAGGAAACCAACAACAGGAAACTAACATGACAAAGATAACTCAATATATATCACTTATTACCATCAATGTAAATAAATGGTCTTAATTCACCAATCAAAAGAAAGAGACTGGCAAAATGGATCAAGAAGTAAGATAAAATACGCTGCATACAAGAGACACATTTAATTCAAAAGGAAATTCACAGACTGAAAGTCAAAGGATGGAAAACAATATTCCATGTGACAGAAATCTGCAAAAAAAAACACAACAAAACCCCCCCCCCAAAACAGAGCAGCTACTCTATTTGCAGACAAAGTAGATTTCAAGCTAAGACTAAGAGAAAAAAAAAAAAAAGGTCACTACATTCTTGTAAAGGGAACAATCCAGGAGGAAGAGCTAACAATCATAAAAATATAAGCACCAAATACCAGTGTACCCAATTGTATAAAACAAATATTAACAGACATGAAAAATTAAATAAGTACTAATGCAATTGTAATGGAGTACCTCAATATTCCACTGTCACAAATAGACAGATCAGGGCCAGGGATTTGGCTCAGTGGTGCTGCCACCTGCCTCACAAGGACAAGGTCCCAAGTTCGCTCCCCGGTACCAAAAAAACAAAAGAAAAGATCAACTAGACAAAAAAAAATCAACAAAGAAGGCTGGGGATATACCTCAGTGATGCAGTGTCTGCCTGGCAAGTGCAAGGCCCTGAGTTCAATTCCCGGTACCAAAAAAATACAAACAAAAAAATCAACAAAGAAATATCAGAACTGAACCAAATTTTTGAACAAATGGACTTAGTAGATATCTACAGAATAATATCACACTCCATAACATCAGAATACACATTCTCCTCAGTTGTATGTGGCACATTCTCCAAATCAGACCACATACTTGCTCATAGGACATGCTTAGGTAAATACAAAGGAATTGAAATTATTCCATATTACCAGACCATAATGTAATGAAATGAAATTGGAAGTCAATGGCAAAAGAAACCACAAAAACTTCATAAATACATGGAAATTAAATAACACCCTCCCGAACAACCAATGGGTCACAGATAAAATTAAAGAAGAAATTAGACAGTTTCTACAATTAAATGATAATGCCAGTACAACATACCAGAACTTGTGGGATGTAATGAAGGCAATCCTACAAGGGAAATTTATAGCAGTGACTTCGGATAACAGAAAAACAGAGTGAGCTCAAATAAATAATCTAATGTTGAACCTTAAGCTTCTAGAAAAAGAAGAGCAAGTCAAGCCCAAAGCTCATACAAGGGAAGAAATTATAAACATCAGAGCAGAAATTAATGCAATGGAAAATAATACAAAGAACCAATGAATTAAAAGGATGGTTCTTTGAAAGATTAAATAATATTGACAAACCCTTAGCCAACCTTATCCAAAAAAGGGAAGACTCAAATCCAACCCATTAGGAATGAAAAGGGTGAAATCACAACAGATCCTGCAGAAATCCAGATGATTATCAATAACTACTTTGAGAAACTGTATTTTAATAAGATGGAAAACACAAAAGAAATATAGACAGAGTTCCTAGATACATATGAATTACCAAAGCTAAATCAAGAAGATACAAAAACTCTAAATAAATCATTATCAGCCAATGAAACTGAAGGTGTAATTAAAAACCTACCAACAAAGAATACCTCAGGTAGGACCAGGGATTTAGCTCAGTGGTTCTGTCACTTGCCTTGCAAGCGCAAGGTCCTGATTCCAATCCCCGGTAACCCCCCAAAATAAATAAAATAAAATTGAAAGGGGGAGGGACAAAGGAAGGAAGGGACAAGAAAAAAATAGAAAAATGAAAATAGAAAAACTGGAAACAAAGCTTTTGTACATAGGAAGGGGCTTGAGGGGGGAATGGGCTAAAGTAAAATTTATTAAAGTAATAAATAATAAATAAATAAATACAATGCTTATCGTTGTCTGAAAGGAGCACAAAAAAGACGTTAAAAAAAAAGAAAATGAAAAGGAAGCAATACTCCCAAACTCATTCCTAGAAACAATACCAGAGAAGGATCCAACCAAAAGAGTATAGGCCAATCTCCCTAATGAATATAGAAGCAAAAATCCTCAGTAAGATACTGACAAACAGAACGCAGCAAATCATCAAGAAATATACCATAATCAAGTAGGACTCATCCCAGGAATGCAGGGATGGTTCAACATACACAAATCAATACACTTAATACAACACATTAACAGAGCCAAGAACAAAAAGCATATGATCATCTCAACAGATGAAGAAAAATCATTTGACAAGGCCCAACACCCATTCATGATAAAAACCCTACAGAAAACTGGAATACATGGTCTTTATCTCAATCTGATAAAAGCCATCTATGACAAACCAACAGCCAACATCATACTAAATGGACCAAAACTGAAAGCTTTCACTCTAAAAGCAGGAACAATATAAGGACATCCACTACCACCACTCTTATTCAATATAGTTCTGTAACATTAGCCAGAGCAATTGGACAAGAGAAAGAAATAAAAGGAATAAGGATAGGAAAGGAAGAAGTTAAATTGTCATTATTTGTGGATGACGTGATACTCTAACTAGAAGACCCCCCCAAAACACCACTGAAACGCTTCTAGATTTAATAACCAAATTCAATAGCATAGCTTAATACAAAGTCAATACTCAAAAATGATAGTATTCCTGCACACAACAAATTTACTGAGAGAGAAATTAGTGATACAACACCTTTCACAATAGCATCCCCAAAAAATGAAATACCTAGGAATCAATCTAACAAAGGAAGTTAAAGACCTTTACATGGAAAACTACAGTAGTCTGAAAAAGGAGATCGAAGAAGATATCAGAAGGAAAGATATCCCTTGTTGTTGGATAGGAAGAACCAATATACTGAAAATGCCCACACTTTCAAAATTGTTATACAGATTTAATACAATCCAAATCAAAATACCAACAGCATATCATACAGAATTAGAGAAAACAGGGCCGGGGATTTAGCTAAGTGGTTTCACCACCTGCTACGCAAGTACAAGGACCCGAGTTCGATCCCTAGTACCAAAAAAAAAGGAAGAAAGAAAGAGAAAACAATCCTAAAATTCATTTGGAACCTGAAGAGACCTACAGTACCAAAAGCAATTCTGGGCAACAAAGGGGAGGCAGGGGGCATCACAATTCTGACTTGATATTATACTACAAAGCTACCGTGATAAAACAGCATGGTACTTGCAAAAAAAAAAAAAAAAAACAGACCTAAGTATCAATGGAACACGTTAGAAGATGCAGAAACAAGTCCTAACACATTCATCCACTTATCTTTGACAAAGGAACCAAACAGCTTCACTGGAAGAAAGACAGCCTCTTTAATAAAGGATGCTGGAAAAATTGGTTTTCCACATGCCAAAGATTAAAACTAGACACCTATCTCTTACCATGCACTAAACTAAAATCAAAATGGATCAAAGATCTAAATATTAAAACAGAAACACTAAATTTGCTGGAAGATAGATTAGGTAGAACTCTTGAAGACACTGATATAGGCAAAGACTTTATGAACAAAACCCTGATCACACAGCAACTATCACAAAGAATCAACAACTGGGATCTCATCTTATTAAAAAGCTTTTCCACAGCAAGAGAAACCACCAATACTGTGAAGAGACAACCACACAACAGAGTATGGGAAAGATTTTTGCCAGCTGTTCCTCTTATATACAATATATAAGAACTCAAAAAAAATCAGGATTCCCCCCCCCAAATTTAAAGACCCAATCCAAAAATGGGCATCAGAAATGAATAGACACTTCTCAGATAAAGAAGTAGAAATGGCAAATAAATATACTGAAAATATGTTCAACATCACTGATCATTTGAGAGATGCAAATTAAAACAGTGCTGAGATTCCATCTCACTCCAGAAAGAATGGCTGTTATCAAGAAATCAAGGGCCAGGGATTTAGCTCAGAGGTGCCGCGGCCTGCCTTGCAAGTACAAGGTCCTGAGTTCGATACCTGGTAACAAAAAAGAAAACAACAATAACAAATGCTGGTGGAGCTGTAGGGAAAAAGGAACCCTACTCCACTGTTAGTAGGAGTGTAGACTGGTGCAACCACTGTGGAAATCAGTGTAGGGATTCCTCAAAAAACTAAAACTAGAGGTTCCATTCGACCCAGGTATTCCCCTTGTTGGCATCTTCCCACAAAAATTAGAAGTATCATACCACAGCGATATATGCACACCCATGTTTATAGCAGCAGTTTGTAATAGCTAAATCTTGGAAACAGCCCAAATACCAACTGATGAATGGATAAAGATTTTTTTTTACACAATGGAGTAATACTCTGCCATGAAGTAGGATAACCTTGAAAGATTTGCAGCTAAATGGATGTACCTTGAGACCATACTCTTAAGTGAGAAAAATCAAACACACCTGTTTAAATATCATATTGTTTCTCTGGTGTGAGAAACCAAAAGTGGAAATAATGACCAAAATGTATAATAGATATTGGGAAATGGGGAGAAAATGTTCAAATGTGAAGGGGAACAAAGGAGGGAGAACCGGGAAAGGAAAGAAGGGACAAGAAAAAAAGAATAGAAAGAAAAATTGGAGACAAAGATTTCATAAATAAGGAGGGGAGGTCTTGCTTCAGTAGCACATATACTAAAATAAGGAAGGGAAGAGGTGTCTAAGGGAGGGGAGAGGAATGGGAAAAAAAGAACGATATATTTTGTACAGGTACAAATTCCCTATGATAAATGTTATGGTTATGTATATCTCAATATACTAATAAATGTTTTGCTTTAAAAAAAAATTTTTTTTTTTGGTACCGGGGATCGAACTCGGGTCCTTGCGCTTGTGCAGCAGACGGCAAAACCACTGAGCTAAATCCCGGGCAAAAAAGATTTTAAAAAGTTTACAAAGAATAGTAACAGTTCCAGAATAGCACCCATAGCAACTGCAGGCCTTGTGTTATTTTATTGATTGATTGACTGGTTGTTTTACTAGGGATCGAACTCAGGCATTCTACTATTGAGCCATATCCCCAGCCCTTTTTTAAATTTTTAGACAAGAGTTTCACTAAATTGCCCAGGTGATGCTCCTGCCTCGGCCTCCTGAGTAGATGAGATTACAGGAGTGTATAGCCACCTCCAGTGCCTCACCTCCAGTTATTCCATTCAATCTTTGTTTGTTTGTTTTTTTTGAGACAGGGTCTCCCTAGTAGTTCAGGCTAACCTTGAACTGTGTAACCCAGGCTGGCCTGAACTCAAGGCAATCAATCCTCCTGCCTCAGGCTGCTGAGTGCTGGGATTATAGGTGTGTGACACCATGCCCAGCTCTCCCTTTCATTCGATCTTCACTACAATCTTGAGAAGTACTGTCCTTACCCAGAAATAGACAAGAGGGAAGATAAGTGACTTGTCAAAGGTGTTGTAGTTAGCTAGTAGTTGAGCTGGTATTCACGCCAGCCAGTCTGACTCCAAGGTCTATACTCTAGTGCTGAAACAGCACAGACACCATTTGAAAAGCTTCTGGATGTACTTTTCCTACATTTACTCATAGCATACACACACACACAAAGATTATAATCTCTCAATATAATTCAAAAACTTTACCCTTATGCACTATTAATTTGCTAGCTCTACAGTATCCAATGATAAACTCAATGATAGGGAAATAATAACATAGCAACTCTTATCCTCAAAGAACCAAATCTTTATTTTTGTTTAATGCTTAGAATGATTGCACAAAACCCTTTATAAGATATAAGGCAGAGTTACATTCCAAGTCATATGCACAAAGAGCTATTTCCTGATTGACTTCCAATCAACTCCCAAAAAGATGTTCATCTTCTTCAAAAAGAAAAAGTAAACATAAAGTATTCCACTATAGGAAAAAGAAAAAGCGTAAGAGGTGAAGGCAGTTGAAAGTACCTAACAGGAGTTGGGGATGTGGCTCAGTGACAAAAGGCCTAGGCTCAATCTCCAGCACTGCTAAATACATACATACATACATAAATAAATAAATAAATACATACATACATACATAGGAGATACAACCAAAGACCTGAAAGATAAATCCAGGATTATCACCTAAAATACAGAGTCCACCAAAAAAACTGGATACACATTTCAGCAGTTTGCTGTACTAATTAATGTCTGGAAGCTAATGGCCACCACTTTCCAACACCTCTTGTAGAGACCAAAGGTAACTTGTATTAACTTCATGATATCTCAATAAATTTAGTATTAAAATGCTTGTACAAGTTTTTCTTTTCCTAATGTATTTTTTGGGGGCAGACTCTGGATATGTTGGACCCTAACTTCCTTAATGCTGTTAAATTTTCTTGTAAGAAACATTTCAACATACAGTATTGTTCTGCCTCTAAAATGAGTAAATATACATAATCATCAAGCATAAACTGGACTGATAAAAAGATAATGCTCACTCCAAATCAAGTAGTTTCATTTCATGGAAACACATAACATATTGAAACAGGTAACATTTCATTGAAGCTGGGCATGGCGGTACACACCTATAATCCTAGCACTCTGGGAGCCTGAGGCAGGACCACTGCAAATTCAAGTCCAGACTGGGCAATTTAGTGACTCGGCAAGACCCAGCCTCAAAATAAAAAAGGAGGGGGCTGGGATATAGCCCAATGCAAAGGCCCTGGTGTCAATCCCCACTACCAAAAAAAAAAAAATAAAATAAAATAAATTTTACCATACTATTGGGTAGTTAACAGCAATCTTTTAACCCCATTTTACAGATGAGGTGTGAAATGATTTATCTAATGACAATCTGTTACTGGTAAAGTCTCCAACTCAAATCACATGACACCAAATCCCAGGCAGGTTTTCCATACCACATTGTGCTCTCCATTTCACAACTAGAAGTCACAAAACTATATTGGCTGCTCAATTTGCACAGATCTATTACCCATACCGTAGGAAAAAATGTCAACTATGAATGATGCCATGTGTTACAATCTCAAAGGGGAAAAAAAACAAACTCAGTTTTTGCTCTGAAAGACTAGCATTCAGTTCAGCATCCAATCTATACCTCGCCTAATGCAGATTTCACAACAGCCCTTCAGGTAGATGCTGGTATTCCTGTTGTGTATACCTCAGAGCAAACAGGCCCACAGAGGCTTAGTAATTTAACTAAGATCACACGTTACATGACACAACAATGATTTTAACCATGTGTCAACTATACCACACTGTTTTACATGGCACCATAGTGATGCCCTCTCTGGACAACACCAAAGAAAAATACTGTTTAGTTTTAAATATTTTAGTGTTTTAAAGTGTCCAACAAACATTGTCCCACTTGTTGCTGTCATAATCTCAGTTCTCAGCAGAGCATCTTTTCTCAGTCCCAATTTTCTCTTTACTCTTACCATCTGTTGACCTCACTGTGCCTGGAAGAGGCCATTAGGACAGATAAGTGATGTGGCCTTAACTAATAGTATTTTCTATAGCCACAGGACTTACACAAATATTTTCTCTGGATGTAAGCAAAGTCTATCAAATACTACATAGCAACTGCCAGAAACATGAGCCTGCCCAAACAATTAATTAGTAAGTGAAAACAATGAACTATGAAAAATCTATCATTTTAATCATCACTCATAAGGGTTTTAATCCAGACAAGACAGAAGAACAACTAAATGTTGTGAATATTCTTGTCACTTATTAAGGATAGATAGCATTAACTCAAAATAGTATATGCTCCCTTTCAGGTAATAAGTGTTAATAAGGGACAATAATAGATAAGAAAAATTGTAAACACAACACTTAAGATAATTTAAACCAGGAAAGATTACTGAAGGACTTGTCCGAAAAAAAATTCAATTGGCTTTAACTAGTTAAGGTGTATTAAGACTCCCAAAGGGAGCTTCCTTATCTGAAGCAAGCAGGAAGAACTTTGTGTCAGCACAAGCTGTACTCATAATGGAAAGTGAATAGCTAAAAAGGCTTTTAACCAAAATTCCATGTTCAGAGAACCAATAAAAAAAGCCAGGTCCATTTGAGCCAAACTGGAGGGTTCAGTGGAAAAGGCTGCTGGAAGGAGTAAGTACAAGGACAGGAGCAGATAAAAAAGAAACAGGAAGAACTGAACTAGAGGGAGTGTAGGGGGTGGGAGGAAGAGCAAGGGACAAAGAAGGCTGGAACCCAGGAAGTACTGGAGGAGGGTAACCTAGGCCTAGAAAGGTTAAGGAAGTGAATGCCTAGAACCAGGGCCTGTCCTGTGCAAAAGACGATCTTCTACAGGCTAAAATTAAGCCAAAGGAAATGAACTGACCAAGATTAGGAAAAATGGAATTAATATACAGTATTGAGGATGATCCTACACAAGGATAAGGGGAGTAAGGCTGGGAGTAGAGTGTGTATGCACTAGGACCCAGGCCCATAGTTTGACTGCCAGCAAAACATATACACACACACACACCACCCAAAAGGATAAGGGGAGTAACTGAAAGAATGAAGGGAACTTTTTTTTTTGGTATCGGGGATCGAACTCGGGACCTTTCCCTTGAGAGGCAGGCAGTGGAACAACTGAGCTAAATCCCCGCCCCTGGAGGTAACTTTTTAAAAAGTACTAACTTTAAATGGGAGAGTTGTATGATACGTGTAACATATCTCAAAAAATAAATCTGTTTTAAGGGTGTTAAACTGGGCAATGAGTAGTTGTGATTTAATTAGCTGGATTAGTTTAGATGTCTAAGAGTACCCTAATATTCCCTCTCTAAGCTAACGTTTGTCTGGGAATATCTCCATTGGAATACCTGTCTCAGAAGACAGGAATATGTACAGAAGCAGCAGAAGGGGGAATGGGGGGATACTGTTCCCTCTTTAAAGAGATCTTTCTCCATTTTTGCTTTGAAATTTATGACAGTGTGAGGGAAGGAAGTTTTTGTGTGGGGTCTGCCTTAAAGTGGAATATCAGGTTTCTTCCTGGGATGATCTAGTGCCAAACTCTATGTAGTCAAAGAGAAAATGATGAGGGGGGCGGGGGCGGTGTGTGTGTGAAAGGGTCAGGTCAGTTCGGGAGAAATCCCAGAAGGTTTATCGTGAAATGATCACACAAGTCTGGTCTTGCTCCTCCAAACTGGACTATAGGCACCCTGTCACTTCCTACCGTTACTTGCAAAGACAGATGCTTTGCTGTGATCCCAGAAGTGTCTGACGAGCTGCCAGCTTATGCAAATTAGAAATCCACTGGGGATACCTGGGTGAAGCTAAGCGCCACGACCTGCGCTGGGCTCCCGGTTCCCGCCTCCCAATGCAGGAAAAGAAACGAAGGAAGGCAGAAGGCGAGCGGGAACGCCCGACCACCTCGCCCTCCTTCACCAAGCAGGGTTTCAGGGAGCCGCCCCCTCCCCCGCTGACGCCCCTCCCTAACCGCCCTCGCCTCCGGCCGCGACCCCAGGGAGGAGGGGGCTGCGGCAGCGAGCGCCCCCACCGGCGACGGACGCACCTCCCCCGAGACAGATTCGCGGCCGCCGCGGGGTCGGGGCCTCCCCGGGAGCAATAGGCTATCGATTCAGCTGCCTGTCGCTAGGAGCCCCGGGAGAGCGAGGCCTACACCGCCGGGCCGGAGCCCCGGCCTCGATTTCGGCACTTTCCCCACCCCAGAGGGTGAGCCTGAGGGCAGCCAGGCCCCGCTGGGCGGGAGGGCGGAGAAGCGCAGACCACCTGCAACGGTGGCCTCGGGGAAGCGGGGTGAGGGGGCCGGGCTCCCGCCAACAAGTCGCCCGGGGGTCGTCCAACCACCCCCCACCTCGCGAGCTGCGCATTCAAGTTCCGGCTGGTGCCCCTCAGCTTCAGAGCCCCCACTACTCTCAAAACCATAATAAAAACAAGACGCGGAAGAGGTCGCCACAGGACCAATGGTGATGCAGCGGGGCCCTCGGAGAGCCTGGGGGCGGCCGACAGCGACCCGCCGCCCGTCACCTCCCCTCCGCCGACCCACAAACCCGGGTCGCGGTCCCCGGCCTCTCGGCGTCCGCCCCGTCACCGCCCGGCCCGAAGGTCCCTTCTCCATGACACCCGCGACAGGGGCTCGCGCTCCCTCTGCCCCCGGCGCACCTAGGCCTCCTCCCTTGCAAATCCCAAAAAATGCCCCCCCACCCCCACCCCGCACCTTTTCAAGTACGCGGAGGAAGAGTTTGCCGTCAAACTTTGTCAGGCGGCAACTTGGCCCCCGTCCCCGACCCACCCAGGAGGGGCAGTCATCAGGAGAGACCACTTTGCACTTGGGATAAAGCGAATTAAGGACCTGTCAACCATTTTGGGTTTTTTAAAATAGAAAACACCCTCTTTCCTTTCCTTCCTTCCCTCCCTCCCTCCCCCTGCAATGGCTTTAATTTGACACCAAATCTTCCTACCGCAGGAGAGGGGCAGAAAAGGGAGGGGTGGGGTCGGAGGGCAGCGGGGAGAGAGACAGGGGAAGCGCGGGGAGGGAAGGAGGTTGATTTACCTGAGACCAGCCACTGGCCTCCATTGTTGGAGAATTCAATGGCATTGACACAGCCGAAGTGGCCGAGGAGGTCCTTCTTGTAGAGGTTTCTGCAGCCCCGCAGGCGTCTCCTCTGAAAGTCCTGAGTGAGCAGGGGGTCCCCATGCAAGCCCCGCTGGGACAAGAAGCCCACCACTGACCTCATGCTGCCCCCCAGGCCAGCTCTCCTCTTCATGCTGGAACCGCCGCCGCCGCTCGCGCCGCCGCCCCTCCCTCGGCCTCGCGCGCGGCCGCCGCTCCCGCCCGCCCTCCCCCCGCGCTGCGCAGCGCTCCGGATGGTGCCCTAGCCAGCCATGGCAGAGCAGCGAGGTGTGCCGACGCTCGGCGGTGTTCGCGGCTTCCAGACGAGCCCTCCCGCTCCTCTTCCCCCCGAGACTCCTCCCTCGGCTTCTCCGCCCCTCAGCAGCTGATCCTCAGCTCCGGCCGCGCTTTTCGCGCGGCCCTTCCGCCGGCCGCCGACTTAGACGCACGCGGGCGCCGCCGCCCCTCCCCCGCACGCCGGCCGGAAGAACGCGGGCTGCGGCCTGGAGGCCTGGAGACCGCGGGCGGCGGCCGAGCTGAGGCCTCCCAGCACCGTGGAAAGTTGAATGCACTGAACAAAGTGCCCACCGTGCTGCGGGCTCGCCCGACCTTCCCGCCCCGGCCGCCAGAGGCCCAGCGCCGGCCGAGTTCAGGGAAAATTCGGCCAAGGGTGTAGGACCGCGGGCAAAAGCTCGGGTCCTCCTACCACGATCCACCGCCTCCTGTATCCCCCTCTAACACAGTCAAAAAGAAGGGGGTTAGGACCGGACAGTCGGGGGAAAGTTGCCTGGAGATTTGGTCAGTGCACCTGCCCTCGCCCTCAGCGTAATTTTAACACTAACCCTCCGTTCCCCGGTTCAGTTCTCTAATTCTCTTTTCCTCCAGCTTTTCAGCAAAAAAGGAAAAGGCTGCATTGTTCTGTGGGGTAGGTAATAGAATGTTATTATGGGAAAGAAAGGGAGAAAGGGATTGAGAAGGGGCTGGGGGTGACGCTTAGTCAGGGAGCACGATCGGTGCCTTGACTTGCTGGATGCCTTAGCTGTCCTCGCTAAAAAGAGGGACGGAAGGAGGAAGAAGTGGGGGTGGGGAGAGAAAGAAAAGGAAGAAGAAAATTGAGACAGTCCAGTGAAGTAGAAAGTACTTCTGTTCATTGGTTCCAGATACATTTGCAAGACCTAAGAAGCATTATTGGAACCTAGAAGTTGTACAGCTGTTAGCTAACAGCTGTGGTCTGGACCGCAAGTAGCTACCCTCCAGCTACTTGGTTGGGAGTCACTGAGTTGACCCCATTGAGGAAACTGGCTAAGTGCTTTGGAATTTTACCAGATACAAAAGTTCCCTTTTCAATGTAGTACTTTTCCTGGAAGCTAAATGGTAATAAGCAACTGAAATAGGCAGGTGTCAACTTTGCCCTTTCAATTTAGCAGACATTAAATCCTCTGGACTGGAGATGTTACAGAAGCAGTTGAGTAAAATCGCTGAAGGAAAACTTGAAGAAGAAAGAAAGATGGGCTAAAAAAAAAAAAAAGAAAGAAAGATGGATTAAACATAGATGAGCTTCACCTGTCAAGCAAAATTACCTACTTCTATTTTTTGTATGACAATAAGATTAATCATCTAGTAACATATACAAATACTTAATCTGAAAGTTTAATTGAACAAATATTGCAAAATTTAATAGAAATTCAGCAAATTCCAAAGATTAGAAGATCACTAGGTGTGTGGTTTTTATGTTTTTACTTTTTGTAGCACTAGGGATGAAACCCAGAGGTGTCCACCACTGAGCTACATCCTCTGCCCTATTTGTTTAGTGGTAGGGGTTGAACCTAGGGTCTTTGCACTGAGCTCCATTCCTAGCCCTTTTTATTATTTATTTTGAGACAGAGTCTCACTAAATCACTAAATTGCTCAGGCTGGGCTCAAATGTGTGATCCTCCCATCTCAGCCTCCCAAGTAGCTGAAATTGCAGGCATATATCACCATGCCTGACCAGAAATTACAGTATTAATGAAATGTTGTTCCCCTACATAGGAAAGTGTGTAGTGCTTTCTTTTTAAAAGTTTTATTCTTGGGTTTCTCACAACAATCGATAGTGTTTATTCATTACATCTGCCATCTAAAGACCAGCAGTAGTACACCAGCTTGACTAAAGATTTACAGCACTAAATATATTTCTTTCACAACAACATAATGTGTGATTGATCATTTACTTTTGTGTTTACAGGGTAGTCTCTTGCACTCTGCTGCAAGCTCCCTGTGTATGTTCAGCTCAGTATTCCTCAAGAGCCAGCACATGCTGGCACTTAGTGGCCACTTAGAATTTGCTGAATACACAAATAAACTTTGGAAGTAGGAATTTGGAGATAATGATTCTAGTTTCAGGTGTGTTGAGTTTGAGGTTCCTGTGCTTCATTCCAGCGAGCCCATTTGTTGCAAGGCCAGTTTCCCATTTCACCGTTCCTGTGCTTGACATACTCAACCCACACATCCAAAACCAGCAAGCCCTCTGGCTCCTTCCAATTAATAGGCCATCATCTACCTTATTATGCCAGGGTTGGGGGACATGGACACATGATATGTTTAAAGTGGCCTTTACTATGACAGTCTGTAAGTCACACCCTCCTCTCCCACATAAGTACATACTCCACATACTCCTCCATAATTTTAAATATAGCTGTTTTCCCCAATCTCTGGATAAACCATCCCATTTACCTCAGGGTAAAAATAGCCCAGGATCACATGCCAGCTCAATCCTAGGACTTTGCTGGAAACTTCTTTAACTGGTCAGTGATCACAGATGGCAGAAATATAGAACCACCCAGTCTGTCTATCTCCTATTGCTACCCTGGGCAGCTGTTAGTAAGGAGAGTGAATAAAATCTATAATTAGTGTTGCCAGATAAAATACAGGCCATTCAGTTCAGTGTGAATTACAGATAACAATTATGTTTTAATATGTGTTCCCCCTATAATATTTAGAATATACTCATACTAAAATAGTTATTCATTGTTTATTTGAAATTCAAACTGAATTACACATCCTGTATTTTTATTTGCTAAAGTTGGCAACCCGACCTATAACATAACCAATTTAAGAAAATCAAGCACCATTGCCTTTATAAATTTAACATAGTCTCATATATTGTTTATTGCAAATTAATAGTGTATATAATGTAAAACAATTTCAATGACCATATGAACTTTGCCTTTTTGATGTATGCATTTATAGAGAAAAGGCCATTGTACTTAGTTTTAACATAAGAAATGAAATTGAGGGGCTGGGGATTTAGCTTAGTGACGCTGCACCTGCCTCGCAAACACAAGGTCCTGAGTTCGATCCCCAGTACCAAAAAAGAAATTGGATTCCTGAGTAATCTTTCCACTGCAGAATGTATCCAGGAGGATAAAAAGAAATTCATTCATATTTTTCTTACCTAGGCCAACAAACTAAGGTGCATTAATATTCATACTCAAGAAACCTTGAAATGCTGTTTTGGAAATTCATTCTAGAAAAACCAAGATATGGAAATTGCTAAACACTGGATCCCTTAATTGCTCCATCATTGCTGTGGGTTCATTGAATATTGGTCAACTGTAGAGTTCCCAGAAATTCATTTATTCTTTGGCATATATATTTTTTGGCTCCAGTATCACTGAAGAAAGTAAGGAATAGGGCTGGGGATTTAGCTCAGTGGCACTGCGCCTACCTCACAAGCACAAGGTTCTGAGTTCAATCCCCAGTACCAAAAAAATAAAACAAAGTAAGGAAACTTCAAAACTGACTATGTGATGCTGGGGACAATAGTGCATACCTATTGTCCCAGCACTCAGGAGGCTGAGGCAGGAGGATCACTGCAAATTCGAGCCAACCTGTGGGCTACTTGGGCTAATAGTGAGTTCAAGGTCAGCCTGAACTACATAGCAAAACCTCGTCTCAAAACAACAAAATGTTGATAGTGACATTATTCATAATAAGTGAAGAAAAGTAACTAGTATTATGATTTGCATATATTTTTCCCATTGTCTTTTTACTTTCTTGATTGAATTCTTTGTAGCACTAAAGTTTGTAATTTTGGTAAGCTCGAGTTATCTCCTGCATACGGTTATTTTGTCACTTGTGATTTGGTGTCATATCTCAGCAACCATTGCCTAATCCAAGATCTCAAAAGATTTACTCCTGTGTTTCTTCAGTTTTATAGTTTTAGCACTTACATTAAGTCTGTGATCCATTTTGACTTAATTTTTGTATATGCTATATTATAGGGGTCCAGCTGCATTCTTTTGCTTGTAGATTTCTTGTCAGTTGTCCAAGCACTGTTTGTTTAAAATACAAGTTTTCCTTCTATTAAATTGCTAGTTTATAGAAACACAACAGATTTTTGTATATTGGCCTTGTATCTTGCAAACTAGCTTAACTCATTTATTAACCTTAACAGTGATTTACAGACTCCTTAAATTTTCTATATACAAGATCATATCAGCTGCTAATAGAAATAATTTTACTTTTTCCTATTCAATCTAGATGCCTTTTATTTCTTTGTCTTCCCCAATTTCCTTGGCTAGAATCTCTTATTACAATGTTGAATAGAAGAACAGACATCTTGTCTTATTCCTGCTACTGGAGGGAAAGTTTTTAGTATTTTATTCACCAGATATTATGTCAGTCATGAGTTTTATGTTTATTCCCTTAATCAGATTGCAGAAGTTTCCTTCTATTCTTTGTTAGAGAATTTTTTTTTTTAGCCTGAAAGGGTGTTGGATTTTGTCAAGGGCTTTTTCTTTGTCTACTGAAATTATCATACAGTTTTTATTCTTTTATTAATATGTACATTATGTTGATTGACTTTCATATGTTAAACCAACCTTATATTCCTGAGATAAACCCTACATGATATGTAATCCATTTTGTCCATACCTTTTTTTTTCTTTTTGGTACCAGGGATCAAACTCAGGTCCTTGCTCTTGTGAGGCAGGTGGCAGAACCACTGAGCTAAATCCCTGGCCCTGTAATCCATTTTGTGTGTCACTAGATACACTGCTAATATTCTGTTAAGAATTATTGTGTCCATATATTCATATGGGATTTTAGTATATAGTCTTTTCTCTTTCCCCCTCCCCATCTTTTTCTTTCTTTCTCTCTTAATTTCTTTCTTTCTTTCTTTTCTTTCTTTCTCTCTCTCTCTTTCTCTCCTTCTTTCTCTCCTTCTCTCCTCTCTTTCTCTCTTTCTTTCTTTGAAACAGAGTCCTATATTAGTATATTGCCCAGGCTGGCCTCAAACTGGCACACTTCTTGTCTCGGCCTCCTGAGTGCTGGATTACATACACCACTGGCTCTAGTTATAGTTTTCTTTCTTGTGATATCTCTGTCTGATTTTGGAATCAGGGTGATACTGGGTTCATAGAGTGAGTTGGGAAATCCAACCTCCTCTATTTTTTGCAAGAGTTTCTGAAGGATTAGTGTTCTTTTCTATCTGATAAAATTCACCAGGGAAGGCATCTAGCCTGGGCTTCTTGTGAGAAAGTGTTTAATTACTGATTAAAACCCTTTGCATGTTATATAGTAATTCTCTTCAGATTTTCAATTTCTCCTTGATCCAATTTTGGTAGTTTGTATGTTTCTAAGAATTTGTCCACTTCATCCAGGTTACCTAATTGGCTGGCATGTTTATAGTTATTCTTGTAATCTTTTTTATTTCTATAATGCTGGTAGTGATGTTACCCCTTTCATTCCTGATTTTAGTAATTGGAGTCTCCTTTTTCTTTTCTTGATCATCTAGCTAAGTTTATTGGTTTTGCTAATACTTTGAAAGAACCAACCTTCAGTTTTGATTCTGTTGCTTTTTAAAGTTTCATTTATTTCTACTCTTTTTATTTCCTTTCTTCTGATTGGTTTGGATTTAACCTTTTTGTATTGATCTGAGATTTTCTTTTCTAAGATAGATGGTTACAGCCATTAATTTCTTTCTAAGCATTGTTTTAGCTTAATCCTTATATATTTTCTGGTTATTTTCATTCATCTTAAAGGTATGTTCTGCCAGGTGTGGCGGCACATGTCTGTAATCCCAGCACTCAGGAAGCTGAGTCAGTGGTAGTAGTTTAGGCTGGCCTTGAACTTACTCTGTAGCTCAGGCTGGCCTCAAACTCAAGGTGATCCTCCTGCCTCAGCCTCCCTAGTGCTGGGACAACAGGTGTGCACCACCACGCCCAGCAGAAGTAGACAAAAATTCTCAATGGCCACGATTATTCATTTGATATTTATTCAGTGATATTTACCTACATCATTCTATAGTAGCTATCAGAGCTTTATGTATTTGAAATTTTCTTGGCAAAATCATTATCTCAGCTGTTTTTCTTCATTTTTAATTTCAGAATTCCATGTGAGTAACCCATGGTTAGTGGTACAAGAAACTGTTAAAACAAGGTATGTTTATTGTACCAGGTATGTAGTGATTTATTCAACATTCCTTTTCTGGAGATTGTCCTAAATTTGTAATGTTTATTGAACATCTTCGGTGTCATAATTACCATTTGAAAAACAGAATCAGGCAGTGCCACTCCCCAAAGTAAAATATGACCAAGAAGACATAGTGTCTACATTACAGAGGTAAATGTGTGTTGTCTTCATGGGCTTGATGATCATCAGTAACAGTCTCCTGGAATATGAACAACCACAGTGCATATTTATAAACCTGTTCTCCCTTCCTTCTGAATAAACTACATGAACTCACAAAGTAAATGGAATCAGTATATTTGACTACAGATACCCGATAAGTTGGAGCTGGTGGTGTACTGGCTATCTTTGAGTTTGGTAGAGGGTGGTTACTATTCATACTGCAAAATGATAAAGCTCACAGGAATCTCAGAAATCACCTAGCCAAACTCCTTCACGACTCATGGTCTGGTCTTTTTTGCTGTTGTTTTTTTTTTTTTTTTTTGCTTTTTGAGATAAAACCTCCCTGTGTTTTTCAGCCTGGCCTTGAACTCACTAAGTAGCCCAAACTGGCCTTGAATTCCTCATGATCCTCCTGCCTCAGCCTCCTGGGTGCTGGGATTACAAGCGTGCGGGACCATGCCCTGCTTCATGGTCTGTTTTGATCACCACTGGAATCTCTAGCATGAAGCAGAGTTCCTGGCACATACTATGGGGCTCTAGTTGTTGGATGAATGGATCTTGCTGAAGTGCCTCTGCCCAAGACTCTTTCTTATGGCTGTTGTATCAGGTCCAGACTCCCTTACCTGCCTATCAAGTCCCTGCAGGCTTTGTCTGTACTCCACCTATAGTTAGATTTCTTGTCACTCCTCATCGCACTCACTCTCCAAGAAGGATGGTGGCCTATCCTTTCCTTCTTACCTCTGTTCACTCCATTGTCCCATTTCAAATGTACCTTCTTTTCATCCATCCAAAATCCTATACTTCCCTTGAGTTCTACCACTTCCATGAACCCCTTCTCCAACAAATCTAAACCACATTAGTTTTCCATTCCCAATAATATGACATTATATGGAAAAAACAGACTTTTCTCTCTGTACTCATGCTCCACACAGAACATGATGATCAACAACTGTTCAGGTGTTTTTTACACACATACCAAGCAACTGTCCAGAGATACAAACTAGGTGTGCTGTGATCACCTCAGCTCTGATGCTATCTCCAGGAAAGAGTGTCAGATCCCATGGGTTAAGGGCTCAGGACCACCAGACTGTGCTTCTGATCAACTGGCTGTAAATTGAGTTTACCATGACGCCATCCCTCCTTTGGTTCACTGATTTGCTAGGATGTCTCACAGAACTCAGGAAACACTTTATTTACATTTATTGTTTTCTTATAAAGGATCCAGAGGAACAGCAAGAAGAAGAGATGCATAGGGCAAAGTATGAGATCAGCGGGGAGCTTTTGCGCCCTCTCTGTGCACACCACCCTCGAGCACCTCCATGTATTCAACAATCTGGGAGCATGGCAGACCTGTTGTTCACAAGTTTTTACTGAGCTTAATCTCCACAACCCCCTAATCCTCTTTGCTGGAAGTAAGTGGGTAAGGCTGAGAGTTCCTAGCCCACTGGTGCCCACCTATGACACATGTGCCGAAGTGGACTGTTTGTATTATTGAAAACTCCAAAAAGTTTGCCATCACAGTCCTAGCCTGTCATCCTCTCTCATGGTCTTTTTGGTGACTGGTGACTGGCCCTGCCCTGTCCTAAGCTGTTCTCAACAGCATAAACTCCGGTGGGATTAAAAAGGACTCATTGGTCTGGGGATGTACACCCTGGGTTCAATCCCCAGGGCAGAAAAAAAAAGATTCATTATGAAAAACAAAAGACACCCCTAGCACTCAGGAATTTTTAAGAATTTTAGGACTGCCATGACAGGTACTAAGAACGAAGACCAAGTATATTTCCTGTTATACCACAGACATGAAGTATCGTTTATTCATTCAACGAATGTTTATTGACATCTACCCTGTGTGACTGCACTAGTTAAACATACAGGCGATATATGTATAACATACAGTGTATATTTACTTCTTGGTTTTTTTTGGTACCGGGAATTGAACTCAGGACCTTGCGCTTGTGAGGCAGGTGGCGGAACCACTGAGCTAAATCCCCGGCCCTATATTTACTTCTTTAATGGTCCTGGGGATGGGACCCAAAGTCTTGCTCACACTAAGCACATACTGCACCACTGAGCTGCATCCCTTCCCACAAACACGAGAGATATAAAAGCATAAAAGGGACCCCAACCAACATTCATGATGTTTATCAGTAACAGAGACAACTTTTAATCAGAGACTCGTACAAGTAGATAATAGATTACAATGGTATAATCGCTAACATTTAATTTTTATGTGGCTGGCCCTGTTCACATCCTTTATAGCTATTATCTGTGAATTAACTCTGAAGAAAACCCATAGGAAAAATAGTATAATCTCATTTTGCAGGAAAATAACAGTTGTACCTAAAAATGTGTGATATCTGTTTCCACATATATTAAATGGAATTGTTTATATAAGTAAATGGATTCTTATTGGCAGAGCCCTTGGATTATGACTGACTCACAAAATGATGATAATGTGGAGCTGAGGGGTTAAAGTAGGAAAATCCCAATAGAGACATTAAGAAGAGCTGTGTTGGATTTAGCTCAGTGTTTCTGCTGCCTGCCTCGAGAGCACAAGGACCCAAGTTTGATCCCCGGTACCAAAAAAAAAAAAAACCAAACAAACAGAAGACCTATGATCTGAAAGAAGTGTAAGTGTGAACAAGGCAAAAAGAGTGGTGAGGTGGAGTGCCTCAAGCAAAAGGAACAGTGAGTGCAAAGGTCCTATGGAGGGAGAGAGAGCCACACAGGATGGGGCATGATATCAGGTGAGGATGTAGTTAAATAGCTGCTAAATCATACAGGCTGTGGCTATGTTAAGCATTTTAGTCTTCACCTAAAGTCACTGAAGGATTTTAAGAGGGTTTACGTGATCAGATATGCATTTTGTAAGATCATTTTGGCTACTTGGAGAAGAAGGGCTTGGAGCATACTGAGAGTAGATTTGAGTATGATTAAGAAGCTTTTGCAGGGTTATAGGGAAGAGAAGATGGTAGTTTAGATAAGGCTAGTAGCAGTACTTTGAACAGTAGATGGTTCTAAGATTTTTTAAAAGTAGAATTTGGTGGTGGATTAAGGAGGGTGGAGGATGAGGGGCAAGACATTAGGGAAATGCCTATTCTTGTACAAGCACTCACTGACATAGTTACCTATATGTACAGTGAGTTTGAGGTGCCCCTGTGACTTCCAAAAGATTTGACAGGTTCAAAAAAACTCACATTTATGATTGCGGCTGGAGTCATTGATACTGATAAAAAGAAAAATTCTGAGATCTCTTAAATTTAATTAAAGGAGTACGAGGATGGAGAGGAGAAGAGGTACTGGAAATTAATCAGTTAACACTGTTGGCTCAATGAACAAAAGACTGTTCCAGGGCCGAGGATTTAGCTCAGTGGTTCCGCCGCCTGCCTTGCAAGCACAAGGGCCTGAGTTCATCCCCAGTACCAAAAAAAAAAAAAAAAGACTGTTCCACATTCCTGAATGTATGTTTCAACCTTGACTTATGACTCCAGGCTGTAGGTCACTAGTTGTCACTGCATCTGACTTGCAGATGAACTTCCCAGGCTATTAACTCTAACCAACCCAGAAATAAGAAACATTTTTTTTCTTTTGGTGTTTTTGAGACTGGGTCTCACCTTGTAGACCAGGCTGAACTTGAACTCACATACATCCTTCTGCCTCAGCCTCCTGAGTGTTGGGATTATAGGCATGCGCCACCGTGCTTGGGCTTGGCTAGAAACACTTCTTACAGTCTTATCCCAAAACATTCCTCACTTCACATTATCCCAGCTCTCTGATCTATAGCCAATGTAGGCTTGATGTAACAAGTTATACCTTCTTTCCCCAAATTTTCATTATAGAAATATTCTTTGGGCCGCTGTAGTGGCACATGCCTAAAATCCCAGTTACTCAGGAGACTAAGGCTAAGGCAGGAGGATCTCAAGTGTGAGGCCAGCATGGGCAACTTAGTAAGACTGTTTCAAAGTTAAAAAAAATCCAAAAATTCAAAGGAACTGGGGATGTAGCTCAGTGGTAGAGAGCACCCCTGACTTCAATCTCTAGTGTTACTCGGTAGTTCCTGTAGAAATGACTCACCAATTGAAAGCATTCCAGATTCTTTTTGCCTCAAACAAAGAATTGGATGAGACAACCCAAAAACGATCCCAAAGGTGTATTTCAAAGGTGAGGGTGAAGGGGTATGGAAAGAACTAGCTCTGCAGAGAAAACTTGGGGCAAACAAAGAGAGGAAAGGATAAAAGCAAAAATAAAAGTGCACCCTGTGGCTCCTAGATGCTACTATGAGGAGTCAGGATAGTGGGCTCCTCCTGGCATCTCCCTTATTTTATGCCATCCACATCTCATGGGAACCCACGAGAAGTTCTACATACAAGATCCTGAGAATTATTTGGCCCTGTCCTGGAATCTTGTAATTAACAGGTCCCACTTATTTCCCCAGCCAGCTTTGCCACACCCTGTGTTCTATATCACTAGTACTGTCAGGGGGAAGATAAAAATTATTGATTTTAAGTCCAGTGGAAAGATTTCCTCCTGCTGTCTAATCTGTAGTCTGTGACTACTGGTAGTCACAGAATTTGTCCTAGGACCTAGTCCTATTTTTTTTTTTTAATCAGCATCTGTAATGGATCGGTAAACCCTTTTATTTCAGTGCTCCCTTGGTCACATGAATTTTGGGTGGTGACTGGTAAAGTCCTGGGCACAAATGAGAATATTCAGGGGAAGTATCTAATGAGAAGAAAGAAAAGCAAGCTTAGGACTAAGCTTTGGGGGATACCTAGAGTTGCTGTTTGGGCAGAGAAGGATCTAACTTACCAAGGACTCAGAAAGAATAGCCAGATATACCGTATGAGGAAAAAAGGGGAGCATTATGTCATGGAGGCTGAGACAAATGAGTATTTTGAGATGAGAATGATCATTATGCCAATTGTGGCCAGAAGGTAATAAGATGACTTTAAAACGCTAGATTTGGTCACAGTGGCACAGTTTTAGTCAGAAGGAGGACAGCTCCTCTGCTAAACTGGGAAAGAGGAGAGGATGGAGACAGGTGACACAAGCTTTATGTTTGGTAGTAAGGTCGTGGGGCCTACCAGGTGATGGTTTCTGGTTTTTGTCAATTGAAGCAAGGCCATCCACTGAGAGTGTGGGGCAAGGAGGGGAACCAAAGTTTGTGAGAGGGACAGGTCTGATTAAACAGTGGGAGAGCATGATGACCTAGCTTGGGGGTGTTCAGGGTTCCTTTGAGCGTCTCTGGACCAAGCTGCCCTATTATGTGACTTTCTAGAGCAGGGCACAAACTACCTATAAGCAGGGCTATGTAGAAGGTAGGTGACTAGGTTTGTTAGAGTTTGGGGATTTTCTGGTAGGTAAAGTGAAATAAAAATGGAAAAAAGTGGAATTTGGGGACTGGGCAAAATAGTGCAGTCATAGACCATGAAATCTAAGCTAGGGCCAGGGATGTAGCTCAGTGGCACAGTGCCTGCCTGGCAAATGCAAGGACCTGAGTTTGATTCCCAGTACCAAAAGGGGTGGGGGGGAAGCTAAACTAGATCAATAGGAGAAATAGGAAAGGAATTGAAAAAAAGGTGATGAGGTCAATGAATGAAAGTTCAGTGAAGTTGAGTTCAACAAAAGTTGTAGGGGTGGTTAATAGGTACAGGAAGGAAAAAATCATAGATGCTCTCAAACTGGAGACAGATTAATTGAAGAAACAGTTAAATTTGTTTTTGTGTTTTTGTTTGTTGTTTTGCTTTTTGAGACAGTTACTCCCTACATAGTTTAGGCTGGCCTTGAACTTACTATGTTGCCCAGGCTGGCCTCACACTCACAGTGATCCTCCTGTTTCAACCTCCCAAGTGCTGAGATTATAGGTGTGCTCCACCACACCCAGCTCAAATTTATGTATTTTTTATACTAAGCTTGAGGAAGTGTGGACAGCAGTGGAGAAACATGATTGGAAAAATAGGGGTATTATTCAATAGTTATAAACTAGGGGGGAATTTAGCAAGGCCTATTTATTCAGATCTCTCTATCTCTTCATCTTCAGAAATAAGGATGTCCCTTTTGAACTTTAATGATCCATCTTGGGGGAGAAGGACCAGGGGAAGGTGAGAGTGACCTTTCTGTTTTTACCATTTTTTCAGATTCCTTTAGTTTACAATGTCCAGTATGCTGAGGCACTGTAGTTTGGGGTAGTGTTCCTGAACCAGTCACAGCCCCGTTGGGAGGAGAGGAGTTTGTGTTGAAAGATGCCTGAATTAGATTCTGGAAATGGAATTGTTATAGAGGATGACACACCCAAGGGAGAGTGGGAGGAGTGGGCTGCTCTGGGAGGAGAGAGGAGGATGTTGGGATCAGAGCAACGAGCGGCAGCCAGGGCCGTAGGTGAGAGATCACCTTTTTGATCATTGAAGTCACCCAGAATAATGGCAGGGCTTGTAGTAGAGAGAAATAATGGGCCAACATCTTGCCTGACTGAGCAGGAAGCCACAGGCAGGCCTGTAGATAAGACCATGGGATGAGGAAAAGATTAATTGGGTGCAGGGACCTCAAAAACCTGGCTATTCTTTTTCCTCTTAAGTATAGGGGAAAGAATATGATCTGGAAATGGCAGAGGGAAGCCAAAGAATAACAACCCCTCTCTGTTAAAGGATTTCTTTTGTGTGTGTGGCGGTGGAGGGGGCATGGAACCTGGGCCTTGTGCATGCTAGGCAAGTGTTCTACCACTGAGCCACACCCCTGGCTCCAAAAGGGAAAAAAAATTGTTAGGATAAAATCACATCTGTTGTTCAGATATAAAATGAAATGTGATGGGGATTTTTGTTAACTTATTAGTGGGAAAACAGCAAGAAGTCCAACGGTGAATCTACTTTATAGATCAGAAATTTGAAATTAATTTGAAAATGTTGGTAAAACTAGTTTCTTCTCATAGTGGGAGGCAAGTCAGTTGAGGCCACTGGGCAGAATTTATTTGCATGTCTGTAGACAAGAATTATTTTGCTATAAGTTATCTACCATTTATAGAGTTGTAAAATATGTAAAAGGCAGTAAAAGGTTAGAATCGAATGCTGTGGAAAGGTATGTTCTAAAGAATTTATGATTTTCCACTGGAAATATCAGTCATATTTTTTGCTTATTCCAGATTTCCTTAGCTTCTCATTCCTGAGGTGTGCGGAGCCTGATGGCACAACCAGCTACCACTTGGGTGGGTACAGGGAAAATGGTGCCCAGGCTGAGAAATACTCCACTTGAACAATGATCTTCACAAGCCACATGCATCCCATGTTACTTATATGTTATATAATGCAATGTTGTCCTAATATTTTATGTTCATTTTATAAATCACAAACTGTTTAAAAATTAAAGGATGATATGATGTTGAAATAAATACAATATGTTAAATTTCCAAATTGTATTATCTGTACAAAAAGATACCCTTTTTTTTGCTCCCATTAACTTGTTTTTTTTTTTTTGAAACAGGTCTTACTATGTAGCCCAAGCTGGCCTTGAACTCACTGCAATCCTCTTCCCTCACCCTCCTGAGTGCAGGGATTATAGTCATAGACCACTATGCCTGGCCCTACTAATTTTTTCTTTTTTTAAAAAAGAGGAAATGTTTATTTATTTTTTTATTGTTACATTTTAGATACAAATAATGATAACATTCATCATAGGGAATTTGTACCTGTACATGATATACCTTGCAGCTTCTTTTTTTCCCACTCCCCTCCCTTGAAGCTTCTTCCTCTCCTTATTTACAAAAGCTTTGTTTACATTTTTTCCTTCTACTCTCTTTTCTTTTTGTCCTTCCCTTCCTTTCCCCCTCTCTCCTCCCTTGTTCCCCTTCTCATTTAAATGTTTTCCCATTTTGCAATATCTATTATAACTTTGGTCCTTATTTACCCTTTTGGTTTCTCACACCAGAAAAACAATGTGATATTTAAATATGTGTGTCCAATTTATTTCATTTAAGAGTATGGTCTCAAGGTACATCCATTTAGCTACAAATGTCTCAAGCTTGTCCTGTTCTGTGGCAGAGTATTACTCCATTATATAAAAAACCCCACATCTTCTTTACCCATTCATCAGTTGATGTGTATTCAGACTGTTACCAAGATTTAGCTGTTACAAACTGTGCTCCTATAAACGTGGGTGTGCAGATATTGCTGTGATATGATGCTTTTCATTATTTTGAGAAGATAGCAAGAAGGGAAATAGCTAGGTTGAATAGAACCTCTAGCTTTAGTTTTTGAAGAAATCTCCACACTGATTTGCTCAGTGATTGCACCAGTCTACACTCCCACCAGTAGTGGAGAAGGGTTCCTTTTCCCCCACAGCTCCATCAGCATTTGTTATCGGTTGATTTCTTGATAATAGCAATTCTTGTGGAGTGAGACAGAATCTCAGTGTTGTTTTAATTTGCATGTCTTAAATGACCAGTGAGGTTGAGCATTTTTATATATTTATTTGCCATTTCTACTTCTTCATCTGAGAAGTGTCTATTCATTTCAGGTGCCCATTTTTGGATTGAGTCTTTAAAATTTGGGGGGCAGTCTCATTTTTTTGAGTTCTTTATATATTCTAGATATTAGTCCTTTGTCTGAGGAAGAGCTGGCAAAAATTTATTCCCACACTGGGGGTTGTCTTTTTACTCTGTTGCTGGTTTCTTTTGCTGTGCAAAAGCTTTTTAATAATGTGAGATCCCAGTTGTTGATTCTTTGTGATATTTATTGTGTGATCAGGGTTTTGTTCATAAGTCTTTGCCTACACCAATCTATCTTCCTACCTAATCTATCTTCCAACAGCTTAGTATTTCTGTTTTAATATTTAGATCTTTGATCCATTTTGATTTTAGTTTGGTGCATGGTGAGAGATATGGGTCTAGTTTTAATCTTTGGTATGTGGAAAGCCAGTTTTTCCAGCATCATTTATCAAAGAGGCTATCTTTCTTCCAGGGAAGGTATTTGGCTCGTTTGTCAAAGATAAGGTGGGTGAGTGCATCTTCTAACCTGTTCCATTTGTCCTCAGCCTCAGGTCCTTTTTTTTTTTTGCCAGTACTATGCTGTTTTGTTTTGTTTTTTGGGGGGTACCGGGGATCAAACTCGGGTCCTTGCGCTTGCGAGGTACTATGCTGTTTTATCACAGTAGCTTTGTAGTATATTATCAAGTCAGGGATTGTGATGCTCCCTGCCTTGTGTTTGTTGCCCAGAATTGCTTTTGCTATTCTAGGTCTCCTCTGGTTCCAAATGAATTTTAGGATTGTTTTTTCTAAATCATGGAGATATGCTATTGGTATTTTGATTGGGATTGTATTAAATCTATGTAACAATTTTGGAATATGACCATTTTCACTATATTGATTTTTCCTACCCATGAACAAGGGGTATCTTTCCATTTTCTGATATCCTCTTCTATCTCCTTTTTCAAACAACTGTAGTTTTCCACGTAAAGGTCTTTTACTTCCTTTGTTAAATTGATTCCTAGGTATTTCATTTTTTGGGGGGATGTTATTGTGAAAGGTATTGTATCTCTATTTTTTCTCTTAGTGATTTTAGTTCAGGAATACTTTTTTTTTTTCTGGTACAGGGAATTGAACTCAGAACCTTGTGCTTGCCAGGGAGGCAGGGTGCCACTGAGCTACATCCCTGGCCCTTAGGAATACCATTGATTTTTGAGTATTGACTTTGTATCAAGCTACGCCACTGAATTTGGTAATTAAATCTAGAAGTGTTTTGGTGGAGTTTTGGGGGTCTTCTATGTAGAGTATCATTTCATCTGCAAATAATGATAATTTAACTTTCTTTCCTATGCTTATTCCTTTTCTCTCTCTTGCCTAATTGCTCTGGCTAATATTTCCAGAACTATATTGAATAAGAGTGGTAACAGTGGACATCCTTATCTTGTTCCTGATTTTAGAGTGAAAGCTTTCAGTTTTTGTCCATTTAGTATGATGTTGGCTATTGGTTTGTCATTGATGGCTTTTATCAGATTGAGAAAAGACCATCTATTCTAATTTTCTGTAGGATTTTTATCATGAATGGGTGTTGGAATTTGTGAGACAGTTTTTCTTCATCAATTGAGATGATCATATGGTTTTTATCCTTGGTTCTGTTAATGTGGTGTATTACATTTACTGATTTGCTTATGTTGAACCATCCCTGAATTCCTGGGATGAATTGTACTTGGTCATGGTATATAACCTTCTTGATGATTTGTTGCATTCTGTTTGCCAGTATCTTATTGAAGATTTTTGTGTCTATGTTCATTAGGGAGTTTGGCCTATAGTTCTCTTTTTTTGGTTGAATCCTCTGGTTTTGTTATCAGGGTAAGGCTTTCTTCCAGGAATGACTTTGAGAATATTGCTTCCCTTTCAATTTCATTAAAGAGTTTGAGAAGTAGCAGCATTAGATCTTCTCTAAATTTCTTGTAGAATTCAGAAGTGAACCCATCAGGACCTGGGCTTTTCTTTGTTGGTGGGTTTTTAATTACACCTTCAATTTCATTGACTAATGTTGGTTTATTTAGAATTTTTATATCTTTGTGATTCAGCTTTGGTAATTCATATGTATCTAGGAATCTGCCTATTTTCTCTGTGATTTTCATCTTATTAAAATACAGGTTCTCAAAGTTGGTATTGATGATCTTCTGGATTTCTGCAGGATCTGTTGTGATTTCATCCTTTTCATTCCTAATTACATGGATTTGAGTCTTTTCTTTCCTTTTTTTGGATACATTTGGCTAAGGGTTTGTCAATTTTATGTAACATTTCAAAGAACCAACTCTTTGATTCATTGCTTCTTTGAATTATTTTCTTAGTCTCCATTGAATTAATTTCTGCTCCAATCTATAATTTTCTCCCATGTATAATCTTTGTGCTTGACTTGCTTTTCTTTTTCTAGAACATTGAGTTTCAACATTAAGTTGTTTACTTGAGCTTGCTGTTTTTCTGATATGGGAATTCACTGCTATAAATCTCCCTTTTAGAATTGCTTTCATTGCATCCCATAAGTTTCAGTATGTTGTATTGCCATTATCCTTTAACTGCAGAAACTGTCTAATTTCTTCTTTAATTTCATCTGTGACCCATTGGTTGTTCAGGAAGGTGTTATTTAATTTCCATGTGTTTATGAATTTTTTGTGGGGTTTTGTCTCATTGATTTCCAATTTCATTACACTGTGGTCTGGTAATATCATGGAATAACTTCAATTCCTTTGCATTTACTTAAGCATTTTCTATGAGCTAGTATGTGGTCTGTTTTGGAGAATTCCCATGTGAAGCTGAGAAGAATGTGTATTCTGATGTTGTGAGTTGGAACACTCTGTAGACAACTACTAAGTCCATTTGTTCAAAAGTTTGGTCAGTTCTGCTATTTCTTTGTGATTTTTTGGCTAAGTTGACCTGTCTATTTGTGACTGTGGAGTTTTGAGGTCTCCCACTATGATTGCACTAGTGCTTATTTAATTTTTCACATCCATTAATTTTTTTTATACAGTTGGGTGCATTGGAATTTGGTGCATATATATTTGTGATTGTTACCTCTTCTTCTTGGGTCATTCCCTTTATAAGGATGTAGTGACTTTCTTTTTTTCTCTTAATCAGTCTTAGCTTGAAATCCACTTTGTCTGCAAAGAGAATAACTACCCTTGCTTTTTTCCTGGGTTCCTGTCACATGGAATATTGTTTTCCATCCTTTGACTTTGTCTATAAATTTTTTTGAATTAAATGTGTTTCTTGTATGCAGCATATTGTTGGATCTTGCTTCTTCTTTTTTTTTTTCCATTTAGTTTATTGGTACATTTTAGGTATACAATACAATTACATTCATCATTGGAATCTTGTACCTTTACATGATGTATATTGATTATTTTTTTCACCATCCTCCTACCCTCCTTTCACCCCCTCCACCCTTCCCTATTTACAAAGACTTTATTTCCATTTTTTCCTTTTCTCATATTTTTTCTTTTCCTTTCTTTCCTTTTCTCTACCCCTCCCACTTCCCCTACTCCTTTAGACATTTTCTCCCTATTTCACAATATCAATTATACATTTTGATTCTTATTTACACTTTTAGTTTTTCACACCAGAGAAACTATTTGGTATTTGCACTTGTGTGTCCTATTTATTTCACTTAAGAGTATGGCCTCAATGTGCATCCATTTAGCTATAAATGTCTCTAGTTTCTCATTCTTTATGGTGGAGTAGTACTCCATTTTATTAAAAAACCACATCTTCTTTTTCCAGTCTCCAGTTGATGGGCAATTGGGCTGTTTCCAAATTTTGGCTATTACAAACTATGCCACTATGAACATGGGTGGGCATGTATCACTGTGGTATGATTCTTTTAATTTGGGGGGGGGAAATACCCAGTAGAGGAATAGCTGAGTCAAATAGGACTTGCAATCCTAGTTGTTTGAGGTATCTCCATATTGATTTCCACAGTGGTTGCACCAGTCTGCACTCCCACCAACAATAAAGAAGGGTCCCTTTCTCCCCAACCCCCACCACCATTTGTTATTGGATGATTTCTTGTTAGCAGCCGTTCTTTCTGGGGTGAGGTAGAATCTCAGTGTTGTTTTCATCTGAGATGACCATTTTTGAATTGGGTCTTTGAATTTGAGGGGGTCTGATTTTTTTCAATTCTTTATATATTCTAGATAGTAGACCTTTGTCCGAGGTACAACTGCTAAAAAATTTTTCCCACATTATAGGTTGTCTCTTAGCTCTGTTGGTAGTTTTTCTTGCAGTGTAGAAGCTTTTTAATAAGATGAGATCCCAGTTGTTGATTCTTTCTGCTAGTTCCCGTGCTATTGAGGATTTCTTCATAAAGTCCTTTCCTATGTCAATGTCTTCGAGGGTTTTACCTACCTTATCTTCCAGCAAGTTTAGTGTTTCTGTTTTAATATTTAGATCTTTAATCCACTTTGATTTTAGTTTAGTGCATGGTGAAAGATAGGGGTCTAGTTTTAATCTTTGGCAAATTGAAATCCAGTTTTTCCAACACCATTTATTAAAGAGACTGTCTTTCCTCCAGTGATGTTGGTTGGCTCCTTTGTCAAAGGTGAGGTAGCTGAGTGTGTCTGGAGTTGTTTCTGCATCTTCTAATCTATTCCACTGATCCTCAGGTCAGTTTCTTTGCCAGTAGTATGCTGTTTTTATCACAGTGGCTTTGTAGTACAGTTTCAAGTTGGGAATTGTGATACCCCCTGCCATGACCTAGAATTGCTTTTGTTATTCTAGGTCTCTTCTGGTTCCAGATGAACTTTTGGATTGTTTTCTTTAGTTCTGTGAAATATGCTGTTGGGATTTCAATCGGGATTGCCTTCAATCTGTATAGCAGTTTTGGAAGTATGGCCATTTTCACTATATTAGTTCTTACTACCCAGGAACAGGAGATGTCTCTCCATTTTCTTATATCCTCTTTGATCTCTTTTTTCAGAGTGCTGTAGTTCTCAATGTAGAGGTCTTTTGCTTCCTTCATTAGATTGATTCCTAGATATTTCAGTTTTTGGGGTGCTATTGTGAAAGGGATTGTTTTCCCAATTTCTCTCTCAGTGAGTCTGTTATTTGTGTACGAGAAGGCTATTGTTTTTTGAGTGTTGACCTTGTATCCAGCTACTCTACTGAATCTGTCAATTAAGTCTAGAAGTCTTTTGGCGGAGTATTTAGGGTCTTCTGTGTAGAGTATCATATCAGCAAATAATGACAGTTTAACTTCTTCCTTTCCTATCTTTATTGCTTTTATTTCTTTCTCTTGTCTAATTACTGTGGCTAATGTTTCCAAAACTATAGTGAATAGGAGTGGTGATAGTGGACATCCTTGTCTTGTTCCTGATTTTAACATGAAGGTTTTCAGTTTTTGACCATTTAGTATAATGTTACCTGTTGGTTTTTCATAGATAGCCTTTTTCAAGTTGAGATAAAGACCATCTATTCCAGTTTTCTGCAGGGTTTTTAAAAAAATTCTTTTATTGGCACATTTTAGGTATATAATATGTTTACATTTGTCATTGGGTGCTTGTACCTGTAAATGATGTATCTTAGTTCTTATTTTTTTCCCCCATTACCTGTGTGCCTTCACCCCCTCCACCCTTCCCTATTTACATAGATTTCATTTCCATTTTTTTTCTTTTCTCATAATTTTTCCTTTCCCTTCTTCCCTTTCCCCTTCCCTTCCCACCACCCCTACACCTTTGGACCTTTTCCTATTTCAGATTATCAATTATTCATTTTAATCATTTTAATCCTTATTTACACTTTCAGTTTCTCACACTAGAGAAACTATTCATTATTTACACATGTGTGTCCTATTTATTTCACTTAAGAGTATGGCCTCAGTATGCATCCATTTAGCTATAAATGTCTCTAGTTTCTGCAGGGTTTTTTTTTTATCATGAATGAGTGTTGAATTTTGTCAAATGCTTTTTCTGTGTCTATTGAGATGATCATATGGTTTTTGTCCTTGACTCTGTTAACATGGTGTATTACATTTATTGATTTATGTATGTTAGGGCTGGGGATTTAGCTCAGTGGTTTCACTGCCTGCTGCACAAGCACAAGGATCTGAGTTCAATCCCCGGTACCAAAAAAAAAAGTGATTCATGTATGTCGAACCATCCTTGCATCCCTGGGATAAATCTGACTTGGTCAGGGTGTCTGATCTTCTTGATGATCCTCTGTATTCTGTTTCCCAGTATCTTATTGAGGATTTTTGCATCGATGTTCATTAGGGAGATTGGCCTGTAGTTCTCTTTTTTGGTTGGGTCTTTCCCTGGTTTTGGAATCAAAGTAACACTTGCTTCCAGGAATGAATTTGGATCTTGATTCTTGATCCATTTTGCCAGTGTGCTTCTTTTCATTGATGAAATGAGACTATTTACACTAATGATTATAACTGATATGTATTGACTTATCCTGGTCATATTATTTTCCTGTTGTTGGTTTCCTTTTTTCTCCTTCTGTTTAATTGCTTGCCTTGCCTGGTGGATTCATTCTGATGGGGTTTGTGGAGTTGTAGTCCTCATTATCTCCTTCTAGAATGTCCTTCAAAAAATTTTGGAGTGGTGGTTTGGTGGTCCTGAATTTCTTCAGGTATTTCTTGTCATGGAAGTATCTTATTTCTTCATCACTTTTGAAAGACAGTTTTTGTGGGTTACATCAGTCTGGGTTGGAAGTTGTTTTCTTTTAGGGCTTGAAGTACTTCAAGCTCTCCTTGACTTGAGGTTTTGTGTTGAGAAGTCTTGTGTGATTCTGATGGGTTTTCCTTTGTAGGTGATTTGTTTTCTCTAACAGCTTCTAATATTCTGTTCTCATGTTTAATCTCTGAAAGCTTGACTCTTATATGCTTTTGTAGATTTTTTTTTTATCATGGCTAATTGGAGTTCTCTACACTTCATTTATTGGTATATCAAATTCTTTTTCCCTCCTTGGGATGTTTTCTGCTATTACTTCTTTGAACAGGCTTTTTATGTCTTTTGTGCTACCTCCAGCTTTTTCATTGACTCCAGTCAATCTTATGTTATTCTTCTTTGCATCATCTGTCAGCTGTTAGATTGATTTTTCATGGTACCTTGGTATTTTTAAGAAGTCTTTTTAGGGCCAGGCATTTAGCTCAGTGGTTCTGCCACCTGCCTCGCAAGCACAAGGTCCTGAGTTTGATCCCTGGTACCAAAAAAAAAGTCCTTCTTTTCATAATCATTGACTGAAATCCTATCTTCTATATCTGATATTGTGTCCTCACATTGGCTCATTCTACTTTCAGTGAAAATTTTAATCTCCTGGATATTGGTTTGAGTCTGTTTCATGGATTCCCTTTCTTATGTTGGGCATTCATGGTTTCCATCATTTTCCTAAGGTTCTCTCTCTCTTTTTTTCATCTATATGTGCTCTAGAGTCATTAACAATATCTTTCTTTATGGCCACCATCTTTGTATTTATCTGAGAGATTATTTCTAATTTGATTTTTTCTAGAGCATCATTTATCTGCTCTGTTACTTTCTCTTTTAGCACTTCAGAGAGTCCAGATGGGTGGATTTCAAATTATTCCACCTCATTTCCTCCTGGGTTTTCCTTTGTTGAGCTGGAAATCTGGGGTTGCATCTTGCTAAAGTGTCTTCACATTTTCTTTTTGTTGTTGTTGTTTTAGTTTAATTCCGGTTAATACTGGTAAATTACTTATGGCATGTCCTTTATTGGTAGTATTTAGAACCCATAGGAAATGACTACTTTTCAAAGAAGTCTTCCAGGTGTAGCTGGCTTCTGGATTTTGAGTCTGTTGCAAGATCCTACCTTTTCAATTTATTGGGGTTGAGAATTTGTTGGGGATGCCAATTTTATTGGGGATGACTATTTGGCCTAGCCCATGTTTCTTTGGCACTGGCCTATAGTATTGTTTATGATCCTTAGGCAATCTCAGTCTTGGCATACCAAGAAGAACAACTGATTAGAACAATTGTGTCACCTTGGCTAATGTAGTACAATTAGTGATAACAGTAACATCAAGCACAACCTACAAAATGACAAACTATAGTTAGTGTTAATTTGTTATCTTTAACTATATGAACTAGATTTGTGGTTATATAATGAAATCTAAAGTAAACCAGAAAATTATATACAGTTCTACACCCTCAGTGTGGCAATTTTACCCTCGGGAGAAAATTTTAAAAGGGTTAGGGGAAAAAGTAGAGAAATAAAAGAAGAGGAAGAGATTAGAAGCAGGGCTGAAGAACAAAGCATGATTATGTGAACTTTGGGAAACTGGTGAAGAAGACAAGAAAAGAGAGATAGAGGAAATAAAAAGAAACACAGAACACCAAAAATAAAACTAGAAACAATATTCACACTCATATAAAAACATGAACAAAGGATCAAAAAACAAAACAACAGAAAAAAAAACAAGAAAAAATAAGGAAAAAAAGTCCATTTCAAAGTGTGACTCTGCTGTCACTGGTAGACAGAATGGACAGACAGAGCCCAGATCTGTGTTGATTAATCCCAGCAAGTCAGCCCTAGATTTCTGGCATGGTAGTCAAGAATTCCAGCAAGCCTGCATCTTTAATTCTACTAAAGTTCAGGCTGGTTTCTGGCTGTGAGGCTGGAACCTGATTTATTCAGCCTGCAATACTGCATGTTCCTCCTGCTGGCTTGAAGTTGACCTCCTCCCAACTTGAACTCATTTGTGCCTTACCCTAACACTGAAAGCTGCTAGATGGAGCCAGCTCAAAGTTGCTCTGAGTTCTGACTTTAATTGGCCTCTCTCCAAGATGGCTACCAGCCAATCACCCTTTCCAGGGGACATTTAAACCTGAATAACTCACCAGCCACTACAGTTTGCTGTTTCCTCTGCTCTGTTCCATGGGTGCATTTCTCCATGGTGGCCTCTAGGGTCATCAGTAGTCACTGTGTGTCTGCAAGTTTGATCCACCCCTCCCATGCAGTGAGTCAGGGCTCAAGGAGTAAGCACCACTTGTCACCTTCTTCTTCACTGAAGTCTCTTTGCTCTCTCTGTCGCCTTGAATTCTCACTTCAGATCCTTGCTGGGTCCCAGGGACCACTTCCCTCCTTTTTCTCTTCCTCATGTGTTGCTGTATTCCAGCATCTGGACATCAAATCTTAGGCTGTTTTTCTACTGTTCACCACTCTGCCTTCTTCCTGGAAGTCTCTAATGTTTTCTTAAGAGCAATTTTCTTATGCTTTATTTTTAAAAATAATAGTTTATGATTTCAAAGGTTTGTTTCTATGATCTGTTCGTTACTTGGCTTTAATGGAGGTAAACCTGATGTAACTATAACTGTCCTAAATGTAACAATAGTTGGCTGGGCATAATAATGAAAAATTTTTCAGTCCTATTCACCAGTTTTGTGAAGGTTTTTATTGAGACTTAGCTAATTAGGTTTTTTATCTTCCATGATATCAATCAGGTGGATTTACAATTAATCAGTATAGTACATTTTTGTATTTATTTACAATATAGTTAAACTCCATCAACTCTGTGTATTTGTATGTGTGTGTGTGATTGCTTCAATTGCTGTAACATATCTGAGATAATTAACTTACTAAGTGTTACGGTTTGTGTCTGAATGGCCCCCTAAAGCCTCATGTGGTAATAGATAAGGCTTTTCAGAGGTGGCTGAATCTGGAGTGTGTGATTCTGGGGCCAAGGGTGTGTGATAATTAAAATAGCCCACTTATTGGTTTAGCATAGTTTGGGGTAGGATTAAGGATGCCCCACCCTGGGTGTGAGTGTTACCTGCCCTAAGGGCAAATAGCCTTGATGAAATTTAAGGACAAAAAGATAGTCATTGCTTGTTGTTGCTGTTATTTGCCACTTTGCTGCCTTCCTGCCTCCTGCCCACTATGAACCATTTCTCCTCTTTGATGCCCCTCTTGCATGGAGCTTCCCAACTATGAACTGAAACCTCTACAAACTGGGAGCCAAATACACCTTTTCTCTTTTAACTTTGGGTGTCGGGTATTTTGTCTCAGCAACAAGAAAAGTAACTAAGACACAAGAGAAAATACGTATTTTGACTCAGTTTCAGAGGGAGCATATGGCAGCCCTTATGGATAGGAAGAGAAAACAAGAAGAGGAAGGGACTTGAGGTCCCACTACCCCTTCAAGAGCACCTCCCCAATGACCAAAAGCCCTATTAGACCCTGCCCCTTAAAGTTTTCATAACCAACTAATATTGCTACTCTGGGGAACAACCCTTTAATACATAGATTTTGGAAGAAATTTCAAATCCAAATTGTAAGCTGGTCACAGTGGTGCACATCTATAATCTCTGTACTCTGTGAGGCTGAGCCAGAAAGATTGTAAGTTCAAATTTCACCTGGGAAACCTCCCAAGACCTTGTCTCAAGATAAAAAATTTTAAAAGGTACGGAGCTGTAGCTTAGTGTGGAGGGCCTAGACCCAATCTCCAGTACTATCCAAAAAAAAAAAAAAATCTACACTATACCACTCTTTTTTTTTTTTTTGGTACTGGGGATCAAACTTGAGCTCAGGACCTTGTGCTTGTGAGGCAGGCAGTGGCACCACAGAGCTAAATCCCCAGCCCTACACTATACCACTTCTGTTTCTGGCAGAGGGCGAGATTCTTAAATACAGTAGAAAACTCCAGGGTTTTATAAGTGCAAATAAGAGTATGCCTATGCATGCATGTGTGTGTGTGTGTGTGTGTGTGTGTGTACTAGGAATTGAAACTAGGGCCTTAAGCATCCTAAGCTGGTGTTCTATCACTAAGCTTCAACCCCAGGCCCAAGTATCAACATTTGTAGAAGTGACATATACCTTTTGTCAAAAAAAACACACTGTAATGAAAACACTTCTAAATATCATTTTCAAAATATTCTTTTGGAATAGCTTTCAAAAAGCAGTTGTTTTCTCACTTGTCAAAATATCAGCCCTATCTTGAAAGAACAGAATTTTAAAATACTGTTTCTTAGTATCTGTAAAGTAGCATACTGCTGACAGCTACTGTATTATCATTGAAAAAATCAGCAAAGTTCAGATCCTTGTCTTTTTGTGTGAGAAAAGTGCAAATTATTTATAGATTCTGACAACTATTTTAATATCCTTTAAAGAAACACCTAGCAAACCTCTGAGTGAAGCCAAATATCTTCATCATCAATCACCATCTCATCACAGACAATTGTAATATAAAGATTCTGCTATGGAAGAGTCTTGTTTCTACAAAAATTAACACCTTGATATCCTTCCTTAGCCACATACACACACACACACACACACACACACACACACACACACTATGTATATTAATTATGGGGAGCACAGCCATAATTCCATCTGGGCCATGGAACTCCTGCCTCTCTTGAAACATCAAGATGACTCATAACCGGCTGGCATGCAGACAAAAATGATGATGCTAGCATCTGTTTTTATATTAAATATTAGCCAAGATGAATTTCTTTCTTTTTTGAGTTGAAAAAATATGAATAGAAATCTAACATTAGCTTCCAGTGGATCATCACGCACACCCTGGATGTGCCCTTCCCCTTCCCCAGTGGGACCAGGTGATAGAGGATGGAGTAGGTCGGGACTGTTCCACTTCACTTCAGAGGAGCGTGAGGGCTCAAAAGAGGCTAGGACCAGAATTTCCAAAAATGGCTCCAGCATTCATCAGCTGTGCGGTCTTATGCAAATTAGAAAACCACTGTGCCTGTGTGGCTACATCTTAAAGTGGAATATTGTTATACGGTAGAGATGATAACACCTCATGGGACAGTGAGTATCAGTTAAAATAGTTTTATTAATCTGACCATAACACTTTTTGTATACCTGTTCTAAACCCTCCCAAATGGAGCACGCTACCCAAGACCCTTCCTTTATCCCTGACTTCCCCCAAAGGTTCATAAGGATCATGGAGGTCATCTGTTGAAGCCTCTTCACCCCCATTCTCCTCATCCAAACACCATCTTATCCAATACCATCTCATTTATCTCTTCCTATGCCTTGTTCCATCAGTTATCCCCTGTCTCCCAAGTATTAATCCACTCCAATGCTCCTTGCCTCTTTCCCTAAGATGATAAGGATCTTCAGATTTCTCCCAACATTGAAAAATGTTTAACTTTTGTAACAAAACCATATTTACCCCTTCACCTAATCCCAGTTACCCTCTAAGAAGAAACCATGATTAACAAACAATTGGTTAATTTGGGCTAATATTTATAGATCCACTGCATTGTTTTAAATTTCTGCACAGCATAGTGTCCCAAAATGTATAAGTCAGTTTCACATCGCTGGGACAAAATACTCAACACCTGAAACTAAAAGGAGGAGGGGTTTATTTTGATTCATATTTCAGAGACTTCAGTCCATGGCTGGTTGGTTCCAAGCAGAAATGGCATGGCAGAAGGGCATGGAGGAAAGTTGCCCACATCATGGCAGCCAGGAAGGGGGGAGACAGAAAGGGAGAGAGGAGCCCAGGACAAGAATGCACCCTTCCAGGTCAGGCATTCTGTGCCCCATTTCCTCACACCAGGCCCCATCTCCTAATAGTACATTCAGCTATAAACTCATCAGAGGATAATTACCCATAGTGCCCTCATGATCCAATCACCTTTCAAAAGCTTCACCTCTGAACACAGGAGACTTTGGGGGGACATTTTAGATCCAAGCCATAACACAATCAATAAATATTTGAGTGTCCACCATCTGCCTCACAAGTGCAAGGACCCGAGTTTGATCCCCAGTACTCCCCCAAGAAAATATTTGGGTGTCTACACCATTTCATGCCCTAAGAATATAACAGTGAACAAGATGGATAATATTCCTTGCCATTAAATAACAACTTATCTAAAGTTGGGGGAACAGAAAGTAAGGTAACCAAGTAAAAGAAGCTTAAATAGGGTGGGCAGGGAATGTATCATTGAGAAGTGGGACATTTGAGTAAAGATTTAAAGGAGATAAAGGAGGAGCCTTTGCAAATACCTAGGGGAAGAGCAATCTAAGCAGAAGATACAGCAAGTGCAAGTGTCCTGAGGCAAGAGAATGCTTACCACTGAACTATAATGCAGTGTTCATATATGAGCAGTGCTAGTTACTTCTCAAGTTCCATCAAGATTTATCTGAATATATTGAAACTTGAATAATAAGGTCAACCATCATCATAATCTTTACTCTGAAATAATAAGGGGAATTGTTTTTTCTGTACACAGTGAAAATATTGGAAGAAAATATGCATTGTTATTACTGTGCTCATTTTTATAAGAGGTCATGAAGTCATAGTTGTATTTATAACTATTACTTCCCACTACTCATTTGTTACTTCCTTTGCTCTCCACTCAAACCTCTTTTTCTGGTTTAGGTTGTTTACCTAGTGGAGTGAACTAAATCTTCATTCCTGAAGGATCTCAATCCCCTCCAGCATTCTAGCCTTTTCAGGCTGCTTTAATTCTTTATTAAGCTCAGCTATCAAACATAGGTGTGCTCAGAGGCATCCAAGAGAATCTTTAATTCCAGTGAAATTCTTGGGTGCCATTCCCCGCTGTGTAACAAAAACCGATGTTTCCATAGTAGTTAGGATCAGCCACCCTAGCCAGTTAAACAGTTTCTTCTTGGGTATTGTTTCAGTGAAATAAGAAGCCCAAAATGGCTGAGTGGAATCTCAACTTTCTAGTCAATGGAACTACTATTGTGTTTCATGGCAGAAATATTTTTCTGCTTGAAACCAAAACCTCCAAACCAGCAGAACTCAGTGTTTAGAGATGAGAAGTAGAGATCCTGGAAGTGCGCTGTTAGGGTAAGAATGAGAAAAGCCATTTACATTCTCAACTCCAGATTCCTGAACCCATGTATTCTGGTTGTGGGAGAAATAGCCATATATATGGGAGAACTGTCTGAATGTTGTAAGAAAGAATCCCAGGCTTTCCAGATGCTATCTTCCCACTGGTGCTGGTACCAAACCATTAGCAGGCCCTTGCATCATTTCAGCAGACCAGCAGCCTCTGGGTAATGAAATATACAGAAAGATCAATGCATTCCACAGCTGAGTCTATCGCAACACTTTTCTATTAGAAACAACACCATAGGAAAAACCATTACAATAAATAAGCGTTCTGTTGAAGTCCACAGATGGTAGTGCTGACAGAAACACCATATGAGCGGGGCTGACAAACCCATACCCACAATATACGTGTATCCCAGTAAGGACAAACTGTTGTTCACTTTTTGATGTAAAAGGTTCAGTGTAATCCTCTTGCTAGCAGTTGCTCAGCTACTTCCCTCAGGGATTGATCCAGTGAGGTTTCAGCCTGAGCTCTATGGAGTCACTTGGCAGTTAGGCACTTGGTAGAACAGGCTTCCCTTGGCATCCAGAGGTTCCATGGGTCTGTATTCACACATTCAGCCAAGTACTAAAGATCAAAAATATCCAGGAAAGCTGGAGATTCATACTGCATGTCATCTCGTCTACCTGATGAACTGAGAGCCGCTCTTGCAGAAGCTGCCCTTTGAAAGCATTTTTATGGGACTCAAACATTATATTCGGCCAATTTGAGAGGTGCATTCTCATACTTTTCCCCCCAACCTCCTTTCAACTGATCTTCTAATACTGTTTTTCTTTCTGACTCCCAAGAATACCTACAATAAAACTGTTAGCACCCGCTCATTGATGAATGTAGATCTGTTCTTATCATATCTCAGTCCAGAGAAAGTGGGCATACACATGCATTTCTTGGAGATCTGCCAATTGGAAGGATTTTGCTTTACACTGTCTTTCAAGGTCATTCCAAGTGTTCAGACAGGTGGCACACACCTATAATCCCAGAATTTGAGAGACTGAGGCAGGAGGATCACCACGAGTTTGAGGCCAGCCCTGGCTACATAGTGAGTTCAAGGCCTGGCTGCACTATGTAAGTGAGACCCTGTCTTTAAGAAAACACTCTCAAACACTATACTCCAGATTTGGATTATATTGCTGCAGCAGGGTTTTCTAGTTGGAACAGAATCATCTGTAAATCAGACATGATACACAAGAATTAGATTGGTTGGTTTTCTCAATTGTTTGTTGGTTTGTTTATAAGACAAAGAGGTTGACTACATTGCCCAGGCTGGCCTTGAATTCCTGGGCTCGTGGGAACTTCTTTAACTTAATTCCTTTTTTTTCCCCCTCAAGGTACTTGGGCTCAGGACCCAGGGCCTCCCACATGTTAGGCAAGTGTTCTATCACTGGGCTATACCCCCAGGCTTGCCTTAATTCTTAAGGATGTTTTCATTGCCTATAGAATTCTGGATTGTCAGTGTCTTCTTTTAGCACTTTAAAAATAATGGCCCAGTCTTCTATCCTCCTTTGTTTCACAAGAAAAGTTGTTAGTTACTTTGGTTCATTGTTCTCTTGTGTAAGGAATCATTTTTCTCTTGCTGTTTTCAAGATATGTGTTGTCTGCTTCCAGCAGTTTGAATATATTGTGTTAGCCATATTTTTTGTTTGTTTTGTTTTGGTTTCATTTTTTTTAATCCAGTTTGGGATTTTTGAAATCTCTTATGTAAATGTATGTCTATTTAATTTTTGTTTTTAATAGTGCTGGGGGTTGAACCAAGGGCCTTTGGACTGAGCTACATCCCAGCCACCTCTCCTCCCCTTTTTTGAAAGGGCATCTCCCTAAATTGCTCAGGCTGGGCTTGAACTTTTTATCTTCCTGCCTCAGCCTCCTAAATAGCTGGGATTATAGACATGAGCTACCACATGAGGCTAAAATTGGAAAATGTTTTTATCATCGTGTATTCAAACATTTTTCTGTCTCTTGCTCTCTCCCTTATCCTTCTGGGACTTCAGTTTGATATACATTATATCTTCGGATATTGTCTCTGATCTCTGAAGCTTTCTTTTCAATTATTTCTATTTTTCATGTTGGATTATTTCTAATTCTTTTGTCATCTACCTTCTGCTGTTAATATCATCTAGCATATTTAAAATACGTTTATATACATATATTTAATTTCTGGAATTTCCATTTGCTGCTTTTCTATCATTTCAGTGTGCCTGCTGAGATTTCCTTTTTACTCATTATGAACATTTTTTAATAGTTATAATTTCTGCTTTATATTTTGCTAATTCCAAGTCTGTGTCATATTAGTGTCAGTCTCTGTTTCTCTTTTCTTTTTGAAAAAATGTGACACATAGTCTTCTTTTTTTCTTTTTTTTTTTTTTTTGGTACGGGGATTGAACTCGGGACATTGAGCTTGCGAGGCAGGCACCAGAACCACTGAGCTAAATCCCCGGCCCAGACACATAGTCTTCTTTGTATATCAGGTAATTTTGTAATTGCTTCCCAGACAACGTGTGTGTGTTCCTAGGAATTAAACCCAGGGCCTTTGAATTGAGCTACATACCCAGGAATTTTTTTTTTTTTTGTACCAGGGACAAAACTCAGGACCTTGTGCTTGCGAGGCAGGCGGTAGCACCACTGAACTAAATCCCCCACCCTACATATGTTCTTGAACCATACTGTTGTTGACCTCTGCTACTCTGGCAGAGTCATCTCCACTGAAATCAGGGAACTCATCTCACTTGTAACATCTAGTTTCATCGTATCCCATCTTCATCGTACCTCACAGAGTTTATAAGCACACTGGTGCCCACCCATTAATGTCTTTCTCAATGCCTTAGAGAAGAAAGTGTACTCTGGGATCTCTCAGGCGGTACAGTGAGGCAGTGGCAGTTCACAAATGATAGATCTGCTCCCATATTCCTATCTCCTTAAGCTTTTAGATCTCTTCGAAAGTATGTCAGAAAGTTCTTGCATCTCAATGGCATCGAAAGAAGCCCAATACTGAAACACAGTTTGTCAACCAACCAAGTAACTGTTAGAGCCACTTCCAGCGGCATAAGCTAACACATTAAATTCAGAATTTGTAGTAAGAGCTCCTATGCCAACCATTCAACCGAGTCTGATGTTACATTCTGTCTTCTATTTCCTTCTTGAAAAATCCATTCTTTCATATATTCTCCACATTTCTGCAAATGCAAATTAGCAAAATATTACAAGAATAAATTATTTCTTTCCAGTCCAACTGTGGAACATGTTGAGATCTAACCCTGGTTATGGGTATAAAGGAGTGGGATCTCAAATGGGGTGATTTTGTCTCTTTGGAATATCTGGAGACATTTTTGGTTGTTGCAACTTGAATGGGAAGGTGCTGCTGGATCTTGTGAGTACAGGTCAAGAATAGTGCTAAATACCCTACAATGCACAGGATATCCCTCCCAACAGAGTTATTCAAACCAACATGTTGAAAAACCCTGATGAACAGGTAACAGTGGCTGGTTAGAGCAAAACTTTATGGAAAATTGACATCTTTCAGATGATGTCATTACAGTGCCTTTAAGCAATGGAAGGAGAGCTGCTTCCACTGGCACTGGAAGTGTAGAGAGATTTGGGCATTATAGAATCTTAACTTTCTTTGAGTTAACTCAATAACCCCATTCCAAGTTTTAATGTCATACTTTTCTCAATCAATGCCCTATCTTTTACTAGAGAGAATTAGCAAGGCTATAAAATCAACTTATGTTGTAATTCTGGGGCCTGCACAATTTAACTTTATGTTTGATTTTCAAAAAGATTAGCCTGTAGGGACAAGACATATTCTTTTAGAGTTGCCATGGAAGGTTTTGCTCTCTGACTGTGACTTGAACTGAATGTTTAATGACCTAAACTTTTCATTTCTTTAAGTTTCTTTAGTGTTCTCAAAGGAAGACACCTCTAACGTACAAGTGTTGTAGACCTTACTACTCTCAAATAGTCAAGTGTGGCTCCAAAGTATTTGTTTTAGTATATCCTTCAATATAATTGAGTAAAGTTTAGAAGGTTTTTTTTCCTAATGATTATAAGTTGATTTTTTTGATGCCACTACATCCTGTTTCCCACTGATACATTGCTCAAAACTGCATTTGAGTTCTTTTTCCTTTTTACAGTGCTGAAAATTGAACCTAGGGCTTTATACATGGTAGGCAAGCACTGAAGCACTAAAGTAGATATCCAGCCCTGTATTTGAATTTAAGGATATGACTAAATCCACTTGAAGTCTGAAAGTCTCTATTTCCTAGAACCACTCCTAGGACCATTTTCTGTATTAGGATTCAATAAAGAAACAGAAGCCACAGTAGTTTTCTTTTTAAATAAAGAAAATTTTATTGTGGTAAAGTACACATAACATTGTTTACCATTTTACCCATTTTAAAGTGTATAATTCAGTGACACTAAATACTTTCATAATATGCAACCATCATCGCTATCATCTTCATAACTTTCATCTTGTAAAACAGACATTCAATACCCATTAAACAATGACTTCTTATTGTCCCTCCCAAGTCCCTGGAAACCACCATTCTACTCTCTGTCTCTATGATTTTGACTACTTTTATTGCTACTGTATTTGCCTTTTTGTCATTGGCTTATTTCACTTAGCATAATGTCCTCAAGTTTCATCTGTGTTATAAGCATATGTCAGAATAATTTTATATATATATATATATATATATATATATATATGTTTTTGTTATTGATTCACCTGTCTATAGATACTTGGGCTACTTCCAGGATTTTGCTATTGTCAAGAAGTCTCCTATAATTAGGGACATACAAATATCTCTTTGGGACACTGCTTTCAGTTATTTTTTTGTTTTTTATTTTTTTATTTTTGGTACCAGGGATCGAACTTGGGTCCTCGTGCTTGCGCAGCAGGCGGCGAAACCACTGAGCTAAATCCCCAGCCCTGCTTTCAGTTATTTTTAAAAATTTTTGTAATGCATATAACATATACTTTTAATTCTTTTGGGTATATATCAGTATGCTAATTCTATTTTTAACTGTTTAAGAAAGTGTTATACCACAGAAGAGATCTTTTTTTGTTTGCTTTAAGTTCTGGGGATTGAACCCAAGACCTTGTGCATACTAGGCAAATGTTCTATCACTGAGACCATAGCAGATATCTTAACTGAAAAAATTAATATAAAGAGTTGCTGGAGATGTCACAGGTACTAGAAAACTAAAAAGGGAATGTAGAACAAAGAGGTAGTAACTGAGAGAAGTAGATGGGGAAATTAGTGCTAAAAGTGAGATTATTGGGACCAAACACTTGAGGAGCAGCCTTGGAGCCTAGCCCTAAGGAGAACCTGATACCTGGTTTTCACTGGCACCTCAGTGTCTCAGAAGAGATCTCTTAGTGTTGTGACCCAGACCTTGGAGGAGAGTTCCTGTTGCTCATACTTCTGAGGAATGCGATGAGGCTTGCTCTGAGAGTATGCAGAGAAGTCCAGAGCTGGAACCAACTGCTGCTGCTGGCATGAAGAGCTGTTGCCTGGGTGATAATAGAAGAAACAGGAAGCAAACAGGAAGAAGCAAGTCCCTTCTCCTTTCATTTTGCCTTCTGATGTCCCACTGTTGGCAGAAGCTAACAGAGAGCCAGGCCAGCAGAGGAAAAATGTGAATTGCAGGGATCCAGTTTCAGCCCCACAGAGTAGACTGTAAAAGGGTGCGTTTGAGGCTTAGGAACATTTTTTTCATAACCAGTATAGTTAGACAATCGTTCAAATTACAAATAAATAAATGAGGGAGAGATGATCTAGGACATTTCACTGGGTTCTGGCTTTAGTTACTATATTAATATTTGAGAGAGGTTCAATATATATAGAATAGGGAGGAACTTGTTTGTAACATGAGAAGAGACCTGCTGGGGTTGATAAATTTAGTTTGAGAAGCCTGGAGTCTAACACAATACAGTTCAGAGTGTAATATTCTGACTGACCAGACTGTAAATTTTAAAAAAATTGTAAAAAATATTTATGTGGAAAAAAAGACAAGTATGTGTGTTTGTGTGTGTGTGTCAGCTTTCTGACACTGTTATCTCAGGTATTTTGATACCTGAGATAAAAGGTAGAAAGATTCATTTTTGGCTCACGATTTTAGAGGTTTCAACTCAGGGTCATTTATCATTTGATCCTCTTGCCTATGGTGAGGTAGTAAATCATGGCAGGAAGCACAGGGCAGAAGCAGTTTATTCATCTCATGGCGGGGGTGGGGGGATGGGCAGTGGGAGAGGGAAGGGAGAAGGATTCCAATTTCCTCTTTGAGGTCAACCTTTTATGATCTAACTTCCTTTCAATAGGCCCTACCCCTTAAAGGTTTCATTACTTTCCTTCCAACAGCACTAAGCTGCTGGCCAAGCCTTTAGTACATGGGTCTTTGGAGGACATTTCAGTTCCAAACTGTACAAACTATACACAATATAATACACATATACATTTCTATTTTAACCATGTTTTAAATTGTGAGAAAATAGACAATATTTTTAATTTTAATAATTTTAAGTATATTGTTCAGGGTCATTAAGTACATGCACAATGTTGAGCATTCATCACCACCATTTCGGGCATTTTTTCATTATATCAACCTAAAACTCTGTACCTTTAACACTAATTCCCCATTCTACCCTCAACTCCATCCCTCATAACCACTATTCTACATTCAATGTCTATGAACTTTACTATTCTGGATACCTCACATAAATAGAATCATATAATGTTTTCTAATCATTTAATGTTTTCATATAATGTTTTCTATTATAATTCTATAATAATGGTGTCAGGTTTATTTCACTTAGTGTAATGTCTTCAAAGTTCATCCATATTACAGCATGTGGCATGTCAGAATTGTATTCCTTTTTAAGGCTGAATAATATTTAATTGTTATGTTTATACCACATTGTGTAAAATTTGTTTTTATTAGTCCTCAAGTAGTAAACGCTCCTAACTGTATGTAAAACAATGATGTCGCTAAGCACTATGTTTAGTTCCCTCAATATTTTTATAGGACAACTTTTTCATCCTAGCATTTTGAGTGGCACTGGCACAGTAGGTATTTAGAAATACAATTTTATACTGGAGATTATGAAGTAATCATCTTGTAAAAGAAACAAAAAAACCAAATTGAGAAGTAGTCTTTTTGCATGCTGTAATTAAGAGCTTTCTTCTGGGAAGAAATTAGAATTTCTGATAAAATACAGGTACAAATTTCTATAGTTTGTGTGGTATTCATCGTTGTTGTTGAGACAGGGTCTCACTATGTAGCCCAGTCTAGCCTTGAACTCATGGCGATCCTCCTACCTAAGTCTCCTGAATGCTGGCATTACAGGCATGGGCCACCACATCTGTATACACAAATTTCTAAAAAAACTAATAATAAGATTAAGACTTCTAAGAAACCAGTCACCCAATACCTTTCAATTAAAAGTGTAATGAGTGAATTTTACTGAATATTCTTTTTTTTTGGTACCAAGAATCAAACTCAGGGCTTCGCGCTTGCCAGGCAGGGCGCTGTGCCACTGAGCTACATCCCCGGCCCTGGTAAGGATATTTTATAATAAACTATATTAATTAAAAAGTCATTGTTAAGTTAGAATTAAAAAAGAACATTTAGGCATCTCTTTCTAGAGGTAGTTTTTAGATTCTTTCTATCCTGAGCAAAGAATTGGCCAAGATAAGTGCAAACAGTAGCAAGATTTTACATTTATTAAAGGTAGGAAAAGAAGCAGGCTCTGGCAAGAGAATTTGGGTCAAGTAAAAGTAAGAAAATAAGAGGGCCAGGGATTTAGCTCAGTGGTGCCACCACCTTCCTTGCAAGTTCAAGGTCCTGAGTTCAATACCCAGTACAAAAAAAAAGTAAGAAAATAATTATACCTTTAGGACAAGAGCAGGCTACTGTTGAGAGAACATAGTAGCACAGAGCTCAATAGCAACTGTCCTTTTTGTATCTCCCACTCCTCCGCGTGAGTCAGATCTAGGCCATCCTATCCAAAACTGCTCAAATTCTTGTGAGAAGTCCATGTCCAGGGCTTTGGGAACTGCTCTGCTCCTGTGTCCTGGGATTTTGTAATTTATAGGTCACACCTACTTCTCTGGTCTCCCATGCCTAATCTCCTGCCTTAGTCCCACAAAACAAACCAACAAAAAACCAACTGATTTTCAGTGACTCCTCATTTTCAATATGGCACCCCATCCTCATCTAGACAAGGTATCCTCTGCCTTCTCCAGGTAATCAATCTTTTTTTATTTTTTATTTTTATTTTTTTTTTGGTACCGGGGATCGAACTCAGGTCCTTACACTTGCGAGGCAGGCGACAACCAGGTAATCAATCTTGAGTCTTCCTTTTTTTGTTTTTGTACCGGGGATTGAACTTGTATCCTTGTGCTTGCCCAGCAGGCAGCAAAACCACTGAGCTAAATCCCCAGCGATCTCGAGTCTCCTGCAGGGGCAGGAGAGATAGTGACTTGGAAGTTGGAGAGAAAATCTGGTGGTCTAATGCTTCTGAACAGACTTTGAACTATTAAAAAAATTACTAGTGGGCATTGTTTTGGATTGAGCTTCTGACAAGGCCCCCAAGGACAATGCCAAATCAAAATAGAGTCACTTATGCTATATCCTACATAACCACATTAAAACTTTGAGGGTGCAGATAGATTCCCAAAATAGACCAGTTTCTCCTGAAAACAGGAGCTCTCAGTCTATCTGAGACAGTATAATAAGAAAATTCCCTCTGCTTTAGCTCTCATAACAAAGTAACTTGATGTCAGGTTTTTTCTATTTTTCTGTTTCTTTGTTCTCACCTACAAAAATCTACTGTTTTGCCATTGCCTAGTGGGAGTTCTTACTCTGTTCTCTAGAACAGAGGTTGCCCCAATTCATTAATCACAAATAAAAGTCAAAAAATCTATACCGAAATTGGTTATAACTTTGTTTTGACAGAATCAGTTATCCTGATTTTAGTCCCACCTTTAGTCCCTCTGCTTCTTGAGGTATCAGATGCTGCCAATTGTTTTTTTTTGTTTTTTTTTTGGTACCAGGGATCGAACTTGGGACCTTACGCTTGCAAGGCAGGTGGCAGAACCACTGAGTTAAATCCCTGGCCCGGAGCTGCCAATTCTTGAGCCTTTGGTGGTCTCCAGGGCCTTGCTCTGGGCTGTGCCTTTGATAGATAACAAGTTTTCTAAGTCAGTTTCCGGTATTGTTCTGCTTCCCAGCTTTCAAAATATTAGTGACTTGATCTGTTCTCTGAGAGACTAAGTATTAAGCAGAAAATACCCAGACCATATATGACAATAGAACTCTGACCCACAAGCTCTGTAGCAATCGGCCATCAGGTAAGAACTTGGTCAGTGAGTCAGCTTCCCTATATTTGCCCCAGTGCCAATTTGCAATCAATCAATGGAAACCAACTATAATATTAGCAACTATAGTAGCTAATAATTGTATAAGAAGCCTAGTGTCTTGTTAGCCCAGCTCCAGCTTTCCCTTGAAAAGGATCTCCAGTCAGAGTATATTTAGACCCTTTCCTTTTTCACTATAAAGTGTTCCCACTCCCCTGCCTGCCTTCAAACCTGCCTAATAGAAGTATGGTAGCTGACCCCTTGCTATACCACACCTGAATAAATGGCCTTTGTTTTCCAATTGTTTTTCTATATCTTTTTGACCTTGAAGCGTTATATATATATATTTTTGGTGCCGAACACAGGTCCTTGAACTTGCGCAGCAGGTGGCGAAACCACTGCGCTAAATCCCCAGCCCTCATAATTCTTCTTCTTCTTTTTTTTTTTTTTTAAGCTTTATATTTTAATGTGCTTTTACCATTGTTTTAGGGGGATTTCAGGAGGAAGTGCAGTTGCCCGTGGTTCAGTCCACCACGTGCAAATGGAAGTCTCCTTTGTACCCTTTCTTCTATGACTGCGGTGTTAGCTGGCCACTCTTACCCTCCAGCTCCAGCAGTCCCACAAATAACCTTTGTCTTGTCCTTTTTGCAAAGTTGGATGCAGAATTCAGTATCTAATCAGATTCCTCCAAAGAATCTATTGGAACAAAAATGTTAAAGGATGACAGATACTTTTTTGAAACTTACCTATGGCAGACAGAAGATCAGGTTATATAACACACACTCCACAACAAAGGACTTAAACTCAACTCCCCCAAACACTTTCGACCCTTCTTTCTCCCCCCAAATCTCACTTCTGTAGATATCTTCTTTCTCCCAGAAGTATGGAGCCTCATTCACTCTATCTCCGATCCCCTGAGACTGGAGATTCCTTATTCCTTTCCCCACAAAGCTCAATCAGCCATTCAGCTGGCCTCCAAATACACTCCTCTCAGCAGAATGAAAGGAATGCTGATTCACTAGCCTTTCAATACTTCCTCCCATTGTTCAATGATCTTGTCCCATTGTGTGTGTTCCTCATTCTAAGGGGACTTCATGATCTTCTAAATTACTGAAGGCATTTTTCTCCCAAGAGGTGGTCTCATTCCAGCTCTCTAGGAGAAAAAAGTTCTCTATTTCTCTTAACCATCAGAAAAGATCATGCTTTATCACTGGGTAACAGTCTTGTGTTTCCAACTACCTACTAAGCCTCTTGAGTACATAGATAATAGCTATTCTATGAATTATCTCTATTTGTATAGATCTAATAATATTAAGTTTATAGAAGAAAGATGGTTAAAAAGGATAGAATTTTCATGGAAGGAAGGTTTTCAAAAATGGTCTTCTTATGGCTTGTATCTAGATGTTCCCACAAAGCCTCAGGAGCACATGGGTGGGGCTGGATTATGGATGTGTGATGCTGAGATTGTGGGTGTGTGGTATGAAATTAGCCCACTGATTGGTTTAGCATAGTTCTGGGTGTGGATGATGGGAAGGCCCACCCTGGGTGTGGGTGGCACCACCCAAAAGGCTTGTAGTCTGGATGGGTTGAAAGGGAAAGAAAGGCTCACTGTTTGCAGCTCCCTGTCTTTTGCCTGCCATGTCACGTGCTGTTTCTCCTCTGTAATGTGCCTCTGCCATGCCACTCTGCCTTGGAGTCAGCCAATTATGAAACCTTTACAGTGAGCTGAAATAAACCTTTCCTCCTTTAACTTGTGGGTGTCAGGTATTTTGTCCTATCAACAAGAAAGTAACTAAGACAGACCTATTAGGTGGTTCCTCTCAATTTTGACTTGCATCTTCTTTTTTATTTTATGAAAAATAAAACAAAATTTCATAGCAAAGTAAGAGAATAGCAATAGTTAATACACTGTATTGTTATCTTCAAACTAGCTACTCAGAGTACAAGATATAAACCAAAGAGATTCTTACAAAAAACAAACAGATAATAACACATAGTATAGATGAAACAAATCAACATATATATTGAAATATTTTTGAAGGAACAAAATATGTAATTTGGGGAAGTATTTGAACTTCTCCTTACTTTTTGTTTTACCTCTCATCTATTTTGCTCTTTGTGTATACATTTTGTGTTTCTCATATAAGAGAAACCATGTGATATTTCAGTTTGTGTCAGTTATTTCACTTAACATTATGTTCTCAAGTTGCATCCATTTACCTATGAATGCCTCAAATTTATCTTTCTTTATGGCAGTGTAGTACTCCATTATGTATAAATACCACATTTTCCTTATCCATTCATCTATCAGTGAACATACATGCTGTTTCCAAGATGTGACTCTTATAAATTGTGCTGCTATAAACATGGGTGTACATTTATCTTGCAATATGATGATTTTTAACTCTTAGGAAGATATCTAGAAGGGAAATAGCTGGGTCAAATGGAATTTCTAGTTTTAATTTTTTGAGAAATCGCCACACTGATTTCCATAGTGGTCGTACTAGTTTACATCCCCACCAACAATGTAGAAGAGTTTCCTTTTCCCCATATTCTTGTCAGCATTTGCTATTTTTAGATTTTTTGATGATAGCCATTCTTTCTAGGGTCAAATGGTACTGTGTATCAGTATAGTTTTAATTTGCATTTCTCTGATGGCCAGTGATGGTGAGCATTTTTTCATGTATTTATTGGCCATTTATATTTCTTCTTCTGAGAAGTGTCTATTCACTTCAGTTGCCCATTTTGGCGAGGAGGTTGAGATAAGATCTTGCTATGTAGTTCAGACTAGCCTTAAACTCACTATGTAGCCCAGGCTGGCCTCGAACTCATGACAATCCTCCTGCCTCAACCTCCCAAGTACTGAGATTACAGGCATGTGCCACCACACCTGCCTTCAGTTGCCCATTTTTTGTTTTCTTTTTTTTTTTTGG
>NW_004624734.1:31839480-31869943 GCF_000247695.1 Heterocephalus glaber | reverse complement strand
TATTGATATACATAATATATATAAGTGTATATATATGTGTGTGTGTGTATAGATATACTTTTTTTCTTTTTTTTTGGTATTGGGGATCGAACTCAGGTCCTTGCACTTGCGCAGCAGGCGGTAAAGCCACTGAGCTAAATTCTCGGCCCTCTTTATATATTTTTGGTGTTAGTTCTCTGTCCCTGGAATAGGTGGCCTAAATTTTTTCCCATTCTGTAGATTATCTCTTCACTGAGTTGGTTGTTTTCTTTGCTATGTAGAGGTCGTTTAATTTGATGTGATCCCATTTGTGATTCTTGGTATTTTTTCTGGTGCCAATGGGATTCTGTTCAGAAGGTCCTTGTTTATGCCTACGTCCTAAAGAGTTGTACCTATTTTATCTTCCAGCAGATTATGTCTGTTTTAACATTTAGATTTTGATCCATTTTGATTTTAGTTTAGTACATAGTGAGATTCTAATCTCATTTCTATCTTCTATTATTTTATTGACAGTTTGGTCTGTTATTATGTCTTTTCCTTGCCCCTCCCTTGGGTTAAAAAATTTGTCACTTTTCTCTGTTTCTTTCTTTTGGCACCAGGGATTGAACTTGGGTCCTTGCGCTTGCGCAGCAGCTGACGAAACCACTCAGCTAAATCCCTGGCCCCACTTTTCTCTTTTATTCTCATTAAAAAAAATTTTTTTTTCTGTACTGGGGATTGAATCAGAGGCCTTTGCACTGAGCTAAATTCTCAGCCCTTTTTAATTTTTTTTAATTTTAAGATACTACAGATGCTAAATTGCTCAGGCTGGGCTGAAACTTGTGATCCTCCTGCCGCAGCCTGCCATAGTGCAGGCATTACAGGGATTTGGCATCATGCCCAGCATTTGTTTGTTGTTTTCTAAGACAATGTCTTGTTATGTTGCCCAGGCTGGTCTCCAACTCCTGGGCTCAAGTGATCCTCACACCTCAGCCCCTAGCTTAGTTGTACCACTACTCTTGGCTTCCCTTTTTTTTTTTTTTGGTACCAGGGATCGAACTTGGGTCCTTGTGGTTGTGAGGCAGGCGGTGGAACCACTGAGCTAAATCCCCGGCCCTTGGCTTCCATTTTTAAAACTTTTGGCCAGGCACGGTGACATTCACTGTAATCTCAGTACTGTAGGAGGCTGAGGCAGGAGGATTATAAATTTGAGCACCTTGTGGGAAATTAGTGATTTAGGGAGAGACTGTCTCCAAAAAAAAGTCAGAAAAGGGCTGGAGATTTAGTTCAATATACAGGTCCTTGGTCCAATCCCCAGTATCACAAAAATAAATAAATAAAACACAAACTTTTGATTGAGGCAAATATGCATCCAGAAGAGGGCCCATAAGTTTGTAACCTGAACACACGTCAGTCAGCATAGATTAAGAAACAGGATACAGGGGCCAGGGATTTAGCGCAGTGGCTCCAAGCCTGCCTGGAAAACACAAGGTCCTGAGTTCGGTCCCTGGCGCGCGCGCGCGCGCGCGCACACACACACACACACACACACACACACACAAAAGAAAGAAAGAAATAAAGAGGATACAATCAGCAATTCACAAGCTTCCTCATGTTCCCCTCTAGTTATTTCTCCTCCAGATTGACCACCTTGGCTTCTAAAAGCATGGACATTTGGGTAATTTTAGCTTGGGACTGTTACAAAGTGTGGACATGAGATTTTTGGACATGTCTTCTTGAACATATGTGGACATTTCAGTTGGGTATATAACTAGGAGTGAAATTGTTGGAACAAACGCTATTCATATATTCAGCTTTAGTTGACAGTGTGAACAGTTTGAGTGTGTCAAATTCACATTCCCTTCAGGAGTTTGTGAGCATTGTGGTTGCTTCTCAATCTTGCCAATACTTGGGATTTTCCCATATTTTCCTTTTTTAGCCACTCTGGTGATTATCTAATGCTATCTTATTGTGGCCTTAGTTTGTATTTCCTTTTATGGTTTTTGTTTTTGTTTTGGTACCAGGGATCGAACTTGGGTCCTTGTGCTTGTGGGGCAGGTGGCAGAACCACTGAGCTAACTCCCCAGCCTATGGTTTGTTTTTCAGATACTGTATATCAAGCAGGAACAGATAAAAATGCAGGAAGCTAATCTTCTATTCCCCTCTCCCATTATGGCTACCTATCTAATGGGACTTAGAACCTTCTTCTCTGTATTGGAGGCAATATAATATAGAGGATGAGGGCAACAAGCTTTGCAATTATATATGAGGCAGCTAATGTGTGCTATACTAAGATTTGATTCTTAGTGGCAATGTTTACTTGCTGAGGTATCTTGAGAAAGTTATTTAACTCCCCCTCCTTTTTTTGATAAATACAGTAGTACTAGTAATAGTACAGCCTTATGGGGCTGTTAGGGGATTAATTGCCACTAAATAATTAAAATGCTTTACAAAGTTCCTAGGACACTGAAAGCCAGGGATAGGTGTACATACCTGTAATCCTAGTTACTGGAGAGGCTGAGGCAGAAGGGTCACAAGTTGGAGGCCAGTGTGGGTAATTAAAAATAAATAAATAAAAGTTCTTAGCAATAGAGCAAGCACATATACCTTATATTGATTGCTTTACTTTTGAGACAGGGTCTCACTATGTAGTTCAGGCTTGCCTGGAACTCATGGCAATCCTTCTGCCTCAGCCTTCCAAGTGCTAGGATTACAGGTAAGTGCAACCAAGCCTGGCCCTTATATTGATTGTTTATGCACACCTCATTTCTCCTTTTGTTGTACACAATCCATGACAAAGGAACAGCATGTAGCACACAACAGCTGCCTCACAAATAATAGCTGCTAATAAATACTGAATGATTTAATGTATAAACAGAAGGTATTATAGCTGTTGTAACAAAAGATGGCATAAAATATTAAAGATTATAGGGTAATGTGCACTGCTAAGGAAGAATAAATGATCTAAACACACTGTCATCATTTAATAGTTAAGAAAATGAATGTAGTAGAGAAACATTACCCAAGGTAATAAAGGATGAAAATTAGATGTCCTACATTGCATTTTGGAATGTTCTATAGGCATCTCCCTCCAATACCAAAGGGAAAAAACAAAGATATCATCGCAGAAACAAAAACACCATTTTTCTGAAAAGATGTTAAACCTTCCAATTTTAACAGGTCCTTTATTCAACAGTGGAGAAACTGAGGTAACAGGTGCCCAAGCAGCTTCCGTACAAGATGGCCTCTCCCATTCACACACCCAGTTGAGGCTACGTCCTCCTAAGATGCCGCCGGACCGGAAGTGGTTACTACCCTAGTAGATCCGGGTGGGTTCGCGGAGGCGGTCGCGGAGGTTCCAGTTTTTCAGCGTGAGGTGTCGCAGGTGTTCAGACCCGGGTCAAAGCTGCAGGTAAGAGAAGCTTAGGGGTCGGCGGAGCCTTCATTGGGATTATGCGCGAGGCAGACGGGATTTCTTGAGAAGGGTCCCGATGCTGGTGGTACCACAATGTGCGTGGGCGACCATTGCTGGGATCTGGTCGTCCGCCAGCGAATTGGTCCTACCCTTGTCCCCGCCCTCGAGCGCGGCCTCCTTGTGCCCCTCACGCCAGACCAGGAGCTATTCAGTTACCAGGTGTGCAGAGTGTCTTCATCCCGCCCTTCGGTCCCTACTCCCTCCCCGGGCCGCCCTGTTCGCCCCCCTTGCCCTCTCTTTAGGAGCATCTGCCAAGCCCTCGGGCCGTCTTGGACCCCGTGAGCTGAAAAGCAGGGCCCGTCCGCCCAACCGGGGCTCCTCGTATCCGTAGCGGCGGTTCCCACCCCGCTAGCGTGGGGACCAACCCCGACTCAGTACACGTGCTGCTCAGGGCCTTGCTCCGTGCCAATTCTGGTTTTCACACTCGTGGGATACATCAAGACATGAGTCGTGAACCTTATTTATTACAGAAGTGACACCTGCTCATTGAAATGCAAACTCAAGCCTTGATACTCAAACTCCTTTATATACCTGTTCATTGAAAACACAAAACCACTTGTATACTTTATAGAAAGAATTACAACTAAAGGTTGTGGGTGTTCAGTTTTTTGTTTTTGCAGTGCAGGAACTGAACCCAGGGCCTATGGATATCCTTTCAGGGATGGCGAGCCTTTTAGCTCTTTCAGTGATACAAACAACCTGCTGTGGCATGCGTTCCATAGGTTCCACACCACTGGAGGCTCTACTGCTGAGCTACCTCGCTAGCCCTAAAAGGCTTTGTTAATTATCTAAATTAGAAAGTGTGGGAGAAAAGAGATTTAGTAGATTGGAGAAAGAAATGGTTACATTTGGCCAAATTGAGCGTGTTTTAAATAAGTATTTAGAAATATCTGTTATAGTTGTAGTCCTTGCTTATTGTCTTGTAAAAAATCATGTAAAATATTTAAACAAGAGAGATCCTCTTTGGTACATATTTTTTCCATGTTTGTCTTAGAAGAACTGATATTAGTCTGAGGTGTATTTTTCTATTTCTTTACATCTACTGACAAATGTATACATATGGTGTATATTTAAGATTTCATGTTAATCTTTTACAATGCATGGTTTTACAAATATGGCATATTGTACATATTCTACAATTTGATATTTTATGCTTAAAAAAGGATCTTGAACTATTTTCTTGGTCAATATATAGAGACCAACCTATTTTACTTGCTCTGTAAGATCCATAGTCCATTAACATTTCATACTATGCGGAATTCCATAATTGTTCCCAGCATTCTGCTGCTCAGAATGTGTGGAGAACACCCTTACTTATGCCTTTGTGCTCACGTGAGCATTCTTCAAGGATAGATGCCTGTGGGTGGAATTGGTCCTGTAGGTGGAATTGTTGGATGGAGAATGTAGACTTTTAATGATATGGAACTGCCTACCAATAGTGTATAATAATGCTTATTTTACCCTAGGCTCTTTTAAACATTTAGTCAGTATCAATCTTTGTTATTTTTCCACACCTGGCTCTTGAGACATTAATTTGAAAAGCTACATTTATTATTACTAACTTCTCACACACATGGCTGTGTTTCTGAACTTTCTTCTGTTCTGTAGCTTATTTATTTTGCTGAACCCTAGCACCAAACATCCTATATAGACAGTATTTTATACTTTCAATTTAGTAGGACAAATATGCTTACATAATTATTTTGTTGGAATTCATATGCTTTTTCAGCTTACATGCTCCCTTATTTTATTTATTATTTATTATTTATTATTTTTTGGTACCAGGAATCAAACTCAGGGCCTCACGCTTGCCAGGCAGGTGCTGCACCACTGAGGTATATCCCCCTCCCATGCTCCCTTATTTAATTAAATTAATTAATTAATTAAATCATAGTTGTTCCCTTTATTTAACGAGTAACATTGGCACACAGCAGTAGACAGAGGGAACTGGAAGAAAACAAACTTCAGCAGAAGGCAACATGAGGACTGTGTTGTATGCCTGAATGAAGAGCTCTTGGGAGTAATTATTGAAGCACTGAAACAGGAAGGAGAGGCCATGCTCCCTTGTTTTAAAAACAGTATTTTTAGCTAATCTTGGTTTCTTTTCCAGAAATTTTGCTGTTGTTGTTCTGGGGATTGAACCTAGGGCCTTGCACAAATAAGGCAAGTGCTCTACCACTAAGCTGCATCCCCAGCCCCAGAATATTTTTATTTTATTTTATTTATTTATTTTTTGAGACAGGATCTCACTATGTAGTTCAAGCCGGCCTTGAACTGACTGTGTTGTCCAGGCTGGCTGAGAATTTGCAGTGATCCTCTTGCCTCAGCCTCCTGAGTGCTGGGATTACAGGTGTGGTCCACCACACCTGGCTCAGATTATTTTTATCAACTTGTCAGAATATTTTTTGTGGCTTTATTCAGATGTAATTCATACGTCATACAATTCATTATTCATAATGTACAATTCAGGGCCAGGGATTCAGCTCAGTGGCGCCATGCCTGCCTTGCAAACAAAAGGTCCTGAGTTCAATCCCCAGTACAAAACAAAACAAAACAAACAAAACAAAACAAAACTAGTGGTCACTCCCTAGTACCATCTCCCTGGGCAACCTCTCACCCTCTTGTCTTCGTAGATCTGGATGTTTATATAAATGGAATCACACAGTATGTGGTGTTTTGTGACTGGCTTCCTTGACTTAACAGTGTTTTCAAGTTCATGCATTCTGTAGCATCTACTGTATCATTCCATTTTATTGCAGAATAAAATTCTATCCTATGGTGTATTTGTTTTCTAGAGCCTCAGTAACAAAATAACACAAGCCCGATTGCTTAAAACAATGGAATTTTATTTTCTCACAGTTCTGGGAGCTAGAGCTTGCAGTAAGGGTGTCTGCAGGGCTATGCTATCTCTGGGCTCCAGGGGAAGAGTCTTTTCTTGGCTCTTCCTAGATCTGCTGTTGTTGGCAGTCCTTGACATTCCTTGGTTTGCAGTTGCATAAACCCATTCTGTGCCTCTGTGTTCACATGGCTGCTTGCCTGTATGTCTTTATGTACCATTCTATCTGTGTCTCCTCTCCTCTTCCTGTAGGACACCAGTCAGACTGGATTAATGGCCCAAATCACTTTAGTGTGACCTCATCATCATTGTGCCTGTAAAGACTTTTTCCAAATATGAGTAAGGTCATATTTACACCTAACAGGCACTGGGGGTTAGAGCTTCAACATAATCTTTTTGAGGGACACAGTTCAACCCGTAACATGGAGATACGCTACATTTTAGGTATCCTTTCATCAGCTAATGGACATTTGGCTTGTTTCCACTTTGGGGATAGAACTGTAGAAGTAACGCCTCTGTGAACTATTGATTTACTTATTCTTTTGGTACTGGGGACTGCACTCAGGGGTGCTCTACCACTGAGTTGTATCATGTCTTTTTAAAATTTTTTTAAAATTTTGAGACAAGATCTCAGAAAGTTACCCAAGCTGGCCTTAAACTTGTAGTCCTCCTAGCTCAGCCTCCTGAAGTAGCTGAGAGTAGAGGTGTGTGCTTAGCTTGGTATGAACTTCTGTTTGGGCATATTTTCATTTCCCCTGAATTTGTAGCTGAGAGTGGGCTTGAAGGGTTGTATGGCAAATCTATGTTTAACCTTTTGAGGACCTGCCAGACTTTTCCAGAGCAGCTGGACTATTTGATATTCCTACTGACAATGTATGAATGTTCTAATTTCTGCCAACACTAATTATTGTGGGTTTCTTGGTTTTTTAAAATTTTTGTGAGTGCCATCCTAGTGGTTGTGAAGTGGTGTCTCATTGTAGCTTTAATTTATAGTTCCCTGGGCCAGGGATGTAATGCAGTGGCACAGCGCCTGCCTGGCAAATATGAGGCCCTGAGTTCAATTCTTGGCCCCCCCCTAAAAAAAAAGATTTGTAGTTCCCTAATATTGTATTTCCCCCAAAATAAGACCAGGTCTTACATTAATTTTTGCTCCAAAAGTCGCAATAGGGCTTATTTTCAAGGAATGTCTTATTTTTTGTGTATAACGATCTGCATTTATTCATGTACCAAAATTTACATTCATTCAAATATAGTCATGTCCTCTTCTTCTGGAAAATTGTTGTAAGTCTTCAAGCCCTGAGTTCTGGCCTGAATGTCTTTCAACTCCATTTCTTGTAGAACTATTGACCCCAATATCTCATGTCCAACAACAGACCTCTCCTTGAATGAGCATTTCTTGTCCAAGTAGCCCGCTTGTAGTGCATTGACATCACAGCTATCAGCAATTTTATCTCATGAATTCTTTTTTTTTGGTATGGGAGATCGAACTTGGGACCTTGTGCTTGTGGGGTAGGCGCTGGAAACACTGAGCTAAATCCCCGGCCCTATCTCATGAATTCTTCACCCAAGTCACGACCACTTGCAGGCTGGCCTTCATAAAGTTTCCATTAAATCAGGTGTTCAAAATTGAAGACTTATGATACAGGAGTGGCAACAAAAATGATGGTGGTTAAGAACAATGGTCCACACAAAAGTGACAACAGCCACAGATTTATCTTCAGTTCAGTAACTCGCTGTTCATGTAGCTGATCGACTATTTAACCTCTCTGTTGAGTACTTAGTTTTTAAAGGATTTTTAAAAACCTTTTTATACCTAGAATTTCTTTTTCGCTTTCTGCTCTTTTTTTTTTTTTTTTGGTACTGGGGATCGAACTCGGGTCCTTGCGCTTGCGCAGCAGGCGGCGAAACCACTGAGCTAAATCCCCAGCCCCTCCTGCTCTTTTTTTAGTGATTATTTCCCTTAATATGTCTGAGTATCTTCCTTAAGAGATATTTCCTAATATCTTTTAAAATCAGGTATGGAAAGTATTGTTTGGCTCTACAAACTTTTTATTGGGTTTGGAGTTTGTTGGGTTTTTATTCATTTATGAGCTCTCATCCAGGGACTTGCGTTCTGTGGAAGTCCTGCATGTTTCCTATGTGCTAGAAATATGTGTACTGTGTACGGCACTTCTACATTTGGCTCTGATCAGTTCCAGCAGAGTCCCCCAATTTTGATCCAGTTTTAATTTAGTTTCTTGACTGGAAGTTTCCTTTTGAAAGGATAATGTGGACGTGGGCTCTGTACCGGCACCACCTGCAGACTTGAGGTCTGTCCTGTCCTGAGGGACTCTGTTTTACTTCCATCCTGGGAAGCTGGCTTACATGGACGACAGCAGGTGAACACTTTCTGGTCCCTGTCCATGGACAAGGCAGCACTTTGGTGGGTCCCGGTGTGTCCTGAGCATATGCCCTAGACTCCTGTCCCCAGATCTTGTGAAAGAGCCCAGTGCTGGGGCTGCTGAGAGTTCTGCCCTCTGCCCAGTTTCATCTCCCACCTACTGTGGGTCCCCCTCTTCCATTTCTGGTGCCTTTCTTCTTCCTTCTTGGCCTCTTCCTCCCCCACCTCTTCCTTCTCCACCCCTTTTCCTCTTCTTACAAAAATTACTTTATTTATTTATTTATTTATTTTTGGTACTGGGGATTGAACTTGGGACCTTGCGCTTGCAAGACAAGCGCTGGAACCACTGGGCTAAATCCCTGGCCCATTACTTTATTTCATTAAGCCTATTTTATCTTCAATAAAAGTACAGGAGAAAATACACATGAAATACCACAGTGTGTAAAGTAAATTTTAAAAAACAGTATGGCTATTAGCATATTTTATTCTTATTGTAGTCATTATTGTGATTCCATTTTCATTTCTAATAGCCAAATATCTCTGCAGACATCGCATAATTCAGGGTTGTTGTAATGTGAAACATTAAGAACAAGATTAAAACAGTGCATACTCACACAGAGGTGTGGCATTGGGCAGGTGCCACAGACTGTTCTGTGTTCCGGCAGTTTAGATTTCAGACCAGAGCCCACAGATGGATAGCCTAGCTTCCAGAGTGTTTTTGTTGGACTGACATAACTTTAGGAAACTATACATTTTTTGCTAACATTGAAAAGTGATGGCATTTCCTGGGAAATTCAGATCCCTGAGTTCTTCTGAATAAGCTCAGTGTCTAACTACAGGCCAGCTCCTCACACGGCTTGTGCCAAATGGTTGCTGCTCATGTCCTCCACTGAGGCAAAGGCCACTTACATTTAGTATCACATTATTACTGAGTTTTTAAAATAGCACTGAGTGGTCAGGGATTTAGCTCAGTGGTTTCTCTGCCTGCTGTGCAAGCACAAGGACCCGAGTTTGATCCCTGGTACCGAAAAAAAAAATAGCACTGAAATAGTACTGTATACTCATTTATCTCTCAAAAAGTGGGTAAAACAAAAGATACATGGTGAAAGCCACATGTAATGTAATAGAAAAGGGACTGTTTCGTGGCTTGCTTCATTTATTAATGTTAACCTGCCTGGCCCTGTGGACATTTCAGTTGAAACCTTCCTCTGGGCATCTTGGATCTAAGTGCCATTCTTTTCTTTTTCTTCTCCAATCCTTTCTTCCCTTTTGTGTTGCCCTGCCTTACTCTGCAGTAACTGAATCGATTCTATGGAGTACTACTGTGACTTCAGGAGTTACAGGAAGTGTTTACTCAAGCCCATTTCCTTCCCTCCTGCATTTCCCACGCCTTCCAGAAGAGCAGAACAGTCTTCCCACCAACTTACTGATAATTAAGATTCTTTGTTTAGTTGTGAAGTAAAGCTTTCATTCAAGTGGTAGGAGACTAAAGTTTTTAAAGTGCAAACACATTGAAGAAGAACTATTAACTAAAATATTCATTTGCTAATAGCCCAAAGTGAGAGTCTAGCTTCTTCTGTTTTGATTGATACGATTTTATATCACTAAGAGAGTCCTGGGCAACTGTCGTAGGGCAGGACTGAAGATAGGGTAGAATCAAAAACTAAAAAAATGAAAATAATTAAAATATTACTGTTTCATGTGGAAATTTGTAGCAGATATTTTAGTTTGTAGTCACAGGGATTATAAATGGAACTTTTTAGGGGAAATCTTGTTTATACGCAGCTTTATATTCTGTATATAAATATATTTTTGCCATTTGTTTTGCAGATTGTGGAATTAGTGAGATGCTTTCCTAAACAGTAGAAGGTTGAACATGTCTAGACAGAACTTGATGGCTTTGACAGTGACCACCCTGCTGGGTGTGTCTGTGGGGGGGTTTGTCCTGTGGAGGGGCATCCAGCGCCGGAGGAAGAGCCCTGTGACCCTGGAACAGCTCCCGTTGCCGCCCCCGCCGCCGCCGCCGCCGCCGCCGCAGCAATCGCCAGGCAGGACAGCGCAGTCCCCTCCAGAAGAGGACCAGCTGCCCTCTGGTGTCCCCAGACCCTCGTGGGAGGAGAGGATCCTCCAGGCAAAGGTGGTGACAGTGTCTCGGGAGGCAGAGTGGGATCAAATCCAGCCCCTGCTTTGGAGTGAGTTAGAAGATTTTCCAGTGCTTGGAATCGACTGTGAGTGGGTAAGTTAAAATGCAAAAATTAAAAAAAAAAAACTCTTCGTTTTTCCGACTAGGAGCCTTGGACAGTCAGTAGAGAATAGATGAAGGGTGAATTAGCTTGTTCTCAACTGGTTTGTAAGTAAATTTTAGCCAGAGAAGCCTCTGCCTTTCTCAGGATAAGGGAGTGTTTCAGTTCCGGAGTTCGAGCGTCCTGTGTGTGTCCATCTTCACTGCATGCTCTGTGAATTGGTACAAGCTCCTTAGCCTCTCCTAGAAGCAATGTGCTTGTTTGTGATAGGAATGTAATGGTCCCAGCCTCCAGTGGCTTTTCTAGGGATTTAAGGGGATAATTGCTGTAAAGGTTTCAGCACAGTTTTAACATAGTAAGTGCTTATTTGTTACTACCACTAACATTTTAATTGCCTTCTCATAAGGATGCCACAGAGAAGTTAGTTAAGAAGTCCTATTTAAATGGAAATTATTACTTGAATTAGGATTTTAAAAGATAATGAACATTTGAAACATCATTTATTCTAAGTTAAGCCATGCACTCTGCTGATTTGCTTGCCTCATCTCATTTTGTTTTCCCAATAATCCTAGGTAGGAAGATAATATTGTTATCTCACTTTATTGATAGGAAACAGATTTAAAAAGGTATAGTCCCATGCCCCAGGTCACATAGCTAATTACCAACATTTGAGCCCAGGGCGTTCTAAACCATCTGGTTAATTTTTCTAATAGCTGTCATTTTGAGGAATTGTTACATAGTTAGAATGAGGATAATATGCCAAATCCACCAGGTGTGGTGGCACACGCCTGTGATCCCAGTGCTAGGAGCTGAGGCAGGAGGATTGCTGTGAGTTCGAGACCAGCCTGAGCTACACAGTCTCAAGTACATGGCAAGACCCTGTCTCAAAAAACTGAAGAAGAAAAAAAAAATCTACTCTTCTGTCATTGTGATTCACAGAGATTAAAAAATAAAATAGCTCTTAGTTATCATCTTTTATTAACACTTTGTCAAGATTCTCAGATAGGTCTTCTGGCTATCTAGAATATAGCCACATTCCAGGAAATGTAATGAAAGGAGGTCCTAAGCAGAATGACTGCCACCAAATCACAGGTTGGCAGGAGAGGCTACTAGATGCCAACAAAGTGATGACCAGGAAAAAAGCCTTTACAGGTCCTGAGGTTTTTTGTTTTGTTGTTTTCTTGTACTGGGGATTGAACTAGGTTCAACTAGTACAGCCTTTGCACTGAGTTACATCTCTAGCTCTTTTTTTAAATTTTAATTTTGACATAGAAACTAGCCAAGTTGCCCAGGTTTTGATCCTCCTGCCTCAGCCTCCCAGAGTGCTGGTATTGTAGGTGTATACCACTATGCTTAGCTCTGAGGATATTTCTTTATAACAGCAATGGTAGTGTTTGCTTATACAAATGACCTTGGATCATCAAGGAAGGATTGAGTGCTTTTAGTCTGTTCTGTATCATTTTAGAAATAATTACATCAAAAGCAGTAGAAGACAACATTAGAACTTAAATGATAAGCCTATCATTTATAGGTTGGGAAAATTCACATTTTCAAATGGGAAAAACGAGGCGGGATGTACCATGTACAGGGCAAATTCCCTATGATGAGTGTTATCATTGTGTATGCCTAAAATGTACCAATAAATGTTTTGTTATTAAAAAAAACTATTCCAACTACATGGAGTATAATTTCAGCAACAACAGGTTAGTCTGAAGTGGATAGTAATGGTAATTGACGTAATTGTGCTCTAATTATGATTGCAGAGGCATGGGTAAGTTAAAATGGCAAATGGTTCAAAGCTCACTTCATCTTTACTTTTGATATGTGTTGAATTCATGCTGGATGCCACATCTCCCTTCAAATAGGATTGCTTTTCCTTGGTTGCTGTCCCAGAAAAATTTCATAAACAAGATATCCACACTTGCTGTATCTAGCCCTCCATTCTTGTTTCCCTTTTCCTTTCATTCACCTTTGGGTATGTATTTGGTCATGATTTCTTTTGTTCTTGTTTTGCTCAGTATTTGTATAAATTTACCAAACTTTATTTTCTTTGCCTAGCTTTCCTTGTATCTCAGACCTCCTTTTTGTGATAACTTTTCTTAAGGTCATTTATTTATTTTTTTCTTAATTAACACATTACTTGTATAAATGAGTGGGTTTTACTGTGATATTTCTGTACATAATGCACTGATCATATCCACTTTCCCTTCTACCCTTTCTCTCTCACCTTTCTCCCCCCACACCATCCCCTTCCTGATCCCTAATGGTTCCTCTTTTAGAAGTTCATTTCTTGATGGCCATTGATAACTACTTTTGTTGTTCTAAATAGGTCTTCATTTTGCTTTTAGTTATAAATGAGTTTTCTGGGTATAACTTTTTTTTTATTTTGGTACAGGGATCGAACTTGGGACCTTGTGCTTGCGAGGCAGGTGGCTGAACCACTGAGCTAAATCTCCAGCTCTGGGTATAACATTCTAGCTTGTCACCCAGTGCAGTGTTATATGCCTGTAGTCCTAGCTACTTGGGAGGCTGAAGTAGGAAGATTGCAAGTTTGAGGCCTGCCAGGATAATTTAGTGAGACCATATCTCAAGATTTTTAAAAATGAAAAGGCCTGGGGATGTAGCTCAGTGGTGGAGCATCCCAGGGTTTGATCTCCAGTACTGAAAAAAAAAAAGACCCAACTTGTCAGTTTATCATTTTCAAGGTAGTATTCCATTGTTTTCTGGCTTCTATTCATGCTGTTGAAGATAATTTTTGATATATTGATTCTTTGTAGGAAATATAATTCTTATAGCTCTTTTATAACTCTTCCTTTTGAGTTTGTGGTTCTGAAGATTCACGTGACGTCTAGATGTTGTTTTCTTTCTTCATTTCCAGTTTGGGATTAAGAGAGATATCTGGATATGAGGATTGATACCTTTCATCAGTTTTAAAGTTTTCTTTGAAGTTTGCTTTATCCTGTTTGTTTTCTTCTTGCTAGTATTTGATTGGATATGTTCTAGACTTTTCAGGCTATCTTTAATGTTTGATAACTTCTTTCTTAAGTTAACATGTCTTAGTCTCTCTGGATTCATTCTGCACAATTTCTTCAGGTCACTTTTATAGTTCAGTAGTGGGAATTGAACTCAGAGAGCACTGAGCTACATACCCAGCCCTTTTTATTTTTTATTTTAAGACAGAATGTTGCAAAGTTGCCCAAGCTGGGTCCAAACTTGCAATCCTCTTGCCTCAGCCTCCTGAGTAGCTTTGATTATAGGTGTGTACCATCACCTCTGGCCTTTTTTTCTTTTTTCTTTCTTAGCTCTATCTAATCTGGTTTTAACCTGCTCCTTGAGTCTTTTTTTTTTTGTATGAAATATAACCTTTATGATCTTTTTATTTGATATGAAATATAACAAATCAAGAAAAGTGCTTGAAATAAAAATAAACAGCTAAATTATTTATTTAAAGAGAACAACTGCCAGGTGTGATGGTGCATGCCTATGATCTCAGCACCTAGGTGGCAACTGCCAGGTGTGGTGGTACATGCCTATGATCTCAGCACCTAGGTGGCAACTGCCAGGTGTGGTGGTACATGCCTATGATCTCAGCACCTAGGTGGCTGAGGCAGGAGGATCATTATGAGTTTGAGGCCAACCTAGGCTACATAGTGAGTTCAAGCCAGCTTGAATTACAGAGCAAGACCCTGTCTCAAACAAACAAACAAAACAAAACTGAAACAAAAAATATATATAATAAAAAGAACAATTGCATAACTAGATCAAGGAGTACCAAATTGCTGGGCATGGTGGTACATGCTTATAATCCCAGCATTTGGAAGGCTGAGGCAGGAGGATTGCTAGGAATTTGAGACCATCCTGGGCTGCATAGTGAGTTCAGAACCACCCTACACTATATACTGAAACCCTGTTTTAGAAATAACCCCACTCAAAAATGAAAGAATGAGATTTCCACTACTACAGAAGCTCCTTTTGTACCCTCTTGTGTCCCCTTGCAATCATTGTACGCTCCCTTCCCTCTGAGGGGTACCGTTAACCTGTTTCATGATATTTATCTTCTTGGCCTTTTAAAAAAAATTTTTATTTTATTGGTGCATTTTAGGTATACAATATAATGACATTCATCATTGGAAATTTGCACCTTTACATAATCTCTCTTGGTTCTTATTTTTTCCCCTTCCCCTGCCCTCCCTTCAACCCCTCCATCCCTCCCTATTTACAAAGACTTTGTTTCCATTTTTTCATTTTCTCATATTAATTCCATTCCCTTCTTTACCCCTCCCACTTCCCCTTCTCCTTTGCCCCTTTTCTTCCTATTTCACATTATCTATTATTCCTTTTAGTCCTTATTTACACTGTCAGTTTCTCACACTAGAGAAACTATTTGGTATTTACACATGTGTGTCCTATGGCCTTTTTTTTTTTTTTTTTGCCATTTCTGGGGATTGAACCCAGGCCTTGTGTGTGCAAGACAAGCACTCTGCCACTGAACTGTATCCCCAGTCTTCTTGTTTTCTTTATACATTTACGACTTGAGCATGCCTCCCTTTGCACTGTAATTTAGTTTTGCCTATTTTTAAAATAAACTATATGTATTATTTTGTGTCTGGGTTCTTTTGCTAAATATTGTTTCTGTGAGTTTTATCTATGTTGTGACTTATCTGTGTTGTGCATTTTATGATTCATTGCCATGTATTGTTCCATTGTATAAAGATACCATGATTTATTCATCCATTCTATAATTGGTAGACATTTTGGTCTTTTCAGCTTGGAGCTCTTACAAAAAATGGTGCAAATAAACATTTTCACTCATTATTATTGGGCACATGTATCTGTGGATGGAGTTCTGAGTCATAGAGTTTATGTGTTCTTTAATTTTTATAGATAACATCAAACTTTTCCAATTTTGTTTTACTAATTTCCACTCCCAGCAGTAGAATATGTATGTTTCTGTTGTTTCCAACAGTTTTCAAAAGTGGTTCTATTAACTTAATCTCCCCATATTAAAATTACATGATATGAAAATTGCCTTTGTTTTACTTCCTCATCAACATTTGGTACTATGTATTTATAATTTGGTACTATCATATTTATAATTTATTATTAACCATTCTGATGGAATTTTAGTAATACAGTATTTTATTGCAGTTTTAATTTGCATATTCTTGTGATTACTGGTGAGACTGGGTATGTTTCATGTGAGTCATTTAGACACCCTCTTTTACTATTTTTTTTTTTTTTTTGGTACCAGGGATTGAACTTGAGACCTTGCGATTGTGAGGCAGGCTCTGGAACCACTGAGCTAAATCCCCGGCCCAAGACTCCCTCTTTTATAGAGTTCACATCTTTTGCCTCTTTTTATTGAGATGTCTTCTCTTACTGATTTATGGAAGTTCTTTATATATTCTAGATGTGAGCTGTGAGTTACCATTATAAATGTCTTCTCCAATTGTGAATTTGCCTTTACATTTAAAATTTTTTTCTTTTGATAAATGGATGATCTACATAGTACAGTTCATCACATCTTTCCCTGTTCATTGACATGAAGATATTCTCTTATATTATTTTCTTGGAGTTTTTGTTTTTGTTTGTGGTACTGGAGATTGTGAGTGTCTTTAGTTGTGCTGTTGTTGCTGTCTTGATGTCCTGAATCAATTAAGAAATTACTTTTCATGGTCACTTTGACTTTAGGGGAGAGCCAGAAGTCACATGGTACCAGATCCAGTGAATAAGGTGGACGAAGATGCGCTGTTAATGTTTTTATGAGCCTGCTTCTTTGTTGGATGGCACTTGGCGGCAGCAGTCACTATATTTTTTATCACATCTCATACAGACACCAAAGAGAACTTCCAGTGCTGCTTCAGAAAGTGGCAAGAATTATGGGATAAATGCTTTCGAAGTGGGGGAGGATATTTTGAGGGGGATTTATGACAATGTGTCTTTTACTAGAATACATTTAAAAAATGTAAATAGTCACTATATAGTAATTTTGTCATACCTTGTATAATCAGTCCACCTGAAATTGATTTTTTCGGTATTTGTGCCTACAGTTTGATGTAAAGTTAAGTTTCACACCCCCCCCAGTATTCAGTTGTCCTAATGTCATGATTTGAAAAGACAGTCCTTTCCTCACTGCTCTGCAAGGCCACTTTACCAAAGAACAAGTGTCTGCGTGTGACAGTCTGTTTCCGGGTGCTCTGTTGATTAATTGTTCTATTCATACACCCAGTGATTGCAGACTGTTTTACCTAATGTAGCTTCAGATGACCCTAGGTATTCAGGATAGCAAGACCTGCCATTGTGCTCTTTCCCCACAATATCTTGGATTTCCTTGTGTTTTTTGTTTGTTTGTTTGTTTTTGCATTTACAGTACACAATCAGCTTTTCAGATTTTACAAAAAAATTCTTGAGATTTTGATTGTGATTGCATTGGATTGGTAGATCGGTTTTAGAGGGAATTGACTTCTGTATGTAGTATTGAGGGTTTTGTTTTGTTTTGTTTTGCAGTGCTAGGGATAGAACCCAGGGCCTTTGTGCTGAGCTACATCCCCAGCTCTTTGTTATTTTATTTTTCATTTTATATTTTGTGATAGAGTTTCATTAAATTGCTAAGTTGCCTAGGTTGAGCTAAATTTGTAATCCTCCTGCCTCAGCCTCTCAGAGTGCTGGGATTAATAGGTATGCATTACATTAGGTAATACTGAGTTTTTGAATCTAAGTATTTATTTAGATGTGTATGTATTTGTATTTTCTGTGACTTAATAATTTCTATTATAAATGCAGGCTAAAGATTTTTTGTTTCTTTCTGGTACATAGAGATGGACTACACTTATTAACTCTAATTATTTGTAGATTCATTTAGATTTTTATGTGTACTACTGCAGTCCTTAACACTGTTTTCTTGCCTTTCTATACTGGTGAGAATCACAGTTTGATATTTAGTAAATAAGGTGATAGTGGGAACCCTTGACCCATTCTCCATATCAAAATAACAGTTTTCAACACTTTTTTGTTGTTGTTGTTTTGTTTTGTTTTTTGAGGCAGGGTCTTGCTATGTAGTTCAGGCTGCCCTTGAACTTACTATGTAGCCCAGGCTGGCCTCGAACCTGTGGCAGTCCTGTTGCCTCAGCCTTCCGAGTGCTGGGATCATAGGCGTGTACCACCATGCCTGGCTGACACTTTCATATTTAAGTTTGAGGTGTGGAATAGGTTGTTTATTGATCCCTTCATCATATTAAACATGTCCAATTCTTTTTTGGTGGTGGGGGTGGGGGTGGTGCTGGGGATTGAACCCAGGGCCTTGTACATATAGACAGCCCCTCTCTCCCAGCCCCCAATTCTCTTCTTGATTTTTTTTTTAACTCACGCATGATTGTTGAATTTTATCATAATTTTCTTTATTTCTTGAGACAGTAGTGTAGCTTTTCTTCTTCTGTTATTGTGGTAAAACACATTGATTTTTAAGTGCTAGGATAAATTCTTAACTATGATGCCTTGTTCTTTTAATATATTGATAAATCCATTTTGCTCATTATTTTTAGAAGGTTTAAAAATGTATACGAGTGATACTGGTGTATAATTTTCCTTACTTGAAATGCCTTGTCAGGCTTTGCTAAAAATGTTATGCTAGCCTTACATAGATTGTCATTCCTTTCTTTCTTTTTTTGTTTTTTTTCTGTTGATCCGGGGCTTGAACCCAGGCCTTTTGCACTAAGCTACATCCCTAGCCCTTTCCTTAACTTTTTAAGTGTTGTTAGAATCCACTGATGACATCACCTGGAGTTTTCTTTTAAGAAAACATTTTGAATTATAGATACGATTTCTATAATAGCTGTGGGGCTATTTGTATTCTATATTTCATGTCTCAGTTTTGAAAAATTATATTTTTATCTAAATATATCTTTCAAATGTTTATTGGCATAAACTTGTTTATAATATCTTCCATTTTTTCCCTATTTGATAGAGATGTTTCCTTTTTCATTTTCAATCTTTCATATATGTGTTTCTCTCTTGATTATTCCTTCCATGAGTTCATCAATTTTATTGGTCTGACCTTCCTCCCTTCCTCTTTTTTTTTTCCAGTGGTATCTGAAATTGAACCCAAGGCTTTGGCACTGAGCTACATCACCAAACCTTTTTTATTTTTAATCTTGAGACAGGATCTCACTAAGTCACTAAGTCACTAAGTTGCCTAGACTGGGCTCAAACTTACGATCCTTAGTCTCCCAGAGTGCTGGAACTACAGGTGTGTGCCACGAAGCCTCACTTGAAATTTATTAGTCTTTTTTTTGGTTCTGGGGATTGAACTTGGGACCTTGCGCTTGTGAGGCAGGCGGCGGAACCGTTGAGCTAAATCCCTGGCCCTTATTAGTCTTTTTGAGGAACCAACTTTTGACTTTCTTGGTCTTCTTTATTTTATGCATACATTGTATTTCATTGATCTTTTGCTCAATTATTTCCTTTTTTCCACCTTGCTCTATTTATTTTTTAACTTCCTTTAGTGTGATTTCCTTCCATACTACTACACTGATTGAGTTGATGGCTTTCTTGTTTTCTAATCCAGTGGACACTTACTTGGGCTTTGAAAAGCATCTATACAGTTCCTATACAAGGCATTTACTTCTTGGTTTCGTCCCCTCATACACTCCTGTCTCCTATCACATTTCCTTCCCCTCCATCTTCTTCCTCTCCCTTCATCCTCCTCTACTGATTTAAAAATTAAGATTAAAAAACTCTGACACAAGTTTTTGTAAGTATGTGGAAACCAAAAAAAAGCATATGGATGTCTATAGGTCAACAGATGGAGTCATAGGTCACTAATTTATGCCTTTTAATCTATACTGTTTTTTAATGATCTCATCTAATTTTATAGCTTTAGCTATATCGATTCTAATGACTCTCAAAATTACCATACCAGCTTTTTATATCCACCTGTCTCCTTGACACCTGCCCTTGAATGTCTAATGGTCTTCTCAAACTTAACCTGTTCCTAACAGAGCTCTTGATTTTTCCTCCCAAACATGTATTGTCCCTAGTTTTCTCTACCTTTAATGAAAATAAAATCAGGGACACATTGCCCTTCTTAAAGCATGTCAATAGTGATGGGCACAATTGAACATCAGACATGAATAGGTGGTTACCATAGATTTAATATGACATAATGTTCAACACAATTGAACAGCAGACATAAATAGGCAGTTATAGTATGTTAAATGTCTTTAATGGCAAAGTATACGAAAGTTCAAAGAAGTGGTTATGCACAGCAGGAGATAACCCAGGACGCTACCAGATAGAGTATGAGTTTCTAGATCCCCCTAAGTTACTCTTGGTGTTGTGCACTAGTGATAGGGACAAATCACCTGTACAAAATTAGGATCTTGCCATATTTTAGATGCCATTATTGCCTTTTTCCTGCAGAGGTAGAGGTGGAGATGTTAGGTAGCTTTCTACTCCTTAATACTTGCCTGATCTTTTCTAGAGATTAGCAAAACGCTCCCCTGCTTAACAGATGCAAATAATTGATAAATTTTTGTAATAAAGATTGAGCTAAGGGCCAGGGATTTAGCTCAGTGGTTATGCTGCCTGCTTTGCCAAGTGCAAGGTCTCGAGTTCAATCCCTAGTACCAAAAACAAACAAAAAAAAACCCCAAAAAGATTGAGCTAAGTGAAGATCATTTTCCTCAGAGCATCCTTCTATGGGTCTAGGCTATAGGCCTGCTTGAAATTCACTCTTTTTTTTCCTTACTGTTAACTCCTTCCCTGGCTGGGGAGGTAGCTCAGTGGTGCCACACCTGCCTGGCAAGCACAAGGTCCTGAGATCGATCCCTGGTACCAGGAAAAAAAACCCCAAAGCAAAAAACTCCTTCCCTTTCACTTAACAAGTATTGTCAGTGCTATCTCTAGAATATGTTTTGACTCTATCTGTTTCTCTGTATCTCGTCTGCTTCTTTAGTCCCCGCCCCAAGTATCTCTCTTGGGGACTACTGACTGCAGTAGCCTCCTGACTGACCTCCCTACACTGACCCTTGTGCACCTGCAGTCCTTCTCCATACAGTAACCAAAATGTTATTTTAAAAATGAAAATAAGACTATGTCAGTCCTCTGTTTAAAAACTCTTCTATTACTTGAATAAAACCCAGATGTCTTAAATGTGTACGTACTCTGGTTTTTCTCAATGTCTCTGATTTTGTTTCCATATTCTCTTCCTGTTCTCTTCTTATTACTCTCCAGACACTTGAACAGAGCAAGCTCATTCCTGTCTCAAAGCTATAATCTAAATTTAACCCCTTTGTAAACTGCACAGACTAAGGGTGTGGATTAGTTAACCTCTTCCAAGCCAGAAGATGATCCCCTATCATTCTTTACTCTCTGCTGCCATCATGGGGTAATGTAAAGAATCAGGGACCTTACTAAGGACCTGTTCTCGATTTTTAAGAATATGGAAGCTAAAATGTATTACCATTGACTCTCAGAAGAAAGACCTCTAACTCAGTGCCTCTAAATGAATCACTGAAACACAGAAGTTTTATCTATAAGGATTGATTTCATCATTCATTTAAAATTGTTATTTTTGTTTATTTAATAATGTATACAAAGGCAGGGACATAGTTTAGTGGTAGAGGCAGTCTTAGCATGTGCAAGGCCCTGCATTCAATACCTAGTACTACTATTACTACTTCTACCAATAATGTATATAGCACATTAATGCAATACTAATACTACATGTATGGGATTCATAAATAAATATACATATATAGTTCTGTGTTCCTTAACGGGCAAGGATACATTCTGAGAAATGCCTCATTAGGCAGTTTCCTCACGTGTGAACATTACAGAGTGTACTTACACATGGTAGATTCCAGTCTCTCAACGTGGCCTCTGGTGTAATCGAGGGACATACTAAACGTGATAAGTGAGTCTGCTGCTGGAGTAACATGGCATACTGTTGCACAGTCAACATTTTTAATAAGTAGGAGTACACTCTAAAATAATGATAAAAGTACAATGTAGTGAATACATAAACTAGTAACTTGGCCATTTATTAAGTATTATGTGCTATACATAATTGTACATGTTGTACTTTGAAAATATATTTTTATTTTTAAATGACACAATTTTACATATTTATAGAGTACAATGTGATATTTCAATACTCAAGGACAGTGTGTACTGAGCAGATTATAGTAATTCACACATCTGTCACCTCAAACATTTATCATTTCTTTGTGTTGGGTGTGCTACTCTTTTACATGACTGGTAGCACGGTTTGTTTACACCATCATCACCACAAACACATTGTGTTACAGTCTTATGAAACTGTGATGTCATTAAGTGATAGGATTTTTCAACTGTTTTCATCTTACAGGACTACTACTGTTTTGTTTTGTTTGTGCCGGGGATCGAACTCAGGACCTTGCGCTTGCGAGGCAGGCGCCGGAACCACTGAGCTAAATCCCCGGGCCTAGGACTACTACTGTATATGTGGTCTGTCATTGACCAAAACATTGTCATATGGCACATGACTGTATAGTGTATACATCTCAAACATTTTATGTGGATTAACTAATAAAAAACCCAGAGGCTACAGGATTAAATAAAGCTAATAGAGTTTAAATGTATCATTTTTTTCCCTTGTAAATATAATGTTGATCAACTAAGAGTTCCATTGTTTTCCATGAGTAGTAGTGATTTCAAGCTAAAAAAAATTAGAAAGCAAAAGGGAAAAATATCAGAAGGAAAAACTAGGTATATTATTCTTTTTTTTGGTTCTGGGAATCAAACTCGGGACCTTGCGCTTCCTAGGCAGGCAGTGGCACCACTGAACTAAATCCCTGGCCCTTAGGTATCTTATTTAAGCCTTCTAGAAATATTATTCTTCCAATTATACATTCAGTATGAATTAAAATCATAAACATTTGTATTCCTAATGAGAAAACTTTAGTTATAATACATTGGCTCTTACGCACAATCCAGAAGCATGTAAAAAAAGATCTTCCCCCCTTATTTAATGTATTTTAGACATTGAAACCTGACTATAAAGATGTGCAAAGTCTTAGGAATTTGCAGTGAGTTTTACCCTAAATTAGCAGTGTTACATATTAGAAGTAGAGACTTGTAGCTTTTTCTTGGGTGGAGAAAACACATATTGAGCATTGCTAATCTGAAAATCCAAAATCTGAAACTTTTTGAGCTCTTTCATGATGCCACATGTGAAAATTTTACATCTGATTACATGTGACAGCTCATACTCAAAATGCAGGTGTGCTAAAAATACTGTATAAAATTACCATCATGGTTGTGTGTATAAAGTATATGAAACAAATGAATACTGTTCTTAGACTTAGCTCCCATCCCTAAGATATCTTGAATATGCAAATATTCTAAAAAAACCCACAAAAACCAAAGTATATTTCTGGTGCCAAGCATTTCAGGCAGAGAAGGGACCTGTATTATATAGAAAGGAAACTACTCATTAATGAAATAAAAGGTGATTTGGCCACATCAGAATGAGTCGTTGGAGAATAAGAGTCCATAGTCAAGTTTCTTATGGATCCTTTTGACCTGGGTTGAGTTGCAAGAAGTAGACACCTGGGCCGGGGATTTAGCTCAGTGGTTTTGCTGCCTGCTGCGCAAGCTCGAGGACCCAAGTTCGATCCCCAGTACCAAAAAAAAAGAAGTAGACACCTTAGAAATCAAAGTAGCATTCTTTCTTTTGGGGGTATGGAACTAGCCCTCATTTATAACACAGTGCCTGAGAAGAAACTCAAGGCTTTTGTGAGTTAAATCATGGATTTACTCAATGCAAAAGAAGGTGAGGGCCAAAACTCTCCCAGATTTTAACAGGGGCTCTTTGTGATGTCGGCTGTCTTCTCTCAGTGATCTTGATCACCTCAACTATGAAATATCCCTCCTCTGATTACTTGTGACACTGGTTCTGAACCACTCCTTTCATACGTACCATGTCATAGTCTGTGTGTGTGAACTTGTGTCTGTAAGTCTCTACTCCACAGTTCCTTAGCCAGAGACCATCTCTTCCATAACTGTATCCACAGTGCCACTGTGCAGTGCCTCCCACCAGGCAGTATGGGAGTGAGAGGCACATGGCCCTAGAGCATGGTTTCTCAGCCTCCTCCCTGTTGACATTAGGGAGCCGATCTTGTGAGGGGCTCTGCTGTACGTTGTAGGATGTTTACTAGCATTCTGCCTTCTACCTACTAGATACTAGTACACTACTTTCACACAGTTGTGACAGTCAAAAATTTCTGTAGGCATTTCCAAATAAGGGGAACAAGGGTGGTGGTGGTGGTGAGGAGAAGAAAAAAGAAAAGAGAAAATAGAAGGAAAAGATGAAAACAAAACTTTTGTATATAAGGAGGGGAAGAGGTCAAAGTGGGGGTTGGGAAAAAAGAAGCAAGATATATCATGTGCAAGCATGAAGTCTATCTAAAATGTGCCAATAAATGCTTCGCTTCAACAAAACCAAAAAAACCCGATTAGTTTCCCTTGGGCAAAAATCACTCTCATCTAACAAAAATTAGGTTATAGTCCTGGTTTTGCCTTTAATCTCACCATATTTGGTCAAATTGCTTCACCTACAGGCCTTAAGTTTCCTCTGCTGAAACATAAGAAGGGCTGGAATTAACTAGGTGCTTCATCTGAGTTTTGTGGATAGTCATAGGGCGTTTTAATCCCTTGAAAAAGTATATGAACTTTGTGTGTAAGTTTTTCTATGGATCAAATTTTTAGCTTTCAGCAGTTTTTGAAAATTACTTATGACCACAAAAGGATTGAACCAGATCCAAATATGTTGTTACTGTGTAAAATTATTTTTATCTCTTAAGATAGAAAGTTCCTAATTTATGCTCAGTAGCATTATACTCAATATTATTTTTTGTGTGTGTGAGTACATTTGTGGCTATAAAATGGTGAGAAAGCATTTTGTGCCACCAGGATCTGTTATATTGGCAGATAGCACTTATTTACAGGTCTGTGTTTTCATCTTCTTTTAAAAAATTGATTGTTGAGGCAGTACTGATAAGGTAAATGAGTTACTAGCACATAAGAGAGTTTGGATAATGTAGAGTGTGTTTATTACTTGGCACGCCTTAGCCTTTTTTCCTTACCCTTTTATAACCAGCATTTCATCTGACTCTGCTAGTATATGTCCCAGAGCTACTGTGTGTCAGCTGGCCACTATTTGTGGACTGCTCGTGTTTCCAGCCCTGGAGTTGGGCCCTAAGGAAGCTTTGTCTGGGATGCTGGCTTACAAGGTCCATTTCACTCATTAATTCCTTAGAATTAACCCCAGCTCTGGCCAGCTGCTCCTAAAGATATGCCTCTTAGCCTGTTTGTTTGTTTAGCTACAGTTTGGGGTTGTGCTTGCTGCTGTACAGGTTGTGAACCATGATCTGTCTTGCTCTGTTGCAGGTAAATTTGGAAGGCAAAGCCAGTCCTCTGTCACTCCTACAAATGGCTTCACCAAGCGGCCTCTGTGTCTTGGTTCGCTTGCCCAAGCTGATCTATGGAGGCAAAACACTACCAAAAACATTACTGGATATTTTGGCAGATGGCACCATTTTAAAAGTTGGAGTGGGATGTTCAGAAGATGCCAGCAAGCTTCTGCAGGATTATGGCCTCATGGTTAGAGGGTGCCTGGACCTTCGATACCTAGCCACGAGGCAGAGGTACAATTTATATGAATGCTGAGATTCCTGTGACTTTGGTCAAACATGTTAGCAAGATTTGTGTATTACTGGGAATCAATAAGGAAATATTTGAAATTCTTTACAAATGCATATTGAATTTGTGAGAGACATTCCAACTTCTGTGAAAACTTTAGTTACATAGAATTTTTATTATTTTTGCTTCTGTTTTTTGAGACAGCGTTTCACTATGTAATCCAGGCTGGCCTTAAACCCATTATGTAGCCCAGGCAGACCTCAAACTTGCAATCCTTCTGCTTTAGGCTCCTATTCCAGCATGCTCAGCTGGTCTTTTTTTTTTTTTTTTTGGTATCAGGGATTGAACTCGGGACCTTGTGCTTGTGAGGCAGGTGGCAGAACCACTGAGCTAAGTCCCCGGCCCAATTTCTGGCTTCTTTGGAAAAATTAGATGATCTGACATCACTGATTCAGCATTGTAGATGACAACAGTGGCCCAGGTATTAATCCTGACTCATCCTGATAAGGAACTGAGTTTGTAAATCCTTTCTTTATCCAAAAATGATGATAGATCTATCGCTTGTCTTGGAGGAAAAGAGTTTTCTCTTTTCTTCTTCTTCTTCTCTTTTTTGAGACAGAATCTTGCTGTATAGCCCAAGATGGTCTTGAATTTATGATTCTCCTGCCTTAATCTCCTGAGTGCTAGGTTCACAGGTGTGCCACCACATCTGTCTCCTTTTTTCTTAGAATTCTGTTCCTGTGGAAATTCTATTACCACTTGTCTTTCTTGGAGAGGCAGTCACAGTTACCTTCTCACGTATGTGCAGAAGTCCTCTTTCATAATGATGTGGACTGAAACAGTGTCTCACCTGTCTCAGATGACACTGCACTCAAAGGTGGGAGGGTTTCATAAAGGTCAGAGAAGGCCTTGTTAAAATCTGTGCTTATTATAATTTTTAGTATGCAGTAAAATTTTGTTTTGTTAGTTTGGTTTCAGTACATAAAACTGTTATAAGTGAAGTATACATTTATTTCAATAACACATTAAATTGTACTGTAAAAATTAAAACTCTGTGAAAGTATTTGAAGTATAATAGCAAAAGCCCTCTCTCATCAGGCCCTTGTGTGCTCTGTGCTATGTGTAAAGGCTGAAGTTGACTCAAGAATAGCCTGGGTGGGTGGGTGTGCCAGTGCTGCCACTTACTAACTGTGCCATCTTTGGCAAAGCACTAACCTCTCTGTTCTTCAATTTCTTTATCTATAAAGTAGAGATAATAATGCTCCCCCTCATAGGATTGGTGTGAAGAATAAATGAATTAAATTAGGTAAAGTGCTTAGAAGCAGTAGTGACATATAAGTGCTATATAAATTTTACCTATTACTGTCATCATCATTATCACCATTGTCACTGCACTTTTAGCATGATCATTATCTGATTGATTTTCCATCCAGATCTTTTAAAAATACATTTACAATCACCTGTATGAGTGTAGAGAAATTGAAGGTACATTGAATTTTGATTTTTTTTGTTTGGTAGTAGGTACTGAACTTATGGAATTCATGCTGAGGTACTTTCATAGCCCTTTTATTTTTAGACAGGGTCTCGCTCAGGCTGGGCTTGAACTTGTAATCAATCCTTTTGCTTCAGGCTCCCAGAGTCCTAGGATTATAGGTGTGTGCCACCATGCCTGGCTGAATTCTTTGATTAAATACAGAATGACCAAGGGTCAAAATAAGAATTTGGCCAAAGCTGAATATTACCACAAACTTCTCTGGAAATCAGAACAAAACTTTTAGGGCCAAGTGCAGTGGCACATGCTTGTAATCCCAGCTACTTAGGAGGCTAAGGCAGGAGGATTGCAAGTTTGAGGCCAGTCTAGGCAATTTAGTAAGACCCTGTCTCAAAATTAAAAATAAAAAGGCCTGAGGATGTAGTTTGAGGCCCTGGGTCCACTCAAAATAGAAACTTTTATTAGGCCTTTCCTTTTTAAATGAAATTTCATCAATATTAAAAAAACTTTTTATTTTTAAATTTTTTCCAGAACGGGGATCGAAGTTAGGACCACTGAGCTAGATTCCCAGCCCCAAAATTGTTTTTTATTGAGCATTTTAATAATAAAATTTGAAAATTTTGACATAGTGGAAGAAATCTGATATAATTTAGGAATCATACTTAGTGCTATTAGCTACTAGATTGGTATTGCTATTTGAGACAGGGTTTCACTATGTAGTTCAGGCTGACCTTGAACTCGAGGCAGTCCTCCTGACTCAGCCTCCCGAGTGCTGGGATTACAGGCATACACCAACATGCCCAGCAGAAATTTTTCTTATTGAAACTTTAAAGTGGAAAGGTGGCATTTGGTTTTTCATGTCTGTGCAAGAAATGTGAAATATTTCCAAATATGACATTAAAAAAACTAATAACTTAAGTAGAATTATATAACCAAAAATTAAATACTATCTTCAATGGGGGTAACAGTTTCAAGAAATACTACTACCCACGCTTGGAAAACTGCACAGCTGTGAGAAAGAATGAAATAAGAACATTTGTAAGTACTAATGTGGGAGGAGGCTCATGGTACTTCTCTGTTGTTTGAATTTAACAGTAGGGATTCATTTCTGAGTTTTGCTGCTTGTATGTTTTATTCTTTGGATGCTAGGGATTGAATAAGCTCTTGCTCTTTCTCAGCACATCTCTACCACTGAACTACACTCCCAGCCCCTACTTTAAAAAAAAAAAAAAAGAAAGTGTAATAAAATTTTTTTCTTGAAGTGCTGGTGATTAAATCCAGAACCTTGTACATACTAGGCAAGCACTGTACCACTGAGCTGTGTGCCCAGCTGCAAAAGAGAGTTTTATGTTTTCCCTAGATCCTTGATTTCTTTTCTGTACCAAGACTTTATGAATTTTACCTAAGGTGTGTCTGGATTTTTTTGGTGCTTTTTAGTGTGTTCCTGCCTTTTGGGACTGATGAGAATCATCAATTTCCTGCTTGTTTTGTAAGGAAAGTCTTCCTTTTTTTTTTGAAATGGTTTTGCTTTGTAATGCAGGCTAGCCTTGAGCTCACTGTGTAGCCCAGGCTGGCCTCAAACTTGTGATAATCCTCCTGCCTCAGCCTCCTAAGTGCTGGCATTACAGGCATGCACCACCACACTGGACTTGTTTATCATTTTAATGGTCTCTTGGTTGAAGTCTCCAGGCTTTGGACAAATCAATTTTTTGGCTTCCCTGCAGCAGTTTTTTTTCCTGGAAGCAATTTTAATCAGGAAGTTTTAGAGAGCAGAAAGAATGGGGTGCTATTACTGCTTGTATAGGACTTTTACCTCTTTAATGAAAATAGGCTTATCATTTTTCAAAACTTGCTGGATCAGAGAATTTTTATATTGAAATTTTTATAGCTATATATTATTAAACTATTTTACATAAAGCTTGTAAAAATGCAGAATTCACAGCTGGGCATAGCAGTGTAGGCCTATAATCTCAGCACTCTGGAAACCTGAAGCAAGTTTCAGCCCAGCCTGGGGAACTTAGTGAGGCCTTGTCTCAAAATAAAGAAAAACATCTGAGAATGTAGTTCAGTACCAAGACCCTGGGTTCAATCTCCAGTGTCCCCCCCATACACACTTACACATAAAATACAGTTCACAAATTTTAGATGAAACTGCCTGATTGTTTAGTTCTATTGATACTGGATGTAGTTATTTTTAAAAGCCTTTGGAATCTGATAGTTAACAAATTATTGTTTTCTTTGGCATCTCATAATTATCTTTTGTCTGTATATTGGCCACTTATACATTGCTTTGTATTTCCCTGTTCATGTCCTTTGCCAGTTTTTGATGCCTGATTTATTCCTTGCAGAAACAGTTTGCTCTGCAGTGGGCTTAGCCTAAAATCGCTTGCCGAGACTGTCTTGAACTTTCCCCTTGACAAGTCCCTTCTGCTTCGTTGCAGCAACTGGGATGCTGAGAATCTTACAGAGGACCAGGTACTTCTTTTTTTTTAATTTTTAAAAATTTTTTTATTTTATTTAATTTTTTTAGGACCAGGTACTTCTTATCAGAGTAATTAAAGAATTGAAAGAGCCATTGCCTCTGGAGTGTAGTTGTTTTTAAAATTCTAATCTTCGGGAAAGGGATTTAGCTCGGTGGTTTCGCTGCCTGCCTCGCAAGCACAAGGTCCTGAGTTCGATTCCCTGGTACCAAAAAAAAAAAAGTCAGTATAAAGAAACAAAAACAAAAGTCAGTATAAAATTCTAATCTTCAAGTATGATGCAAGTTTTGGGTAGAGAAGCGTTAGAAGAGACTTACTAGCTGATAATAATATAACTGCTCTACCGTCACTTGTATCCCACTTAAAGAGTAAGACTCTATTAACATTTTATTTGTTTAATCACTTAGTATTTGCCAGGTATTTCAGAAAATATAACTTTTTTTCAGTACTAGGGATTGAACCCATGGCCTTGAGTTAAGTGCTCTATCACTGAGCTACATTCCCAGCTCTTTTAAAATTGTATTTTGAGACAAGGTCTCATTAGGTTGCCCAGGTTGGCCTAAAACATGTGATCTTCCTATCTCAGCCTCCCAAATAGTTAATATTATAGGCATGCACCACTGTGCCAGGCAGAAAATGTAATCTTTTTTTTAAATTAAAAAAATGATTTGTTCATCCAGGGGTGTACCTTGGTAATAGAGTGTTTCCCTAATATGTATAAGGTCCTGAATTTGATCTCCAAACAACCAATCAATCAGTCATAATATAGTATTACAAGAGTTATTATAAGAAACAGTAAGTAGTTTCCTTCTTTACCCTTCCTGTTCCTAATTCCTCTTGCTTCTCAAGAGGCAACTACATTAATTTCTTTCTAGTAATTACAAGTATATTTCTTTTCTTTCCTTTTTTTTTTTTTTGGT
>NW_004624734.1:31779370-31818570 GCF_000247695.1 Heterocephalus glaber | reverse complement strand
TTTTTTCTTTTAAAGATTTTTTTTTAAAGTAGATAAACCATTAGTGATTTGCCATCTAAAGTGAATGAGGCACATATTCAGGGATTTGTTTCCACTTGAGTATAGCCATAAGTTACTTATTCTTATCAGTGTCATGGGTAGATCAGATGACAAAATGTGTTCTGGTGAAATAAAGCCATTTTAATCCCTTGTTTTTGACTCTTAGAAACTCAGGAGACACAAAGAGTTTCGGTTTAGCTTCTTAGTCTGTTGTTAGTTGAGGCCCCAACATCGGACTATAGGTTAAATTCATAGTCTACCCTGCCACTCTGGGTTTTTCACTCCCTTCTTCCTTCTTTTCTTTATTATATCTCATGTTTATGAGAGGTAACTTTTTTCCAAAAGAAAATTTGCTAGTTTGCTAATTATTAGGTAGTACCAATTATGTTGTATTTAAAATGAATCCTTTTTTCTGGTTGTCTTTTCTGTTGTAAGGTGGTCCTATTTAGACTGCTGTATCTAATCCTTCAAAAATACAGTGAGAATCAGTTTTCTGGGGAAAGATGAGCTATAAAGGGTGTAAGAATGATTCTTTATATGATTAACTCTTGATCTGAATAATATAAATATATAATCCCCCAAAACTCTTACTTAGGAATTCACTTATGCTTTTCAGGCACTCTGGAGCCCAGTACCTTCTGCCTGCCCCAGTCTTGGAACAGCTTTGTGTCAGGTAACAGAGCAGGGCTGCCTTGCAGCCACTGGCCCAAATGCTCTGCAGTACCAGTTCCACTCACCTGCTGGGAGATGCATTGGTTACCCACTTTGCTCAGAGCACTAAGGCCCTTGCCTAAATGTCAACTGTGGTTAGAGGGTCCTATGCTTGCTCTCTACATAACTGGACAAACTGGGTCATCATTTGCTTGTTTTTTGTTTGTGTGTGTGTGGTTTCTTTTCTTTTCTTTTTTTGTACTTGGAATTGAACTCAGGGACTCATGCTTGCCAGGCACACACTGCACTGCTGAGCTACATTCTCGGCCCTGTGTGTGTGTGTGTGTGTGTGTGTGTGTGTGTGTGTGTGTGTGTATTTTCGTACTGGGGATCAAACTCAGGACCTTGCACTTGCAAGACAGGTGCAGTGCCACTGAGCTAAATCCTCAGGCTTGTGTGTGGTTTTTTTGAGACAGGGTCTCACTGTGTAATTCAGGCTGGTATTAAACTCACTGTGTAGCCCAGGCTGGCCTCAAACTTGTGATCACCCTCTTGTACCCTCCTGCCTCAGCCTTTCAAGTGCTGGGAGTAAAGGTGTGCACCACCCCACCCAGCTGGGTCATCATTTGGGAAGTAATCAAGCCAACTTCCTTTTCACAGGAACAAGAATATCAGAGGATGTAGTTCACATGTCCCTGGTGGTGACCTAGTCTAATATGGTGCATGCTGCCTTAAAGATCGTGCTCTGCCAAGTGGAGGTCATTAATCTCATGCCCTCCAGACTGAACTTGAAGCATTTGTCCTCTTTCCACCCTCCTTATTTGTTATTAATTCTTAACTTTTTCTCACATGCTAGGTGGATAACCTGTTGGCTTTCTGCCAGATAACCTTTAAAAGCAACTGAGTTTAAGTCAGCATTATTATTATTATAATTTTTTTGGTACCAGGGATCGAACTTGGGACCTTCTGCTTTTGAGGCAGGCAGCAGAACCACTGAGCTAAATCCTGGCCCTTATGTCAGCATTATTATAAGCACAATCCATGGCTACTTCTGTTTCCCAAAGGTTTCCCTTCTCAAGCTGCAGCATGCTGGGACAGAGTTGGGATTCCACCAGGATATCTACTAAGTCCTAGATAAGGATCAGAAATTCCAGATTAATAAGCTAAAAGGATTGAGAGGAATGGAATTGGGAGACAGATAGTTTTTTGGGTTGTTTTTTTTTTTTTTTTGGTACTGGGGATCAAACTCAGGTCCTTGCACTTGCGCAGCAGGCAGCGAAACCACTGAGCTAAATCCCCGGCCCGAGAGACAGATAGTTTTAAGGGAGATACGTGTATTTGATTAGTGGGAGTGGAAGGGCTTATTCATGGATTTAAAGTCTATAAAGATTTTGCTTCTTCCTGCACTCAGTTCATCATGTGTTAGAGATTCAGAGGATAATTACCTGGGTTCTGGTTTCACTTACCATCTGTGTATCTCTGGATTAATCACCTTACTTTTCTAGGCTCCTTTCTGTGCTTACAAAGTTAGAAAAACTGTAGCATTCTATAATGCATCCATCACTGCTTCTGTGCACTGTCCCTTGGCACTGTGTAGCTTCTGCTTTGGTGCAAGCTCTCATCCTGCCTGCGGCCCTGAAGACAGAAACTGCGTGGAAGGTGGGAATGAGGAAAGCAGGCTGCCATGCCATGTCCCCTGGCCTCGCTGATGAGGAAAAGCCTCCTCCCTCCATCTCATGCTCCACCTGGGATCAAAATATCCTTCTCAGCAGAGCCGTGCTGTGTGTGGCTCCAGAGAACTCATGTTTCCACTGGGTCCACTGTTTAACCATAAAGAGAGAAGTGAAACCTCTATCATAAGCCACATTGCCAGTGTTGGAAGGTTTATTAAAAGGAATGTAGAGTAAAAATGAGGCAAGTACATCTAGTATTGTAGATAGTAGGCTACTGAGAGGAGGAAAAAAAGAAGACTTTGTCCCTTAAGGACAAAAGAGGTTAAATATATGTTATAGAGGGAGAGTTGGATTGGTACTTTAAAAGAAAAACATTAAGACAGAATGTAAACATATTCCTTTTTTATGTTGTCATATCTGTCTGAGAACATGTGAGGTGTCCACAGTTTCAACACACTGTTCTCCACCCCCGAGCCTAGATAGGATGAAGGTGTGGGGATCCTGGGAAGTCTCCAGAGCCCATGTCTCATATAACCCTGGCTTGCTTTGGACTTTGTCTTGCTCACCTATGCCTCTGCCTGGGTATCAGCTAGACAGACATGAGCAAATGTAAAGTGTGCGTTTTATAAGCCACAAAGACCTCTCTGTGTATATATCTATTCCCTGTGACCTGGCAGAACGTACTTCGTCTAGTTCATTCTTGAGCTTAGTTTTAGTCCCAAAGAGACTGTATTAGCTTTACTTTGTGTAACATAGGTTTGTACCAAGCATTTTCAAAGTGGATCTCCTCACAATTGCCTAGAACTGTGATGGTGAACCTATGGCATGCGTGCCACAGCAGGCTCTTTATATCATTGAAAGCTCTAAAAGGTTCGCCATCACTGGCCTAGAAGGAGTCCTTGGTTTCTACCTAATGATCATTTTTGTTGTCATTCCAGAAAAAATAAGCAGCTAGCCAAAAAGAAGGCTCAAGTACATTTCTGGGCCCCCTTCTAGAGGGTCACTAACTGTGTGTAAAGTTCTGATATCTTCAGTTAATATCCCTTAGAGCTGATGAAAGCCCCAGGCAGTTGGCTTTGTTTCTTTTGAATGAAGATATGGGTGTTTGGCCCTGGAGGTGGGGCAGGTCTGAGCCATAGCACTTACGGGTTCCTTTGAGTTCTTGGATCCAATGAGCAGGACTAAAGTTGACTCAGAAAAAGAAAAGAACATGAGTTGGGGTTAGGTTTTCTATTTAAAACATTATACAGATGCAGAGCAGTTGGCTCCCACCCCCCAACCCCCCATCAACAGAGCTTGACCTTGGCCAAGATTTTGCCTCATCCTCTCGGCATTTCAGCATAGAGTTGCGTTTCAGCCATGGAATGCTTAACCAAAAGCACATGCTGTAGTGGTGGGTTCCAAAGAGCAAGTTTTTGCAAAAAGGCCACATAGCATTGTTTTCTCAAAACAACAGCTTTCTCTGAACCACCAATCCAGCAATCCTTTCAATGGTGATTCTTTGGCTTATTTGTACACAAGGGCTGGGATTTTCATCGTTGTTAGCAATACCGAATTGAAGTGCAGTACAGTTAACATACAGCAGATGCACACATCTTAAGGGCACAGCTGGATGAATTCTGGCAAATGTTATACAACCAAATGGAACCACCAAGGGCTCAAGTTCTTGTACTTGATGAAGCACCTATCCTGATGATGTCCTTCTGGGGACTGGAAGATTGTTTATTCATCAAGCAGAGCAAACTACCCCTAAAACAGTAAATCCAGGTCAAAATGTGGACGATTAGGTATACCGAGTCCAGGCAGTTGGCCCACCTCTGGTGAACTTGGTTAATGCAAAGTTGTATGAAGTTTGATTTTAGTAAGTTAATTTTTTTAAAAAAGGTAATATGTGGGCCGGGGATTTAGCTCAGTGGTTCCGGCTCCTGCCTCGCAGCGCAAGGACCTGAGTTTGATCCCCGGTACCAAAAAAAACCAAAAACAAAAACAAACAAAAAGGTAATATGTGCACTTAGTATAGAATTTTTTTAAACATGTATGATGAAATCTTAGTCCATTACCTCCTTGAAGGTAACCAGTGTAACTATTATTTGCATGTTGTACATCCTTCAAAGAGTGCACATACATGTTTTGGATTGATTTTTTTTTCCCGGTACTGGAGATTGAACCAGGGGCCTCATGCATGCTAAGCAAGTGCTATACCACTAAGCTACATCCCCAGCCCTTGGGCTGATTTTTAAATCCAAAGTTTCTTCTTTGACTGTTGACCAAGAATACATTTCTCCACTCTTCATCATCCAGGTTCTAGTCTAGGATGTTTATGCGGAAGCTTCTTAGATCCCACAACCACAGTAGGACTAATTCTGTTTGTTGCATACTGTGTACAGTTCACCCTCTCTCTCAGTCAGCTGGTTTAGAAGCTCGTTCGTGTTTCTCAGGCTGGGGATTTAGCTCAGTAGCACCGCGCCTGGCTGGCAAACACAAGGTCCTGAGTTTGATCCCCGGTAACAAAAAAAAAAAGAAGTTCATGTTTCTCATGGGATTCCCCATGATCTGGTAATTGTTGCTCCTGCTTTTTTGTTAAAGTAATGCTTAATTGCAACCTAAAAGCAAATTACAAGTGAATTTTAGCCCCTCCCTGCCATCCAAATCTGTGATATTATTCACCTACACAAGCCATCCTCTTTAAATATAGGATTGACTTCACATTTATCTTGAAAAGCCAGCTTCTCTAGCAGGCACGACTTGATTAGTGCATTAAGTTCTTTTGTTTATTTTTATTTTTATTTTTAAGACAGGGTCTTGCTATGCATTTCAGGCTGGCCTTGAACTCACTATGTAGCCCAGGCTGGCTTTGAACTCATGACAATCCTCCTTCCTTAATCTCTCGAGTACTGGGATTACAGCCGTGCACCTCCAGGGCTGGCTTGTTCCGTAAGTTTTGCAAGCATGTAAAGAATATACAGAGCAGAGGACTTCTATTCAGCCTATTGAACAGTATTTTTCACAGCTCACTGGCTCAAAAGCCAGGGGGAGGAAATCATCTTAGTCACTTTCCTTGTTGCTAAGACACAATGATAAACACCCGTAACTTAAAGGAAAGGTTTATTTTGGTTCATGTTTTAGACCACTCTTGCATGGTTGACAGCATGATAGAATGGCCTGGGCAGAGGAAAGCTGTTCGCCTCATGGTGGACAGGAAGCAGAGAGTGAAGGGTAGAGCCAGGGAGGAAGCTACACCCTTCCAGGTCATACCCCCAGTGACCTACCTCTTCTGACCAGTTCCCACTTTTTAATAGCAAGACAGCAGTAGCCCCCCATAATCCTAACAGCAAGCTAGCTGTAGCACCTTCCACAACCCTTACCTCTGAGCACATGAGGCTTTGGGGGACATCCAGATATAAACCATAGCAGCCCTCTCATCCTAATCCCATCAATGGAAGAAGGAGCCTAGTTTGCAGGGTGGCTTTCCTTGGCCACTTCTGGCTCCCAGCCTTCTTTTTCACTTCCTCTGTGGCAGACTGCTAGGAGTCAGTTCTCCAGTTTGAGCTTCCCAGAGATCCACTGTCCATGGAAAGGAGTGAGGCCCTCGGTGTTTTCCAACTCAAGGCTCATATGGTTCCCCTTGGGCCATTTTACCCTTGATAGCCTTTTATGCTTTCTCCTTGGTCTTGCTGAAATCTAATCAGCTAAGACCTTTCAGTCATCACTGAGAATATTCCCACTGGTCAGACAGCTCCCTTTGAGCATCTCCTTAGAGCAGCTGTCATGTTTGAGCAACATCTGCTTTCTGACAAGCTTGAAGACAGGATGAAGGAAGTCTTTGGGACTGTGTTCAGCACACTAAGAGCCAGTGGCCAAGTGGCTTGGGGAAGGGTTTAAGGAAGAGGGGTCATTCTAGATGGGGCAGGGATCTTCCCAGTCTTAGCCTGTGGTCAGTGCAGGGTCCTAATGCCGGACTGGTTCCCTCAACCTCTGGCTCCAGCCTCTTCTGGACAGGGAAACAGAATGAGGCAAAATGCCTGGTGCATTTTAAATAAGGCCTGCTTGCTGCAGCCAGCCAGTCCACCCAACAGCTTGGAAGGTGAGTGACCCTTCCTGAGAGATTTATGTTGCGCCAGTGCTTTCGCCTCCAGCCACTTGAACACCAGCCACCTCAGGCCCTCCTGCCCACCTCTCTGACCTAACTGCACTCATGTTAACCGTCCTTGGCTGCTCTTTGGATGGTTTCTCCTCAGGCCTTTGTGGCTTTAGTATTTGTTACACGTTTATTGGTTTTCCCTCTCTGCTTTTTCTTTCCCTGAGGCTGTTTTTCCTTGTGCTCTGTATCTTTTCATCTCTTGGAATCTGTTTGCATCCACTCTACCAAGTGTACATCTCCATCTGCTGCTGCTTGTTTGGCTCGGTCATGGCTTTCCGATTGTCCTCTTGCCCCCACTTTCTCACAGCCTGCTGGGAGACAGCACAGCCCTTCCTGGGTAATGTGCAGTTAGGGAGCCAGGAGAGGCCACCCATTTCAGTGATGGACACTGGGACCAGTAGCATGAGGTCATATTGCTCTAGCACTGCCAGCATACCCAAAGTACAGCACGGGCAGCATGCTGGCCCATGTTCAGAAGGCTTCCTCCAGCAGAGAAAAGCTTATGACTCCAGAGGACTAGTGTGACCTCTTCCCATCCCATCATAGAGACCACTTACAAGACTTAAGAGTAATTTTCAGAATATTTTAACTTTTATCTCAGGTTCCCAATAAGAAGTAATGTGAAGGAAAGAAGTTAGTGTTTTTAATTTACTGGTAGGAGGTTGGCTGTGTTGATCTGGAAAGAAGTAAATGTGGGGAATGTGAATGGAGGGTGCAGGCGGAGGAGCCTACCTCAAGCAATCCAAATTGTGGTGCAAGTGACAGCTCCAGACAGGAAGTGGACCTCAGTGAAGGCAGCTGTTTCTGAGAGTGTGTCCACATGGGAGGTCAGCCAAAAGAGGGGGAATCAGAAGTCAGAAGAGGGGTAGAGGGAAGTAGGGGACACAGAAGTGATGGGCCAGCACCTATCCAAGGTTGTGATTAGAAAAGGAAGCACAAGAGGAAAGCCAGGTTGAGGCTCAGTGTCACAAGGGCAAGCTGATAAGGAGCTGGCATGGGGAAAGGGGGAATCAGGGGAGTGGGACCTGGCCAGAGATGCTGCAGCCCAGTTCTGCTGAGCAGAGGCAAGCAGCATAGGGCTGAGACTTGGAGAAAAGGACTCTTCCATGACTCTCATTCCCCACTCCTCTCTATCGCTTTTTTTTTTTTTTTTTTTTGAGATAGAGTCTCAATATGTAGTTCAGGCTGGCCTCAAACTCACAGCAATCATCCTACCTCAGCCTCCTGAGTAATGAGATTACAGACATGTGCCACCACGGCTGGCTTATCCTTTTTTCTTTTATATTCCTGTCCTGTTATATTAGTAGCAGAAAACATACAAAAAAAAAAGGGGCAGCCTGTCTTTAAAAGGGAATGGCAAGGGCAGGAGTTTAGTTGAAGGCTGGATGTCCCTTGCTCTTTGCTGGCTTTTTAGGCCTCTTCACTCATCTGGCTGCTGGAGCTAGGAGAGTGGCCCCTCACAGGAACACCCTGCATGTCATCCCTGTGCAGCACAACAGCCCAGCACAGTGCCATGGGAGCCAGGAGTGGCCAAGGGGCAGCAGGGCAGCAGGCTGTAGGCCAAACCAGCTGCAGAGCCTGCTGTGAAGTGGGGCTCCCAGCAAGTGATCCCAGCTGCATCTGGCTCCTCTCCCCCTGGTACTGAGCTGCACAGAGGCCAGTGGTGGGAGAAAGACAAAGAACTTTTTCTTACTTAAATTGTTTTGTAAATGAAGAGGTAGAAAATAGAAAAAAACTAGATACAACAGATACACAGCAAAGCCTCCCTCCCTCCAGTTCTTAAGTGCCCCTCCTCAGAGGCATCCCTGGACCTACCAATTTCTTGTACATTCTTCCACTTTCTCCTTTTTTTAGGTCTGTTATAATTGTAAGTTTTCAGGTTCTTAATCAAAGGATATTTTAAATTGTTCAGATGCATATGTGTAAGACGTATGGGGATGAAATGGCAATAAAGAAAATTATATCCCAGTTATTTGTCAATAACTCTTGCTGGGGCAGGGAATAGTTTAAAATATTAAAATAAGTAAGTATAATCCTAAAATGCTGACCCTAGAAAGGACCTTCTGAGTACTTTTGTACAAGAGTCCATTTATTGATTGAGCGACGATACTGGGAGTTGAACCCAGGGTATCCACACTGAGCTGCATCCCCAGTCCTTTTTGATGTTTTATTTTGAGGACAGGGTCTTGTAAGCTACTAAGTTGCCCAGGCTGGGCTTAGACTTGTGATCCTCCTGCCTCAGCCTTCCAGAGTGCGGGGATTACAGATATGTGCCACCATGCCTGACCCCCAAATCCTATTTAAACACGAGAAAGAGGCTCAGATAGGTGACTTTCTAGGGTCACCAGGCTGGGTGATAACATACCTGTGACTGAAACCCAGGTTTTCCATCTCAGTCATCCTAGCTCCCCAAGAACATACTAAATGCTGTAATTCTAGGTAGTGGCCTTTGTAAAGATGTGATCCAGAGATGGAAGTGAAAACAAACAATTAGATATATACATTTAGAAATTTCCTCATTGTGTCCACTTGAAATCAGTTAATTCCGGGACAGTAATCAGGAAAGAAATCAGTAATTGCAGGAAAAGCCAGAAATTAGAATCCAGTTGAAAACAGTCTGATACACGCCTCCATTCACACACACAGTCATATGCACAGACACTGGCAGAGGACAAAGGTGTTGGTCCCAGCTGCAAAGTCTTGTCCATTTCTCCTGCCGGACTCCAAGCTAAGGTCAGGGGTCAGGCAGAGCCTCTGAGCAGCAGCACAGTGCCACCCTGTACTGGAGGACCCACAGCCCTTGGAACTATCCTCGCTGCTGGAAGCATAGGGTGGTGGTATTTTCTTTCTGGGCAGGCAGTAGAAATGTCAACCTACTAAGAGGAAACCTGTGTGTGGGCATGGGGCAGGGATTCCAAGGGAGAGGGAAGGAGGTGGGGAGGAGGTGGCTCTGCCACCTCAGAGCTCCACCACTGCTGGCTCCAGGAGCCCTGACAGACAGCCTAGCTGCTTACCACCACCTATCAGGAGGAAACTCAAGATTTATGCACTGATAAAATGGCAGGATGGTTTAAAAAAATCCTTTCTGCTCTGGCAGCAGCTCCAGACACTATGGACAATTTCAGTGTCCAAACCAGATTGATGGGCTTTTTCATGGCTTTAGAGGGTGGCTTCAGTGAGAGGGGACATGTATGACTGTAAACACTGGTTGTAAAACCCTCAATTGCTTTGAAATGGTAAATTTCCAGGCAGTGTGATCTGGTGTTATACGCCTCCTGCATTAACGGCTTTTTCTTCCTGTTCAATTATTTTGACTTGTAAGCGAATAGAAATTACACCCAAAATACATCGATAGATGTTTTCAACCTGAGAGCTTCAAAATATATACCAACCCTGGGAAAATTCCCTTAATTTCCACTTCCCAGTTTCACAAGGTAAATGGAAGTATCAATTTTAGGCACTATTGGACTGAAGAAAGGCAGGACTAGGATAACACACCTCTTCAACTCATATTCTCTCTGGCCTTATCGCCTGACCTCTTTGATACTGAGCCGAAATTTGTACAAACTCTAGATCTAGGGCTTCATCCTGATGTGTACCAGGTGGTGAGGTCCAAATGAGTATTGCTAAGAGTGTGGTCCAGGGGCTTGAATCCAGCCACCTCACAGAAGCAGAAAAAAATGGCAGTTCTCTGTATCTTCATCTTCACACAGGAGATGCAGAAGCCCTAATTTCTGATGTACATTGTCTCCCCCATACCTCAGTACTGGGCTCATAAGCAGCCACCCAGCAACCTATTTGTCCCACCTATGCTTCTGGTTTTTCATCTCTGACTGGCCTGTCCATTCCTCTTCCTTCTCTTCCATTCCTCTTCCTCTGTCCATTATCTTCCTGAGCTCCAGATCTGCATTTGTAGATGCCTTCCTGGAGCAACCACAGAGAACTCAAGTGCAGTTGAACATGCCTTTCAAACTTGCTCCTCCTGACTCCCCATTTCTGTTCATGGTTATCTTACACCAAAACACTTCTCTGCTATGCAAGAAATTTACATGTTATTCTCAAATATCTTTTTCTCTCTTCACCTCCAAGATCACCAAATCCTCTGAATCCACCTTTTTCTCCAGCTTACGTTACTGTCCAAATCTAGGCTCACAGTGTTGTTTCCTTGGCTGCTTGCAATATTATAATGATGCCCCTTCACTAGTCTTTATTTTTCTCAATGAAATTTATAACCAATCACGTCACCCTGTTTTAAAATTTGGACATTTCTTTTAGACTTAAGTACAAATTTCATCAAAGGCCTAGAAGACATATCAACTGGTCTATGTCCACCCTTCTAACCTCATTACCATCGCCACCCCCTCTGCCATACACACCAGGCCGCTCACCATTTCCTGTGTTCCCGGATACTCATGCATCTTAGCAACTTTGGCTTGCTCCTCTTCCCAGAATTCCTTTCCAGATCTATCTTACCCACCTGTTCATTCTTCAGGGTTTCAAATGACTTCTGACTTGTGAAGATGCCCCCTACTTTGCTTCTATAGAGGCTATTATATCATATTTTGATTTTTTTTTTTTTTTTGGTACTAGGGATTGAACTCGGGACCTTGTGCTTTGGAGGCAGGCAGCAGCACCAGTGAACTAAATCCCCGACCCCAAATTGTGATTATTTTTGTATCTATCCCCACTCTCAATTACAGGACCCCTTAGAGGCTAGGGGTAGACCTTGTTCTTTTTTTGGGTACTGGGGATCGAACTCAGGACCTTGCACTTATGAGGCAGGCGTGGTGCCACTGAGCTAAACCTCTGGCCCTCATTTTTGTATCCCCAGTTCCTAGAAGTACCTGGCATGGTCAGGAAGAAAAGGAATGGACTAGAACTCACATGCCAGCAGGCAAACAGGCACTGGTTCTCTGAGAGGATGATTTGGGGCTTTTATGGGATTTTTATGGGGATGGTGAGTAACATCAGTGTGTCACCCTAGATATTTATTCACTCAATCACCTACTCTGCACAGATATTTAGTGGGTGCTGCCAAGATGCCAGTGCTAGAAACTCAATATACAGAAGTTGCTGCCAGTCTCTGCTCAGAGGAACTCCCATTCAAGATGGAGAAGCACATGGTAGGTGCTGGCCTGGCATTCGGTGGGCCATCTGGCCTGTCTGAAGACCTTTGCCACTCAGCTCTGCAGAGGCTGTAGAGAAGGGGAAGAGGCAAGGGAGAAGGTGGCAGAGAGGGCAAGGTCAAGAGCCTTAGAAAGGGCTCTGCCTCTGAGACCAGTTGTGCTGACCAGTTGGCTTTATTTATGCATTTCTCTTTTGTACGAATCCCTTGCTGTTAATAAAGAACATTTGACACATTTCTAATTAGCCCACAGACTCTGTGGGCCCATTATTCCCAAGTGTGACAGCTGGGGCATTTCACGATCAGCAATAACATTCATAGTTCTTGCAGTTGTCCACCAGAATCAAGGCCATTCTGTCTCTGACTTCTGATAGGACCACAGAAGACTTTGTCACACTCTCTTGGGGCAGCAGGGTTTGGCCCCAGCCAGACAGCTTGGGGAGGGAGTGAGCTGCTCTGAAAGAAGCACTATTAGGAGAGTTACTACCCTGACCCACCCTGACCCTAGATGAGTTGTCCCTTTATCTGGGCTGTAGTCCTACACCCATGTCTCAGGTGCTGAAGAGAGAAGTGCATGCTTCACAGAGCTACCCTGCCTTTTTTCCCCCTTCCCTTTCTCCTTCCCTCCCTCCCTTTCATCAACAAATATTTAATGAATGTATACTGTATGCCATTACTGTAAGCACTGTCCTAAGCACTAGAGAAACTGGTGAACAAAATATAGAAGAACCTCTGAGGCCTGGGTCTGCAGTTAAGGGGTAGAGCACTTGCCTAGCACGCTCTCCCCTTCATTTATAGTGGTTTATAGAAACTCAATTTATAGATGACTTTTCCTAAGAGACAGTTGATATATTCATGCAGTCAGGTGGCAGTAGGTGGCATATGCTCCCTTGGATGGTTGGTGACCTTTGCAGGCATCAGTCTCCTCATCTGTGAAATGGGGATAGAGCACTGAATTCTGAGATTGTGTGTCTTCACAGTGTTACCTGGTAACACACGTTCTGTTCACCATCCCAGCCTTCTTTCCTGCTTAGAGCACATGTGGGCAGTGCAGGAAGGAAGAGTTCAAACCAGATCCCTCACCTATCCTCTGGGCCTCTGCTGCAGCCAAAGACAGAGCAAGAGGCTTCTGTGCTGGCCCAGGGTTTCAAGGGTAATGTGTAGACAGGCCGGGGCCCTGCCTGCTCTATGCTTCTCCTCTGCCTTGCCTCCAGCCTGCTCCACACAAACTCTGGAAGAGGCAGTCACCTGGCTGTGGAACAGGACAGTCTGTCCTTATTGGCCTGTAGGTGCACTGGGAGAGGTCAGCCTGGGGTCTGTGCTTGGCAGCAGTCCCCTGCATGTGCCCTGACCAGGCCCCTCAGGAGTCCGATCACCACCAGCACTGGCAGCAGATCTGCAAGGGGGCCTCCACGAGACGGGAGGTTGCAGGCACTGGATTTTACATGCCTTCGTTCATCCAGTTGCTCCCAGCAATACCCAAAGTTAAGGGTTGACAATGCCCCCATGTTACAGTTGGCAACTTCCTGCCCCTTCCTGCCATCCCCTAGGAAGCTCCCACCTCAGAGAGGGCACCTGCCACTCCTTTGTGGTGGCAGGGGCAATCCTCTCTTGGGGTCAGAACTGTCAGGCAATGACAGCTGGTCCCAAGTCCTGGGCAGTCAGTGGTGAGACTTGTAGAAACCCTGTACATTCTAGCTCCTCCCTCCCTCTCCTCACTGAGCCTTCTTTCTTTAGCCACCAGAAATCCCTACACTTGCTGTCAGCCTGGCATGGCCCAGCGTCATCCCCTACACCTAAGGGTGAGTGTGGACCCTCCCACCATGGGTTTCGGGGCTGTCTTTGGATCCTACATCCTTTTACCTGGTTCTCTCAAGATCAAAGGCAACCAGACACTTGTAAACCATGCTGGAAGAGGGGAGCGGCCTATGACAGCAGAGCCTTGACCTCCTGAGAGCATGTGTGAAAATGGAAGCACTGGGAGGGCAGTTCCCTTACATGTCAGTTGACTGGAGATGCCTCTGGAGCCTGATTCCTAAGGAACGTCTTCCTTGGCCTCCCTGGATTTGCTCCATGATTCATATGGAAACCAGGCTGGATTGAGAGTGGTTTTCCCCATCTATGCCAATGAACCCTAGCCCCAAGATGGTCAAATTAAATGTGTCAGGCAATGAAGATACGGAGGAGTGAAGTTGGCCTACTGCTCCAGGGCCGGGGCATCTCTGCCCCTTGCCCCTGTTGTTTGTGACTGCTACACAGCTTGTGCCTCAGACTCCCTGTTACTTCTGTAGCCCCTTTCTGAAACCCTCTTTGGTGTACCCTCCTCTTTGTAGGGTCACAGTCCTGATTGGGCCACTTTTGGACTTGTCTAGATGTCCTTGTAATTAGTCTTCTTAGTCAAGGTATTGTAGTCGCAATGATAACCCTAGGTTTTCTGGAACAAACAAACAACCGCCTTGGATTGTTCTCACTTTAGTAGAAACGTACACATCTATTGTGTACATGGTTTAGTCCCCAGTGCTGGAGAAATGGAGAAACAGAAAAGCACCACACTATTTCACTTCCACGCCTCAGTAGGGCTGATGGTATGGTTGGGTAGGACATGGCCCTGAGACCACTGTTTGCTTGATTCCCACAGGTGGCTTTATTTGCAGCCCCAACCCTACCTTCAGAAGAGCCACGATATCCAGCAGCATCAGCAGGGACCAAACTCCCTGCCAACTCCGCCCTTGGGATCCAATGGCTTCCTGAGTTCAGACTCTCCCTGCCTGGCCAACCTCAATTCCACCAAATCCTTCCCAGCATCCAGTGCTCTCCCTTAGCTCGCCAAATACTTCCACCTCTGGACCTTTGCTGGGGCTGCTATTCATATCTCTGCCCTCCCCTTTTCCAGTCTCTTAAGGATTTATTCAGATTTGTCCACCTTTTCTGAGAAGCCTCCCCAAAGACCACCTTGCACTAAATGATGTCCCCCTCTGTGATCCCTACTTCCTTATCTCATATCAGCTGCCCTGTGCCAGATGCTGTCTGATTTTCTAGTGCTGATCCCAGTCCACATTGTTTTCTGCTTGGAGTGAGAGTAGTTCACAGCTGATTCTCATCACCTCCAGCCCACTAGCTGATTCTCCATGAAGTCTGTGTCCTTGTCTCTCAGCACTGGGTTTTGCACTTTGTCGAAGAAAAGTGTCAGAAGACTGGCTCTGCCCATTAATTAGCTCTGTGCCCTTGGAGAATCATAGTCACACCTCTTTCACCTCCCTTCTTTCTCAGGAAATGATGATGATGACACGAGTGTTGACCCCTAGACAGTGAGGCGGGGTGGAGGGAAGCACCGTGAAGGCTGGGACCCCGGGGCCAGTGAGAGACATGGAGTGGCAGTATCCTATTCTCCTTGCTTTGGCTGCCAGGCAGTGCCGTCTTCTCTTCTCTTCATTCTCCCTGAATGTCAAGTGCACCAGCTTCCAATCCCTCTCTGGAGCGGCTCGAAATCCTAGGCTGCAGAAGATTCCAGTGCAAACTCAGACTCTGCTCCCCGCCCAGCCACCCCTGCCCAAGGACTCTCGGAACACACCTTGAACCCCCGCGCCAGAGCGCAGTTCGTAGCGCCGCCCGGAACTGCAGCTTCGTGGCGTGGGCCAAGGCCGGGGGTCGCGCATCTCCAGCCGGTGACTCAGGGTTGCTCAGTCAGGGGTGGGTGTGGGTAGGCGGGCCCGACGAGGGCAGCGCTAGGGCAGCCGCCGAGCGAACGGTCGCCGAGCTGTGGGAGCCGAGGCTAGTTCAGGCCCGTCGCCATTCCGCCGCGGGCGTCCGTCTCGCCGGGTCCCCAGACGCGGGAGGAAGGGCTGCGCTACTTCCCACCGGGCGCGCTCCTCTGCTAGTGCGCAGCGGCCAGGGCGGCCGGCGGCGGCGGAGCGCGGAGCCGGTTCCGCTCCCGGATGAATGGGCGCCGGGAGACGCGCGCCGGGTCTGAAGGGCATTAGGACCGTGAGGATCGCTCCGCGCTCCTGTCTCTCCCTAACACCCGCCCGCCCTCCTTTTTCTGCTCTGCAGGACTGAGCAGCCAGGCGCGAGAGAAAACAAACAGCTGGGGTTAAGAGCGCCCCCGGCCCGTCCCCGGCCCGGAGAGCACGCCGGCCCTCAGCCCGGGCGCCCGTCCGCCCACCATGAGGAAGATCCGCGCCAATGCCATCGCCATCCTGACCGCAGCCTGGATCCTGGGCACTTTCTACTACTTATGGCAGGACAGCCGAGCCCACGCAGCATCCTCCGGTGGCCGGGGTGCGAAGAGGGCCGGAGGGAGGCCGGAGCAGCTCCGCGAGGACCGCACCATCCCACTCATTGTGAGTCCGCCCCGCGCGCCGGGCGTCCCGGGAGCCGAGGGCGCGGGGCCGGGCCCGGAGATGCGTGCCCGCCGCGCCGGGCCGGCTTTGTAGACGCTCGAGCATTCCAGTTCGTTGTTATGGCAACCTCTGCCGGCAGGGCGCGGGGGGGGGGGCCTGGGTGCACGGATGGAGGGAGGGTGACAGCGGGTGGGGGCTGGGAGAAAGTGCTGCAAGTTTGGTGGGCCCGGCGTGCACGCGCTACTGGGAACGTGGCGGCTCCCTCGGCACTGCGCCGCCCCGGCTGGGGGCTGGCGGCTGGGGGCTGGGGGCTGCGGCGCTTGGCCTTGTGCGCAGCCGGAGCGCGGTGGGAGTCGCGCCGCCGAGCGCGTAGGTGGCGGTGCGAAGCGGGTCTCCAGCCTCCCGGGGGTAAAGGACGTCGGGTTGGGGGGTGGGGATCGAAGGGTCGCTACGCACCGCTCCTGGCTTAGCGCCTTCTTCTCACCCCGGGTCAACTTGGACTTGTTTCTCCGGCATTGACACCCCCGGGGCTTCTCTGGTTTGGGGAAAGGTCTCGTCCTGTATGCGTCCCTCATCCCCAACATTAGGGTCCAGCACCTCAAGTGAGCAGCAGCGTCTGCACTGGGCTGTGCGATGCCTTGGCATGAAGTCCACCCCGTTGTCCTGGCCAGCCGGGAACAAAGGCGGTGTGGCACGTCCGGGCCCTCGGCGGAGCTGCGGGGGCCCTCGGCGCTCTGGGTACTCGGGAGAGGGCTGCGAAGACCCAACCTCCCTGCAGGGGGCGTTCCTGCTGCCACCTTCGCCCAGGCTCCTGGTGACAGCTCCTTGTAGCCAAGCAGGGCACCTGTTGAGGGAGGGGACTCTGGGATCTGCCGAGAGGGCAGTGCCCTCCGTAGCGCGTTCTCCCAACGGGAGCAGGTGGTGAGTGAGATTCTGGGATGACCCTCGGGACAGACTGCTGGACCCGGGCAGCCTGGCTGGAAGAGGACAAGAAGTGAGGCGGGGAAGGGTGCGTTTTTAACGTAGAAAGATCTGGGCCTGGAGGAGGGGTGAGGAACCCTTTGGGGAGGTACAGGATCAGGAGGGCTGAAGCTTGTATGGAGTAGAATACAGGACTCTTGTTCAAAGGCCACTTTGAACCCCAGGAATATGGGGAGGGTTGGTGTGGACGAACTGTCATATTCTCATCCTGCCCCAGATTCCACTCCCATCACCCACTTGGGAAGAAGTAAAAATCCTCTGCAAAGGAACCATTATTTCTGGGCCTGGCCTGAGGGGATTTAGGGGTCTGGGACTTTATCCCAGATCCCAGTCTGGACGCATCTTGGGGTAGCCTAATTAGGGGGAGTGTTTCCTTCTGGGCTGTGGCCCTGTTCCTAGGACACTGCTCCCAAAGCACTCGTCAGTGTTTGGACAGAAAGAAGGAAAAGCCTCTTGTGCTAAGACCCCAGAGTCCTGAGATCCTGGTGAACTGACCGGCTGGAGCAGGAACCAGCCAAACGGATAGGGCCACGCCCATGGAGCCCGGGCACTCCAGGAGTCCCAGCTGCCTTCCTTCTCCCTGGAGGAGAGGACCAGCCCTGCTCTAGGAAGGTGGCCCCGGGCCTGACAGGGTAGAGGCAGGCTGGCCAGAGGCTCTGTCCCTCTCTCTGGTGATGAGATGGGAGGTGGTTAAGAGTCTGAGGGAGGGCAAGGAGAAGAGAGAGGGCGCTGGGAAACTTGTCTCTGAATCCAGACCTTGCTGGGCCCCTCTGTCCTGCTTCTTCCAGATGAGAGCCCACAGTGTGTGTGTGTGTGTGTGTGTGTGTGTGTGTGTGTGTGTGTGTGTGTTGATCACTACGGGGGAGATACAGCACTAATTTCAAGGCGTTGAAATTGAAAGTTGTGGCAGGACATGCTAGTGAACAAGCTCTTGCCTCTTCTGATTCCCATGGCAGGTTAGAAAGGGGCTAAACTTCAAGTGTGAAGGAGAATCTTAAAGAGCCTAGGAGCTGGGAAGTGAAGGTGAAGGAAGAAAGGAAGGATGGAAGTACCCAGGGGTGGAGTGGCAAGGGCCTTCTCTACCCACTGAGGTGCACAGCCAGCTCCCCTTCTGTCTTAAGCTTTAGCCTTGGATGTCTGCTCCTCAGCATCAGTCCTGATCATGCACTGCCCTTGACGCTACCTTGCACTGTATTCTTGTCTTTGAGTTGGTTCACTTCCCTCTAATTCTCAGCTATGCATGCAGGGACTATGCTGGAAGCTCCTCGTATCCCCACATCGATGCACACAGCAAGCAAGCTTAATAAGTACTTCTTTTATAAAGGAGTGCAGTAGGATTCTTGCCTATTTCTGGGAGTAGTCAATGGGCCAAGCTTCGGATCCTCTTGATAGTTATTTGCAGCTCTGCTCTGACCAGGTGAGGAGGTGAAGAGTCCACGCTCAGTCATCTCCAGGAGTCCAGCCCTTTGTTTACCCTAAAGGGGCAGGTGCAACTGAGCATTTGCCTTCTTCCTGAAATTTGTGGTAACCACTTGCTACCCTCTCATTTCTAAAACATTTCTCTGTCTGGTTGGGCCAAGACGTTGTGTATGGGTTTTCAGATTCTTGGAGAATGAAGTGGCCAGCCCTGCTCTCAGAGGCTGAGCAAATTCAGACAAGCGTCATCATCACTTGCCCCCTGGGAAATCAGAGAGCTGGGAAAGGGAGGGGCCGCATGTGAGCTGGATCCAGAGTCGGCTCCGTGTTCACACTGTTGGGTTATTTGAAGCCAGCCACATTGCTCCTGGACCTCTGAGACACTGTTTAGGATTGTGGGGTGTCGGTATGGCAACTGAAAGGCCCAATTTCTCAGGGAGGTCCTCAGTTTTGCTATCTATCCTACTGACAGTGCATGTGTCGCAAATTTCCATGTGAAAAATTTGGTCATAGAATCTGTGAAAGTAAAGGGAGATGCTGATTCCATCCCTGTCTGGCTGCTTATGATGTGGCAAAGTCTGTGACCTTTCCATGCTGTACCTTATGGGCCAGGCCGTGCATCTGGGGACATCCCCTTGAATCTCCACTGACATCCACTGGCGCAGGGAACCCACTTGTGCAGGAGGTGGAGCAGACGTGGCTGAAGTCTGAGCCTCCCAGTGGGGGAGAACGTTTGTGGTTGTTTTGATCTGGGACTTAGGTTTTCCATATGCCAGTTCTTTAACAGGCATGGGTGGGAAGCCAAGGTGTTGCAAGGAATTTCACTTTACATTATTAAAAAAGACTCCCCATTATGGGTGTTGTCAGCATAGATGTACTAATTTGCAACAACAGTTTCCTATTTAAAACCATGAAAGATTTAGGCAGGAGTTTTCCTCAGTTGGAGTTTCTTATCCTGAAAGTGAGGTACTGCTGAGTAACCATGGACAAACTATTTGCCATCTCTGGACTTGGTTAATCTCTGTGTTAAATTTCAGTTGAATGATTGACAAGGTCTACTGATGCTTTGACAAACCAATGACAGTTTGCTTTCTAGAATAAGTAAATGGCTTTAAGGAAGCTCTCCTGTGAGGTTTCACCTACTGAGGGACGTGTGCCTGCCAGAAGGTCTTCCAGTGACCTTTCAGGCCTTGCCTGGATCCCTACTTACCTAAAGGGGACACTGAGGATGGCTTTTCTGGCACTGTTTTCTGAGAGCAGAGGATGCCATAAGTTCTGGGTGAGTTTATATTTTATTTATAATGTGAGCATTTTGGAGCTGTAGAAATATGATTTGCATAAATGACAGAAAATTGGTTTGTATTTAATTTTTCTAGGTGGCACAGGCATGAAAGAGGGTGGGGAGGGAGAAGCACAAACACCCACAGTTCCCTTTGCCAATATGTTCAGATTTAAAGAGCCCAATTTCCTGCAATGGAGTGTATTTCTGGGCCATTTTGAGACCTGCCCATAGGGCACAGGGACAGCCTACAGGACTCTGAGCTTGGTGGGGGTACAAACAGCCTAAGAATCTCCTTTCTGGGAGGCCCAAGGCCCAAGGGCAGAGGATTAGTTTGAAGGTGCTGCTCATTCCTGTGGTAGGCCCTTTATTTCTCTCCTAACAAGAATCCCCCCACCAGCCTCATGGGGAAGCATGGCTTCCTTGTGTGGTGGCTGTGTCTGTCAGCTCAGCAAGCAGAGGAATCCCTCCAGTCTTCAAATGCCATTGAAGGCGGCCATGGAGGGGGCACCTCTATCAAGGCCAGGCCAAGCTGCTCAGGGGACTGTCTTGCTATAATGGAGAAAATCACCCTGAGGTCAGAGGGGAGCCTTTGGCCAAGCAGTTCATTACAGTTACAAGATTGAAGATTTATAATCTGCCTGCTTTTTGAGAAGACCAGAGGCACCTTCTCCATGACCAGCAGGGCAAAGACAGACGGAGGTTAAACTGACGCAATCCCCGAGTCTCCTGGAAAGGAGCAGGGGAGCCAAGCTTGCAGACAAGAGGCCAGCAGTGATTACACTCAGGCACTAAATTTGGTTCACTTAATCAGACAGTGCTTTTGCCTGGTAAGGTTGCAGTCTGCATATGGCCCCCTCTGAAAAGGGTTTCAAGTGGCTTACTCTCTCCCTCTGAATGCCTGTGGTCTTTGATCATCTGTTCCTGTCCAACCTTTGTAATAACCATCTACTCTGTACTGTATTTTTGGTGGCTTCATTCGTTGGATACTTTAATGGTGTGTAAGTATCTTACTTACAAGCTTTACCTGTTTGAATCCCTTCAATGACCTAATGAGCTGGGTACCACTATTAGATCCATTTAACACACAAGTAAACTGAGTATGTTTGAATCTAGGTGCTTGTAACTCTTAAGCCCAGCTCAGGCCTTCTTTTTCCTGGAATATCTTCAGGGCAAGGTCCAAGTCCGATAGACCATTGGTCTTTCATCTCTGCAGGCTCCACCTCTGGGATTCAACCAACCGTGAATTAAAAATAATGGGAAGAAAATGGCATCTATCCTGAACATTAACAGACTTTCTTTTTTTTTTTTGTACCAGGGATTGAACTCAGGTTCTTGTGCTTGCGCAGCAGGCGGTGAAACTACTGAGCTAAATCCCCAGCCCCAGACTTTCTTTCTTGATCTTATTCCCTAAATAAAACAGCAGAGTGACTATTTACGTGCATTTATGTTGTGTTAGTCATTATAACCAATCTGGACAGGAGTTGGAGTATACGAGAGGATGTGCGTGGGCTCTAGGCAGATTCTTTGCTATTTTATATAAGGGACTTTGGTATCAGTGGATTTTGGTATCCTAAGTGTGGGTCCTAGAGCCAGTTTCCTTTGGATTCCAAGGGACAGTGGTATCACTGTGTCTTTCCTGATGTCCCTAGACCAGTACTTTGCTTGTATGCACTCCATAAACACTTGTTGGGGAAGACTAGGGAGTGTAGCTCAGTGGTAGAGTGCTTTTCCAGAGCATGCAAGGTCCTGGGTTCCATCCTCAGTACTGGAAAAAAAATTTTTTTTAGGAGAGTGGAGATGGAAAAAACCATACAGAACAAAATGTTAGCAGTAGGAAAGCAGGGTTATGGGTGGGCAATACCCTCTTCCATTTCTTTTCCCCCAACATTTTTTTTTTTTTTTTTTTTTTGGTACTGGGGATCAAACTCAGGACCTTGCACTTGCAAGTCAGGCGCCAGAACCACTGAGCTAAATCCCCAGCCCTTCTCAACATTTTGTAATAAGCATCTATTAACATTATAATGATAAAACCAGTAACAACATTATAGTGATAAAACCACTAAAAGTAATTATTTAAAAATATTTGATGACTCGATTAGAATTACTCTTGACTCCTCAAAGTATAAACTTATCTGCACCCCACAACTTCTGAATCCCCCCCATCAGTCCTTAGCATAGAGCCAACAGAGAAGGCAAGAGCCTGATTTGGATTACACTGTGGGTTCCAAGGAATGGACTGGACCAATAGGTAAAAGTTCCAGGGAGAGAGATTTCCCTGCAGCAGAGGGAAAATTTTTCCAACATTGGAGTGGCTCAAAGGCCACCAGGGTGTCTCTCCAAGGCTGTCAGCAGCAAGCAGCAGGTGGGGGAGAGAAAAAGACTTGCTGTTCTGAAAGAGGGGCCAATTATTGCACAGCAGGAGACCTGGCACCCGGGAAGCAGGGCCAGCCTGGCCCAGCACGGCCCAGCACACTGAGCCCTGGAGGAAGGTGAGAAAAATAAACCTTTAACTGTTGCAACACCGTCACCCTTCCTTTAGTGCAGCCAGGCAGGGAGGGAGAGAGGGGTGGTCAGAGGCAGAGCTGTAAAGTAGGAAGCACTGGTAGTCAGCACCTTTCTTGCTTCTCAGACTGGTGCTACAGAAGTGTTTCTGCCCAGTAGAGTCCCACCTTCCTATACCTCACCTCCTCTGTTTCCCCAGTCCAGCCCAGATACGGCTGGTGAGTTGCCTGTCCTGTCCCCCAAGGCCCTGACCCTTACTTTCCAGGGCAGCGCTGGTGGCAGAGCCACTGAGCTGTATGTTTATGCAGGGGGTGCAGCCCAGGCCTGCCTGTCTCTCTGCCCCCCTAGAATTCAGCTGCACCCTTGAACAGTGTCTGGTGGAGGCAGCATGGCCACCTAGAGGGCTGCTGTGAACATTTCAGAACAGGTAGGAGTGGGGGCTTGGGGATATTGTGGGGACATGGGAACCCTGCCCATTACACTATGAGGCAAGTCTACCTCAGGACCAGCCTCTCCACTTTTCTGAGCCTGTGAGGAAAAGCTTCGCATTGAGCTTCAGGGCACCAGCTGTCTGTGCTGCTGTTTCATAAAGTGAGGTGTGGCTCCATGTGATCAGGGACCACACTGTCTCAGAGCTCAGAGGGGGACACCTCTCAGTGTCGCAGACTTGTGAGACCTGCTGTCATGGCATTCCCCTGGCCCAGGATGGAAACAGGTGCTGGCCGTCGGAAAGGTAGGTGCCAGCAGTTAGAGAGAGGATGTGAAGGAATGCCGTGTGAGCACTTCCCGTGAGTCCCTTCTATTCTTTGGGCTTTGGTTTCCTATCTGTCAGATGAGGGTTAAACTGCAGACCCCAGCTCAAAACATATATTTTTTTTTGTTAGTACTAGGGATTGAACCCAGGACCTTCACATTGAACTATATCCCAGCCCTTTAAAATTTTTTATTTTGAGACAGAGTCTTGCTAAGTGGCTAAGTTGCTCAGCCTGGCCTTGGATTTGGGGTCCTTCTGTCTTGGCCTCCCCAAGTCCTGGGATTACAGGCATGTACCATGCCCTGCTTCTTTCAAATCATCTTTGACTTTGTTGAGCATGCCCTGCAAAAGTGAGGTGGCCCTCAGCCAGGGCTCCAACCCTCACGGTGCTTGGCCTAAGGAGAATAAGGCCAGAGGGTGAGGTGATCAAAGAGCCAGACCACTTGTGTATAGAAATGCTTGAACCGGGCTGGGGATTTAGCTCAGTGGTTCTGCTGCCTTCCTTGCAAGCGCAAGGTCCCGAGTTCAATCCCTGGTACCAAAAAAAAGAAATGGTTGAACCCATTACATTCTCTTCTCACCTAGCAGTTGAAAGTATCTGTGCTCACATCTAGGGTGCACACAGACCAGAAGGAAGGTACAAAGACCCTGTCTTTGTACACACAAATAGCACAAAGAAATACAAATACACACAAATAGGGCACAAATAGCAGAAGACAGGCATGGAATTGCCCTGAGGCCAAGCCTGGAAATTAACTGTGTTTAGAAAAATCAGTTGAAGTAGCTTACTAGTTGGTCATCTGGCAACCTTCATCTTTTCCTTGGTTACAAACACAGCAGATGAGACAAAACAAGAGGAGGGAATTGCTAGGAGCTGCCGAACACACTGAAAGGTGATGCCAAAGGACTGGGCCAGGAAGGGGCAAGCTAGGCGGGACCTTTCTCTCACCTGCACACACACAGATCAGAGTGCTGAAGGCATCCTTTATGTATTTCCTGAGGACCTTCTATGTGCCAGGATTGTCACAGGCACTGGAGGTAACAAAATGAGTAGACCTGGAACAAGCTACCATCCTAGTGGAGGGAGGAAATAAATAGACAAACACAGTTCATTAGGAAGTAGCAAGTACTGTGAAAACAAAAGGCAGAATAAGGGGGCAGAAAAATGGGAGAAGGTTGGCCAGGAAGGGCCTCTCTGGTGAGTTGGCATTGAGCCAGGGTCTGAATGGAAAGAGTGAGCCTCGCAGACATCTAGGGAGAAAGTGTTCCAGACAGTCAAGGCCCGGCCGCCGTCCACAAAGGGTGTGTGCCCAGTGTCCTTGGACAGGGCAGCTTGAACAAGCAGAAAAGCAGCCTGAAGTGGAGGCCACATCATTAAGTCCTGTGGTAAAGTCAGCCTGAAAACATGTCCCTGAACCACCAGGAAATGATACATTACACTCAGCATACAGGCGTGGTACGTCAGGGAGCTGTGTCATTCATTTCAGAACATTTTCCAGCGTGATGATCAAATTTGTTTGTAAGAATTGGTTCTCAATGTTCTATTGCTTGGACTATTTTATTTCCTTAGAGCGTGGGGTAAATGAGGTACTTGTGTGTGTGGTGTGCGTGTGATATATAGATGGTATGTGGGTATCCTATGTGGTGTGCAATGTCCCTGATGTGTGCATGGTGTGGTGTACTGTATGTAGTAGTGTGTGTGATGTATGGTATGTGTGTGATGGTGTAGTGTATTGTGTGTCGGTGTGCAATGTGTGGCACATGTGTGGTTTGTTTGTGATGTGTGCCTGCTGTATTTGTTATCATGTGTGATATATGGTGCGTAGTGTGTGATGTGTGATGTGTGTGGTATGTGTATGGTATGTGTATCATATGCGATGGTGATGGTGTATATTGTGTGGAATGCATGTGTGATGTGTGGTACGTGTGATGTGTGCACAGTGTGTGTGTCATTTGTGCTGTGTGCCCGGTGTGGTGATATTGTGTGGTGTGTGATGTGTGTGCGGTGTGGTATGAGACTGGTGAGGGGCAGAGAAAGGATGCTGCTGAGGAGGTTCAAGACAGAAGATGAGGGGCCCTTGTTGGGGATGGTTGGGACGGGCCGCTCTGGCTGGAGGGGCCTGCATGGGCAGGAGCGCTCCCTGTGCTGATACCTGATTGAGTTGCCTTTGTTTCCTGGTCAGGTGCACGGCGGTCTCTTCAGGTATAGCTCAGACTCTAGAACTGGTTTTCAGGTGATACAGAAACTCGAGGTTTTTTCCCTTCTGAGAAGCTGAGTCCCTGAAGGTGGGAGGCTTCCTGAGACAGAGGTCGCACTGTGTAGGGTGGCTGAGGCCTGCCAGCACCGGGGATCCCATGCAGGAGTGGATGCAGGGGCTGCTCTGTGTCTGAGGTTCAGGTGGCTTCCCCTGTGCCTGGGTGACCGGTTCCATGTGTGTCCCCGGCACGCTTCGGGTGCTTCACGTTTTTGTTTCAGGTCCCCAGACTGCTGCCAGTTATGCCCTTTCTGAGCTCTGGTCAATACTCTTATCCCTTTATTTTCTCACAGCAGTGGGCTTTTTGCTTCTTCAAACAGACTGTTGGGGAGGGCTCCTGACATTTCAAGGTGCCCGGCCTGGGATGGCACAGTGGGGAGAGCTCCTGTTGCTCTCCACAGTTTCCACATCATGGTCAGTTCTGGGGGGTTTGTTTCTGGTGCCTCTCAAGTCTGGGACCTGATTCTGCTTGGAAACCTTTTTTCCCTCTCTGTGAAATCTCTCACAGGAGCTGGGAGATGGAGGCTGGTGGGGGCTTGGGGAATTATTCTGGGGGTCGGGGTAGGGCCCAGCCTGAGGCTTCGGGAGAAAAAACACATTGTTCCACTAGTGATGTCTGCTGTGGTTTCAGTGGCTTGAAGGGGTGAAGTGGTCAGGACTGATCATAGCCCCTAAACAGTTCACCAACCTAAGAGGACAGATGAAGAAAAGGAATCAAAGTACAGGGCCAGCACCCTGCAAGGACCAGGGCAGACAATGCAGGGCATTTGGGAGCAGGAAGTCCAAAGTGACTCTCCAGTAGAAAGCAGAGGCTGACCACGGTAATGTTCTAGTACAGTCCTGGTGCCAGCTGTAGGGACACAGAAATAACCGGGGCCTTCCCAAAATACCAGCAGGAAACGACACATCCCTGGATGCAGCCCAAGATTGCCAGTCCCTGGTTTGGATAGCCAAGAACACAGCTTCACCTAAATAGCCCTTGTAGACAAGCAGGGTTCCTGAAGCACACCTGGACGTAGCCTGGGGCTGGGGCTTGCAGAGCAGTAGGGATGGCCCCCAGGAGGACTCAGGAGGGAGCCCAAAGAGCTGAAAGCCAGTGCTGAGTGCAGGTGAGGGCCAGCCACAAAGAGCGTCTGAGAAGGGGCCGCAGAGGGTAAAACCAGTGTGCGGCCACAGGCCCGAGCAGGAGTGTCCAGAGGAGCTGGCCCATAGGTTCCCCAGAAGCCCTGTGAAGAGCAGCAGGGCTTCGAGGAAAGCTGGCATGCGCCCAAGGGTGAGGTGAAGCCCCTCCCCTGGCCCAGACCTGTCCCAGCCTCGTGATAGCCACAAGGCACATGGGGATATTGGACATTGACAATGTGGAGAGTACAACCAAAGAACAGAATCTTTAATTTCATTTAATTTTCTTTGATTTACACTGTAAAGCAGACACTCATTTCAGTTGTTGGAAAACTTTTAGTAGTGTTCAGAAGAACTTCGACTTGTGGAATCTATAATCTCCAACCCTTTTAATGTTTTGAATTTGAGATGGAGTCTCACTGAAGTTGCCCAGGCTGGCTTTAAACTTGCAATCCTCCTGCCTGGGCCTCCCTATTAGCTGGGATTACAGGCGTGCACCACCACGCCCAGCTCACATGTACAGATCGTACACTTTTTTGTTTGTTGTTTTGTTTTGTTCCGTACCTGAGATCAAATTCGGTCCTTGTGCTTGCAAGGCAGGCGCTGGAACCACTGAGCTAAATCCCCGGCCCCCAGCTCACATGTAATTTTTATGAAATCTCAAAACAGATAAAATACTTGTTATGAAAATTTAGTATCTAGGTTGAAATGCATTGTAAAATACACACTAGACTTCAGATGTAGCATCAAAAAAAGAAAAATATTTCACTTTTATGTTGAAATGATGTTATTTATGTATACTGGACTATATATATATAAACCCAGGGCCTTGTGCATGCTAACCAAGCATGAGTTGTACCACTGATGTACTCCCCCAACCCCTATTAACTATTAAAATTAATTTCACTTGTTCTCTTTTACTTGTTTCGTGTGGCTACTGAACATTTTAAATTACATGTGTGGCTTGCACTCTGTTTTCATTAGAAAGTGCTGGTGCTCACGCTGGTCTGGTCCTTTCTAGAGCGCTAGGAGATTGTCCCAGGAAGGTTACACAGACAGAGAACAATGTGTTTGTACAGCCCAGTTTACCTTCTCTTCGAGATAAGTCCTTTCTGGTTCAGTTGCTGGGGAGCTGTTGGTAACTAATTCGCCATCATCGGTGAGCACAGGACACCTCCCAGCATGTGCTTGAGTTCTTATATCATCATTAAAATCAAGGTCAATATTTTCTTCAGCGTCTTCTCTTTTAGAAATCCCTTCTCAGCTCTCACTGTGATGAAAATGAGTTTTGGAGGAGGAGTAAGAGCAATGGAGGCAGGAAGCCTTTTACTCCCCTGGAAAGGAGAGGGATTAGTTCTAGTCTGTTGCTTTTGGTGTTTCGTCTTTGTCCTGTTAGAGCCAGAATGACAAATAGGTTTCAGCTTTAATGCCAGCTCAGAACTTGTGAAAGTGGCAAGCTGAGGCACCATGGTGAGAAAGGTTCTGAAACTGCATCTAGGCAGAGTGGGCAAGAGGCTGTGATCGATTAGCTATGTCTGCACAGGGCTTGGAAGGGGGCCGTAGAACATATACCTTGTAGTTACTAATCCTGTGTTAGATGAAGTGGTCTTCCTGGGGTGATTTGTCTCCACACTGGAGAGTGGTTATGCTTTAAGATACTGGCCTCTTTGAAGAACCAGGATGAGGTTTCCATGGAGTCAGAACATGGGCAGAGAAGATAGTAGTCATCTCCTAGGCTAGATCCTAACTAAGGAGATGTGCACAATTTTACAAAGTTTTTCTGTCAGGAAAATCTCATCTTCCTTCCTCTTATTTAGTGAGGGAAACCTTGGCTGTAGTTTGGGACCAGCCTACTGGCATCAAGGAGGCAGAGCCATAAACCCAAGAAGTACAAGAACCTGAATGGTCTGGGATACCAGGGGTAGGCTGGCACTTGGTCTTTTTCTTTCTTTTCTCTTCTTTCCTTAGAAGCAGGTGCTGTAGATTTGAGAACATTTGTGGCTTTTTGATGTGAAATTTATGTTTATGGCTTTGTTCAGGATGCAGCTTGGGGGTAGTATTATGAGCACAGACATTGGAGCCAGCGTGTTGGGGATCTGTGTTCCAGTTCGGGCACTTAAGAAGTTATTTAAGTATTCTGTGCCTCCGTTTACTCACCTGTAGAATGGGAATTCCTTCAGCTATAAAGATGAAATGAGTTAATTCGTGTAAGTTCAGAATTGTGCCTAGCACAACTGTGCTACTATCCAAGCATTAGCATCAAGTTGTTAGCAATAAGTTGTTATAGTTTGTTCGCTTGTATGTTAGTTATCTGGCTATATAACAAATCACTAAGATTTACAGACTTAAAACAATATTCATTTATTTTCTTTTGTTTCTGTGGGTCAGGAATTGGGGAGTGGCTTGGCTGAGGCCTGGGGGTTTTCTCACAAGGGTGCAGTCCCATGTCAGCTGGGGTGTAGTTGCCTGAAAGACTGAAGGTGTTTGTCCCAGACAGCCGGGAAGTTGGTGCTGGCTGCTGGCAGGGTGACCTTGGCGGGGAGCTGGCGGGTGGGAGTGCTGTGGTGGCAGTGCAGGCTGGGTACTGAGTGTGGCCTCTAGTGATGCTGGGGTGATAAATCGGACTGAGCCCTTCTATATGACAACATGCTGGTCAGACACAGGCAGCAGGAACGTCAGTGGGGCCTGAGCAAGGGCTTGGTGTGGCGATCCTGATTCCAAATCACCTGGTAAGGTCATCCCGGAATGGTGGAGGGCTAGGCCAAGAAACAAGACTGGCAGTGGGGGAAGAGACCTGAGTTCACCCCGAGGCCACTGTTCAGTCCCCAGGTCACACAGACTCCGAGAAAGCCCAGCTTAGAACAAGGTGCTCAGGCTCTGAGGGGGCCACCCTCCCTGTATCCTGAGGTAATGGTAACATTCATGCCTGCTATTGATTTCTCCTCATTTAAAAAAAAAAATATCTCTGTTAAGATACACAGAATATAAACTTTACTATTTTAATCATTTATAAGTGTACAATTCAGTGGCATTAAAGACATTTATTCACCTTATAAAACAACCACCACATCTGTTCCCAGAACTTTCCTTCCCAGACTCAAATTCTTTCCCCATCCCTGGTTTTTGTTTTGTTTTGTTTTGTTGAGACAGGGTCTCGCTATGTATTTCAGGCTGGCCTTGAACTCATTATGTAGCCCAGGCTGGCCTCGAACTCACTATAATCCTCCTGCTACCATGCATGGCCTCCTGGACTCAAAATTCTGTTCCCAATAAACACTGAATCCCCATCTTCCCACCCCTGTGCAGCCACCATTCTACTTCCTGTCTCTCTGAATTTCATTATTCTAGGTACTTTATACAAGTAGAATCATATAAATATTGACTTTTCGTGGTGGTTCATTTCACTTAGCTTAATATCTTCAGTGTTCATCTGTGTTTTAGCATGTATCAGAATTTTCTTCCTCCCCCCTGCCCCGCCTTTTTTGCTGTACTTGAGGTTGAACCAAGCTTTTTAAAATTTAATTTAATTTTTGTATTTTGAGACAAGGTCTTGATAAGTTGCCTATGCTGGCCTCAGACTTGTAATCTTCCTGCCCCGGCCTCCTGAATAGCTGAGATTACAGGCATGCACTACCATGCCAGGTAGAATTTCCTTCCTTTTTAAGTGGAACAGTATTCTATTGTATATTCATTCCATTTTGATTATCCATCCATCCACCAACAGACTCTTGGGTTACCTCTGCCTTCTGGCTACTGTGGATAATGTTGTTTTGAACGTGGGTGTTAAACTGTCTATATCTATGCAAGATCCTGTTTTCAGTTCTTTGGGGGACATACCCAGAAATGGAATTACTGGATCATATGGCAATTGTATTTTTAGTTTTTTCTGAACTGCCATACTGCTTTTTTATTTTTACTATTTTTACCAGATAAGGGAGTGCCAGGCACCCAGAGTGGTGCTTTCCCCTTTTGAACATGCAGAGAATCTCGGTGGACTGCACAGGGCTCCTGGAGGCTCAGTAACTTGCCTGAGGCCCCTAGCTGGTGGAGGCGCTGGGATGAGCCAGATTCAAACCCAGAGGCCAAAAAAATCTCTTTCCCCCCATCCTGTACTGGTTCCTGAGAAGGCCAGGCTGTTCTCAGTACCAGAGAAATGTCCCTTTCCTCCTCATGGGGCACAGCTGGGGACATGGCCTTTAGAAGAGTCCCCTCCCCTTGACTGCAGTCAGCTGCAAAGACTGCGCTTGACTGATGTGATTGTAGTGACCCGGGGAAGGAGAAGAACGTCAGGCAGGTCACAGCTGCAGTCACTGGAGTCAAGGAGGAAAGCAACAGCTTGGGCAGCTCAGGACTAATAAAATTCCAGGGTCTGTCACATGCCTGAGACCAGGGCAGCAGCTGCTGCGTTGTCCACAAGCTGTGCTACACATGGCTTCTCCTTAGCCATCCTCTGTACACCAGATCGGCAAGTCAGCATTTGCTCTTGACCTCCACCATCCTGGTAGACAGTGAGCACTCAGGACTCCTGCAGTGACTGAACCTCCAGGGCCTCCTGTGTGCCAAGCTGGGGCTAAGAGCTTAAGACTAAGGGTTGCCTGTATCCCCACTTTACAGATGGAAAAACAGGCGCAGAGAGGCCAGCTCCTCAGTAGCAGGGCTGGCAGAGAAAGCTGCCAGCTGGGCTCTGAACCATGCAGGCAGAGCTCTCTGCCAGGAGACACCCTGTTTCGGCTCCAACCTCTGGGGCCTGGTGCATGTGGTCCCACTCAGAGCCCTCACTGGCTGACTCCTGGAGGGGCATGGAGGAAAAGGGGAGCAATTCCAAAGCTGGGGCCAGGTCCCTGCAGTCTGCTCTACACGCAGGGCACGCAGGGCCCTTGAGCCTGGTGGGGGTGTCCCTCCCCTTCGTCTCAGTGGCAGGACTGGAGCTGCATCCCTGTGTCACCCTGGCACTGGCTGAGCCTGCCCTGCCTCCCGGCTTCCTGTGCTGAGGTGACCCAAGGAGCCGCGGCTGCTCACGCACACTGACCTCATTCTCAGTTCATCCCAGGACACGGGCATGTGACTCATGGTTCTTAAGTCTCTTCCTAGAGCCAGTACTGTCTCCCCACTGCTCCAGATGAAGTCCTCAGCTTGGGGATGGGCGCTAGGTAGAAGCTGAGCTGTGCCCCCAGCCTGTCTAAATCCCAGGCGACCATGATGGTCATTAAAGAAGCGGTTTCCATTTTGAAACTGCTTCCTGCTAGTAAGCACTTGTATACACAGAGCACTTCAAAGCCCAAGCTTTGGGGTTATTAATTTTCCTAAGTTACATGGTGGGGTTTTTCTCAAAGGACCTATGAGAGACATCAACTGATGAAGATTATTTTTATCCTAGGTGAGTTTTTCCCTTAAGTGTAGATCATCCAGTTGCATGGGAGGTCTTGTCTCTTTCAGGGGTGTAAGCTGGGACCATCCTTGTGGTCCTCCGGAGGCAGTTCCTTATGTAGTTCCCGTGCACACTGCCTGCTCGGACATAGTGTTGTATGGAGGCCACAGCTCTGGAATCTACTGGGCCTGGGCTCAAATTCCCCGCTTTGGTGATCTCTGTTGTGCCCGCAATTCCGTGTTCCAGCCACACAGCCCCCTTTCTTTCCATCAGCACATCTAGTCATCCTATCCCAGGACTTTTGCACAAGCTGTGCCAGGATCACCCCACTCCAGGTTGGCTTCTCTTCCCACCCCACATTTATTGCTTGTAGAACGATACTGTTGTTGTTTTGGGTTTTTTTTTAGTTCTTTTATTGGTACATTTTAGGTATACAATTCATTTACATTTATCATTGGCTGCTTGTACCTGTATATGATGTATTTTGGTTCTTATTTTTTCCCCATTACCTGTGTGCCTTTCCCTATTTACATAGATTTCATTTCCTTTTTTTTTTCTTTTCTCATAGTTTTTCCTTTCCCTCTTTTCCTTTCCCCTTCCCCTCCCTTCACTCCTTCGGCTTTGGACCTTTTTTCCTATTTCAAATGATCAATGATTCATTTTAATCATTTTAACCCTTGTTTACACTTTCAGTTTCTCACACTAGAGAAACTATTCGGTATTTACACATGTGTGTCCTATTTATTTCACTTAAGAGTATGGCCTCAATGTGCATCCATTTAGCTATAAATGTCTCTAATTTCTCGTTTTTTATGGCTGAGTAGTACTCCATTTTATAAAAAAACCACATTTTCTTTATCCAGTCTCCAGTTGATGGGCACTTGGGCTGCTTCCAAGCTTTAGCTATTACAAACTGTGCTGCTATGAACATGGGTGCACATATATCACTGTGATATGATTCTTTTAATTCTTTTGGGAAGATACCCAGCAGGGGAATAGCTGGTTCAAATGGGACCTCTACTCCTAGTTCTTTGAGGTATCTCCATACGGATTTCCACACTGGTTTACACTCCCACCAACAATGGAGAAGGGGAACGATACTGTTTATATGCTGCTTCCTGCCCTCTATCTCCCCGCAGCTGCTGCACATGCAACTCATGAGAGAAAAGGTGTTCACTTCAGGGCCACCAGAACACCCTGTCATGCAAATACCTGAAAATATTGGCCAAGCAACCCGATGTCTCTGAACCTCAGTTTCTTCATCACTACACTGGCCATAATTGTGGCTGTGGGGATTCCTTTAAAAGATGCTCACCATCGTGCTGTGCCTGCACTGAACAAGCCCATCACAAAGGAGAGGTCAATTAGTGACATTCACTTGGCTACTTCTTGAGTCCAAGCTGTCTGTCTGCTGGCTGGGCGGGGCCTGGGCGGTACCTGGCACCCAGGCATGCAGTAAATGCTGGGTCAGAAGAATGTTGACCACTGTCAGGATGGCCAGTGTCTCTGCCCACAGCTTGGCCCTTCATGGGCTGTAGAGTCCATGCCTTTGTTGCCATGGTCACATTGGCCTCTTCCTGGTCACACTTAGGCTGACTCTGGCTCAGGCTGGTGCAGAGCTTGGTGTCATATTCCAGGGAGCTTTTCCAGGGTAGGAAAGAGTGTGACCAGGATTAAGACCACAGACTTGGGATGGGGGTGTAGCTCAGTGGTGGAGCACTTGGTTGATATGAATGAGCCCCGGGGTTTCATCCCCAGCACCACAAAAAGAAACAAAAGAAAAAAAGACTATGGACTCTGAAGTCTGACTGGCTGGGTTCAAAGCTACCTGCCATTTACTAGCTGAGTGACTTTCAGTAAGTTCCTTAACCTCCCTGTGCTCTGTTACTGTAAGTGGTGTTAGAATGATGCCCACCAGTTACTGTTACATCATCATCCTCCTCCTCCTCCTCATCCTTCTGCTTTCTCAGCTTCCTTGTGTCATGTATTTATTCATTTATTGCTTAACTACTTAAGCAATTTCCATGCATCAGGAACTGTGCAGGGTAAGCCAGCCATGCTGGCACACACCTGTATTCCCAGCACTCTGGGAGGCTGAGGCAAGAGAATCACAAGTTCAAGCCCAGCTGACACCATTTAGTGACTTAGTGAGACCTTATCTCAAAAAATCAAAAGGCCTAGGGATGTAGCTCAGTGTGAAGGCCTTGGGTTCAATCCCCAGTACTGCAAAGGAAGGCAAGGAGGGGAGAGGGAGAGGAGAAAGAAGAGGAGGAGGAACTATGCTGAGAGCCAAGGAATCCCTGGAGGAGTTTACAGAAAGACTGGGGACAGATGATGACAGAGGTGTGGGAAATACCAGAGGAGAGTGCAGGTTTGGAGGAATGGATTCCAGTGTGTGGTGTTCACCCTTGCCTTGTGCTCCCTGGCCCCCTTCTGAGGGAGTTAGATACTTTACCTTTTTAGAGCTGGATGGGGCCAGGAAGACCCATGATTTCTTCCCCATCTCCACCCGAGCACCTGTGAGGAAAGGATGCCTGCTCTTCAGCCACAAGGCACAAGGGGCAGAGCCACCTCCTTGATGCCACCATCCAGATACCAGGGTCCACCACTGTCAGCAAGGACAGGTCAACACCACTATGAAGCAGGAGCCTCTGGTGGCACCTTTGGTCATTCACCCTGCAACACGTGTGGAGGAGGGGCACTTCCCGAGCAGGAGGTGCTTTACATGGGGCTGCTAGCTGGAGGCAAATCCCCCCAGACAGAGAACTTAGGGGTCAGGCCTGGAGCCATGAACTTGGGCAAATTATTGCCTCTGTTCTGTCTGTTTGCTCAGTTGCAAAATGGGGATAAAGTACCTGCTGCATGGATAGTACTGTCATGAGGATCAAATGAGGTTATGCATGTAGAACGCGTGGTACTGTGCTTGGCTTTGGTATTGTTATTGTTGTCATAGCTACCGTCATTTTCCAGGAACAGTTGGCTTGTGTGTGTGGCCATCACACAGAAGTGGGACAGCTCTCTTTGAGATGAGTCCTTTAACTTTCACATTAAACTATTGGGTTTGTACCTGTGCTATCCACGACTGTCTGTCTGGCCACTGTGTCTGGGTGCTGTTGTCACATGGAGAAAGCCTGTTCCAGCTCCCTCTGAGGAAGATGGCTTTGTGATGACACAGAGACCAGGACTGTGGTTGGCACTGGAGGAGGCCAAGACCCTCTGGCTCATCCCTTCCTTGGCAATCCCGTCGTTTCTTGCAGTGTCTGCCTGCTGGGCTCCCACGAAGTACTCCTCCTTGTCCGTGCTGCTCCAGCCTTAGGCTGGCATGTGGCCTATGATCACAGTGACCCAGATCTGTCGCAGGCCCTGCAGCTCAGCATCCTTGTCTGACCAGCAGGGTCTCAGTTTTCTACTCCCTGAGAACCCTCATAGGCCCAGCCCTCCCTGCTGAGCCAGGCCACAGACATCGAGGGTCACTTTCCCCAGCACCTGCAGGTGCTGTCTTTGGGTCAGGTACTCAGTCTGGTCAGATGGCTGTTAGAGCAAAAAGGGTCCAGGGAATGGGGGCAAGGGCAGAATCTCTTAAGAAGGAGTGGATGAGATCTTCTGGAGTGGTGTTAATATTTAGTTCTTGGTAGTAATTTGGACTAGAAAGGTACACGCATTTATCAAAATTCATCCAAAGGTATTTGTAACATAAGTGCATTTTACACACACACACACACACCCCATAAACACATATTGGATTCTAGTTAATGGTATGTATGCTGAAGAATTTTTAAGTGAAGTATGCTGAGATCTCCAGTGTCCTTTGAAATGCACCACAAAATTAAGATGAGTTGATTGACAGATGAAAGGATGGATAGATATATGATAAAGCAAATATAGCCAAACCTTAATGTTAGAATCTAGGTGGTAGTGCATGGATGTTCACTGTATAATTCTTTAACTTCTTGGTACACTGGACATTTTTTATAATAAAATTAAACATATTAATAAAGGGAGTTTGAGAAGGCAGGCGGCAGCATCTCAGTCTGCCCTTTTGCCAGTCAAAAGCACAGGACAGGGCCGAGGATTTGGCTCATTGGTTCAGCTGCCTGCCTCACAAGTGCAAGGTCCGGAGTTTGATCCCCAGTACTAAAAATCAAAAAACAAAAACAAAAAGCACAGGACACTTGTGCCCCAGGCCCCTACCAAATGCCGGGCATATCTCTGGCCAGTGCCTCACTCCTGTCAAGAGCTGAGACAAATCACAAGCAATCAGGAATCTCCAGGGTCTGTGTGTCACTCACTGCCCCTGGTTTTCCGGATCAAGTCCCCCTTAAAGCCAGGTCATGGGGATGTGGTTTGATGTCCTGACTGTGATTTATGATTTTGCCCATCTTTGGATTGCACCCTTTCGCCCATCACCATCAACATCACTGTGGAAGAATCCTGCAGGCAGAGGGCTCAGCTCAGCCTGCTGGTCGGCCCAGTCCTGGCCTGCTAGCCAGATGCTCAGTAAGTGTGAATGTGAACCAGCTGGATTTGAGGGGGAGTGAACTCTGGACTCAGTGTAGGAAGCTGTTTTGCTCTCCTGGCTGATTGGAAAGCTTTCTTTTGGCAAACAATGAGGACTAACCAGCGCACAATGCTTCCCTTTTGGTGCAGCTAGAAATCCAATCCAGCAGTGACAACTGCTGCAGTAGCCTGGGCTCACTCCCTGGGCGTGGGAAGGGTACTTGTTCCTTCTCTTTTCTGTCTGTGGAGTTGTCTTCCTGTAGCTAATGCTACAAAGAATACATAATAAATAAATGAATAAAAATAACCAAGTCCAACCTCTCCATTTTGCTGGCAAGAAAACTGACTCAGAGAAGTTAAGTGACTTGTCCAAAGGCAAAGAGCGATCTGCTGGGCAGCAGAGCCACTCAGATCCTGCCATCCCTCCACAGTTCTTTTTCCTACGACACACTGCCTCTTGTGTTCTGGTCTGAGGTGAAACCACAGCATGGAAATGATTTAACTGCCTGTAAGTGAAATGTGCTAACAAAGCTCAAACTGCAGGGACCAAATCCAGTAGGGAATTCTCCACTTGGTCCTACCCGGGCATTTAATGACTAGATCTGAGGACTCAGAGGAGCCCCCATAGTGCCGGGAGCTCTGAATTCTCCCTGAAGTCTCCTGAGTTCTCAAAGACTGGTGCTAAGAACCCCAAATGTTGCTTGTACTCGGGAGGCCCCAAGTCCAAAGCACACCAGCAGCTGCTGCTGACCTGTAGCCCTTGCACACTGCCTTCTAGCAGGGCCTGAGGGAAGGCCCCGTGGATGCTAAGGAGTGGCCTGGAAGGCCTCCCAGAGGCCATACAGGCCAGGGGAGAGCAATGCTTGTTTGAAGTCACACAGCTCATGCAGGAGATTAGAGCTGAAATCCAGGCCTCCCAGCCTCTGAGCCACAACACTTCCTGCTACACCATGCTGCCTCTTCAAAAAGCCACAGGACGTTTGTTCTGCATTAAGGCAAACCAGAAACAGTTGGAACAGATTGACAGCCAGCTGCAAGGAAACCTCTAAGGCAGCTGGTGGTGAATGGGTGTTAGTGGGGGTGCTGCCCAACCAACCCCAGCGACATGCCAGGCCCACACAAGATGACACCCCACGGCAGTAATGCCAGCACAGTGTTCCTACAGCCCCCATACCTCCCCCGGTCTTGCGGCATTGATGAGACCACATGGGGCCTGGCCAGCCGCAGCCCCAGACCTCACTAGTTTACCATCTGCAGGCACTCGGTGATAATGAGATTCAGGGGGACCTTCATAGGGCACAGCCTCATGCTCCAGAAGCTTTCAGTCAACCCAGAACTTGTCAGTCTCTACAGCATCAGAAAGGCCTGGAAAGTCAGTACATAGAGAATGAGAGACCACCCCTGTGGCCAGGGCCCCGTTCAGATCTAAGGCTGGTGGGTGTTGTTTTCACTGCTGGCCAGAGGGGCTTTGTTTTCCTTTCTGGTTGTTGAGGGATAGTGGGATGCTAGAGGCCTTGGAGAGGCTCAGGATGGCCTTGCCAGGGTGCAAGTCATCACTTGGATGGAACCCCTGAGACTTGGACTTGTGAAAGGTCCAGTGGGTCCATCTTTAAGTCTCTGGGTGTAGTAAGTCAGTGATGAAGGTGTCTTTCCGGGAACCAGGCTGCTTGGGTCTCTGTGGCTGGCACCTCTGAAGGTTTTGCCTTGCTGGCAGGCTCAGACTCCACATGCTGTCCACTGCTGCTGCCAACCGAAGGCCAGCTTGGCTCAGCCTAAGTCCAGGCCCTGGCCTTTGGTGGGAAGAAGTGGGTGGTCTCCAAAGGGTCTCCAAGGGTGGTGGTGATGGTGGGGGCACACCCTTGGCTTTACCCTCCTGGTGAGGCACCCTCCCAGGCAAGAGACCATGCCCTGCAAGGAAACCCAGTGCTCTCAAGAAGGGAAGTGGATATTAGGTTGCCCAAGACAAAGGTTGTCCTTCATACCAGTGTGGAAATTGTTCCCAGTTATTTTTGTTAATTAATTTAATATGAATATGTGCTTTGCTGGTCCATATCAGCAGTCTAATGTGTGAGCTGTTAAGAAGTGAGGGATAAAAATAAAGAGCAAAATAAAAGATGATAGAAGTAGGGAGACAGAGCTTTCTCAGAGGGAAGGAGGATTGAGATCTGGAGGGAGGGAAGGGATGAAGGAGGAGAAAAGGAACTAAGATGTGTTGTGTACACGTACCAACTCCCCACAAGGAACGTACATTGTGTACCATACACACGTACTAAGAAACTCAACTAAAAAAAAAAAAAGAGTGTCACAAAATTAAAGAAGAAAAGATGAAATCAGTTTCAGAGAATTGAGTAGTCAAACTGACTTTTAATTTCACATGATTTTACTTAAATTTTTTTTACTATATACATACATTTATTAAATTAAAAATTACTGATATTTTATCACCTGGAAAAAAAAAGAAATGAACTGAGGTGTCCTGGGAGTGACAGCTGTGTCCCCACACTGGTGTTCGGAGACCTCTTTGACCCCAGCAGGGATCCTGGGAGGCAGTTGTTCTTTTGCCAAATCTGCCACTCCCGGAAGAAGGACATTTTGACTCAGGAAACCAACATCTTGGATAGTTTTGCAGCCAACAGGAATGTAGGGGAAGAGCAAGCTCTCCCAGGCCATCGGAATTGAACCCAGGCCAGCTGCAGCAGGGAGCAGCTCTGCTGGGAAGATTCCAGAATCATCTGTCTGGGGTGCCTCCCCAGAGGAGCAGAGGCAAGATGTTGTTTTGCTGTTGATGATTTGAAACTGAGAGAAGCAAATAGAAAGGTTATAGAAAAGTAAGGCTGCCATTGACTCCCATATGCTATAGTAGAGAGTGATTGAAAGATTCACATTAAGAATGTGGCCCTTGAGAGCTGCCCCCAGTACAGAGGAGGTGAACCTTCCCGGTCACCGTACCACCATCCCCAGCACAGAGGAGGTGAGCTCCACGGGCACCAGCAGCACACATCCCACCCCCGACCTTGAAATGAGAAGACATGTAAACAAGTCTCAAAACCAGACTTC
>NW_004624734.1:31760891-31773080 GCF_000247695.1 Heterocephalus glaber | reverse complement strand
AAAAAAAAAAAAAAAAAAAAAAAGAGCCTGTCTGTCCTGGATCTCTCTTGTGAATTGCCAGGCAAGAGAGGGTATCTGTTCTACTTGAAAGTACAGAGTGATTAGTGAAAGCTGCTCTAAATGCAAAAGTGTTGCCATTTGCAAAATTCCAGTCAACATTTTCAGTTATAGTTCAGAAATCATCAATAGGTGATAAGTCACGATAAAGAATACTAGTGAACTCTTACAGAGGTTAAAGAGGGAATTTAAAAATAAAGCCAGTAAGCATGCATTAAAGTTTAAAAAAAAAAAAAAGAACCAAGATACTTCATGTAAAGGTACAAGATCCCAATGATGAATGTAACTGTATTGTATACCTAAAATGTACCAATAAACTTAATGGAAAAAAAAAAAGAATGTGGCCCTTGAAAGCAGCTTCCATTGCTCAGACAGCTCAGGAAAATTCCCTGTGTGCCTCATCTCTGGGCTCCGAACAAGATTACCCGAGCAGTAATGCTCCTAGAAAATGACCAGCCCTTGAAAATGAGGGTGGAGAACAGAAATGCTATGTCAGCCCTCCCTGAAAGAATTGAATGGGAAAACCTTCCATCCAGGTCCTATGATGGACCACAGTTAAACTGTGTCAGAGGAAGGTACCGTCATCTGGGAAGGCTCCCCAGGTTTCAGGACCCGCAGAGCTGCCTCTGCACATTGGTTCTTGGGGACATTGCAGCCCACAGGACAGGAAAGAGGAGGAGACTCATGAGTGCAAGAGGTTTTCAGGCCCACCCAGCTCCATGAGCCTCTTCATACTTAAATCCTCAACTTCAGTGGCCTTTACCTTAGAGCTAAGGGATAAGGAGGATACTTTCTTGAAGAATCTGTCTTTCTTTTTTGCTAAGACTTAATATATTAAGATTTTACATAGGAACATTTGAAGTGGTTCCAAAACCCTCCTGGAGTCTCGACTGGCTTTTCTTGTCTCTACACTGGGTGACCTAGGAGGTCAAGCCGTGCAGACAGCTGGCTTGATGAAGACACTGCCCAGTGAGCCCGGGACTCTGGGTCAGGACTGTAGGGGGCACCACTGCCACTGATAAGCACCAAGCCCTGCCCTTGAGCCTGAGTCCACCAGGCCTCCCTCCTGCACCTGCCGACCACCACACACAGAGGTTCAGGAGGAGAGCAAGAGGATGGCAGGACAGCCCTCGGCTGCCAGGAAGTCCAAGTCTGTGGAACGGAAGTCCAGGACCCTGGGTTTCAGTCCTCCACTAGCTGCGATACCTCCCTTCACACCCTCAGTTTCTTCATCTGTAAAATGGGTATCATGCAAATACTCGCACGTTCATCAAGTAAGATCTCGGATGAGATGGTGCATGTGAAATGCTTCATTGCAGAAACCACTGTCGTTACTGTCATGAATACCCCAAGTTGTACTGGATGGACCCCAAAGCACTGCTGACTTGGGAGGAGTTCAGATACCTCTCCTAGGCACAGACATGAATGGCCTTCTGGGTCCCTCTCAAGACAAGAACCAAGGTGGGAAAGTGGACTCGAGGGTGGGTTTGTCTCTGCTTCAACGCAAGCTTAATAGTAGTTGCCAATTATGGAGCAGTAACTCTGTGCCCAAGTGTGATGAGCATTTTACACACCAGATCTTTTTCTTCTCCCAGCATCCCTGTGGGATAGATCCTCTAGGTCACAGAGAGGTTAAATAACTTGCCTGAGGCCACACAGCTTTATAAGTGGTTGGGCAAGGTTGTCTCATTCCTGAGTTGGTACCCTTAGCTGGCAGGCCAGACTACCTCTTCCTTCACCATTATCACCTCTGTCCTGAGTTGGAGGAAAAGAGGGGTCAGCAACTTCACTGTGCTGTGCATACTGGACCCTGTTCCTCTTGAGAGAAGAGACCAGGGCCCCTGCAGACATGGCAGGGAGCAGGAGCACCATCACAGAGCTGGGCAGAGGGGATGCACCTGGCTGGTCGTGGCTCAGCCCCCATGCCCTGAAGACACCTGAGGCTCCCTCCATTCCCTTGGCTGATGGCCATGGAAGGTCCTTCATTATGCCTAACTTGCCCCAGCCTCCTACCTCAGCCTAGGCGCAAGGCTCTTTCTTCGTTCTCTTTCTCCATCACAAAGTTTATCCCAAACTCACAGACTGTCTTAAAGCTCCGCATCCTCCTTAGTCTAGGGAGGTGGCCTTGCCCTTGCCCATGTGGTTTGCAGGGCACCCTGAGGAGAGGTGGGCAGATGCCTTCTGGGGACAGTGGCTAAAGTCCCCCTGACCCCTGCAGGGTGGTGGCAGGTGGGCCTACTGGGAGGGTCAGATCCCAGTGCCGACAGCAAATCACATTCGGTTCATCTTCCTCTGAAAGTACCGCAGTTCCTTACTGAGCTGCAATAAGACGCACCTGTAGGCCACGAGAAAATTAGGTAGAAGAGAACAGCATTCATCTGTTAAGCCCTAAGTATGTGTCAGGAACCTGTGCTGAGCACACTGGGCATCTTCCAGCGGGAAGATTCTCACACCTCCAGGCAGGAGTGCTTTTCAACCTATTTTACAGTTGAGGAAGCTGAGGCTGAAGTATCTTGCCACTGATCCGGTGGCCAAATTGATAGAGGAGCCAGGATCAAAGCCTGTTCTGTGTTCCCCAAAACCTGGGCTCTCAACTCCTCAGCACAGGGCCTCACTGTCTTGCAGAGAAGACCAGGCATGTGGGAACTGCATTGAGTTCTTTTTGCTCTCCCCATCCTTTAATGTCTAAACCAGACAGAAAAGGGATTCTTTATGGCTGCTCTGTAGAGTTTGGCACTTTTCTTTCAGACAGACTATTTCTTAAACAGGCTTGGCTTTTTTCTTCCTGAGCACTACAAAATACAACTGGACAAATCTAAGCCATTTGTGTCAATTAAATAGTGGTTTTCTCTCTGGCAAGCATTTACGCAGCACTGATTCTATATCAGGCCCTTTGTATTAATTGCTTTTATTTAGTTCTCATGCCAAGCTGCATTAGATGATGTCATTGTAAAGTGGTGCAAGACAGTGGTTAAGCATTTGGCCCTGAAAATCTGGCTTCCTCTTACCCTGCTGCTTGCTGGCTGTGTGGCCAGTATGACCATGGGCAAGTCTCTTACTCTGGTTCCTTATTCGCAAAATGATTATAACCATAGGAGACTTAGAAGCTGCAAGTGGGCTAACGTAAGGGAAGTACTTGGATCAGTGCCTGACATCACGGTAGCTTTAGTTACTGTCAGGACTTTACATACAAGGACATTGGAAAGTTAAAAAAACAAAAAGGAAGAGGAAAGAAGGACAAAGTGGAAACAACGATTTGTAGTAAGGAGGGGAAGAGCAGTTGAAGGGAGGGGAGAGGAATGGGAAAAGAAGAAGAATCAAGATGCATCATGTATGGGTACAAATTCCCTGTGGTGAATGCTATCATTATGTATATCTAAAATGTTCCTATCTCTGGGGATTTAGTTCAGTGGCATGGGCACCTGCCTGGTAAGCTTAAGGTCCTGAGTTCGATCCCCGGTACCAAAAAAAAGAAAAGAAAAAAATACCAAAAACCAAACAAACAAAAACCATGAGCATTCCTAAAATGTACCAATAAACTTAATTAAAAAATAAATTTAAAAAATTACTACTATGACTTTGAAAACTTTCAAATGCCAAAACAAAACAAAGTTGCTCAGCCACATAGGGAGAGCTGGCATTTTAAGCCAGTGAGTCCAGTGCCAAGACGTATGCTCTTCACCTCTCCTCCTTCTTAGTAGCTCCAATTCCTTCATCTTTTTATTCTGTAAACACTTGAGGTGTAACTTACATACCGTGAAACTCACTGATTTCAAGTATGACTTACTAAATTTACAGTTGTGTGACCATCATCATAATCAAGTTGAGAAAATTTCCATTGTCCCCAAAGGGTCCCCAGTGCATGCTTGTGCTTCCCGTTCCCAGCCCCAACCCTGGGCAACCTCTCCTCTGCCTTCCACCTCTGTACCTCGGCTTTCCTTTAGGGTGGGGCTTCCAGATGAATTCCTGATACAGGGTGCAGTCTTTAGTGATTGGCTTCTTTCACTCTTGTGATGTATTTGAAGTTCATTCATGTTGTCATTTATATTAGTGGTTTGTTCACTTTGACAGTTTGCCTTTGTATGGATAGACTCTGGTGTTTTTTGTTCACTGGTCGATAGACATTTGGATGGTTTCCATCTCTGACCTTTATGAATACCTTTTTAACTGTTAATAATTTATTGCGAAAAATTTCAACCATATAACGAAACCCACAGACCCAGCAACTACTTTCAACCTTGAACATGAACATTTGGCATTGTTACTTCATCAAAACTTCTGCTTTTTTGGGGGCATGCTTTATAGCAAATCTCAAACATCATATCATTTTATTTTTTAACTTCACTCTTTAAGCATATGAATTTTTATTAATTTCAAATAGGTAATATAGTCATAAGGTTCTAAGAACAAAAAATGTAGAAAGGTATGTGGTTTCATTCTAGGAAGTCCTATCCCACAGCTGCTCACTTTTCATTCAATCACTGTTATTTTCATGTATCCTTTCAGAATTTATTTTCCTTATGTAAAAAAAAAAAGCCAGGGGTCAGGGATTTAGCTCAGTGATTCTGCTGCCTGCCTCGAAAGCTAAGGACCCGAGTTTGATCCCCCGTACCAAAAAAAAAAAAAAAAAAAGCCAGGGGTGATGGTATATACTTGTAATGCCGGCACTCTGGGAGGCCAAGGCAGGAGAATCACAAGTTTGAGCCCAACCTGGACAGTGACTTAGTAAGACCTGGTCTTAAAATTAAAAATTTTAAAAAGCGTGGGGATGGAGCTCAGGGCTAAGGCCCCAGATTCAATCCCCAGTATGCTGTATCTTTTCCCACTTTTTACAGAAAAGGAGGCAGGTGTACTATTTCGTACTGATTTTTTTTCTCTTCATAATGTAGCTTAGAAACCTTTCAGTATCAGAAGATATTTCTTCATTCTTTTGTAATTTTCCAGCCACATATTAATTCATCATAGGGATATGCCTTAACTTATTTAACTAGTCATCTGGAGATGGACATTTGGACTATTTCCAGTCTTTTACTAGTACAGGCAATGTGCAGTTCTTATTCTTGTGCATATATCACTTCTCACACTAGAATATTTTATAGGATAATTTTGAAAAAAAGAATTGCTGGGCCAGAGAATATAAGCATTTGTAGCACTTGAAGTCTTCATTAATTTGCCCACTTTGGCACTTGCACCAGTCTATACTCCCCCAGCATTAATTATAAGCACTTGATACCCTACTGTCTCTTTTCTTCAAGAGAAAGAATTAACTGACTTTTCACCTCTTACATAAGAGTCCTGTTTCTCAGTTCTTGCCACATTTTCTTTCATTTTACTTTTTTCTTTAATTTGTCCTTTTTTTGGTTTGCTTTTTTTTTTTTTTTTTTGAGATAGGATCTCACTGTGTAGCCCAGTCTGACCTCAAACTCCAGATCCTCCTGCCTCAGCCTCCTGTGTGCTGGGTTCACAAGCATGTGCCCCTACTCCCAGAGAGTTTATACGTTTTATGTTAAGCTTCCCTGTTCATTTGTTTGTCTGACATGAGATCTTATTATGCTGCCCTGTTGGTCTCAAACTCCTGGGCTCAAGTGATCCCCTTGCCTCAGCCTCCTGAGTAGTTGGGACTGCAGGCACATCCCACTGTGTTAAGATTGTTTGAATGGATTATTCTTGCATATCTTTATTCATATTTTAAGGCTTTAAAAAAACAGCTTCATTGAGATATAATTCACATAGCATACAATGCATCTAATTAAAGTGTACTGCTCAGTGATATTTAGTCCATGGCTCATTTTTACTACTCATCTCTAACCTTTAAAAAAAGGGTTTTTTTCTAATTACAGAGGCATTACATGTTCAGTTTAGAAAAGATAGAAAAACAGATATGACAGTGAAAAATGTAGCACTGTAGAAATATCCACTGGTAATTTTTTTTATAAAAACCAAAATACCATAAGGTGTGTACTACACTGAGGTTTGTTTTATGAATCTGAGTTCTTTTAAGCCTCTCAGTTACAACTCATGCTGCAGCTCTGCTCATGCCAGACCATCACTGGTGACAGCAATAGCAGAAATAAGGACAAGACCCCCACTTACTGAGAGCTTCCTGCTATCAGGCCTTTCATACTTTACCTACTGGATCTTACATGATCCTCAAAATAATTAGGAAAGATTGGCACTATCCTCATTCCCATTTTATAGCTAAAGAAACAGGATTGAAAAGGTCAAGTAGGCAGGGATTTAGCTCAGGGGCGCCGTGCCTGCCTGGCAAACACAAGATCCTGAGTTCAATCCCTGCTACCAGAAAGAAAAAGGTCAGGTAAGGACTGGGAATGTAGCTCAGTGGTGCAGCACCTGCCTAGCTAGCACAAGGCCCTGAGTTTGATTCCCGGTACCAAAAAAAAAAAAAAAGACACCCCCCCCTGCCCCCCCCCAAAAAGGTCAAGTAATTGGCCTTTTAAACAGGTGGCAAATAAACTCCTCTTACTGGTGTGACTTCAGAATCCCTGGTCACTGGGCTGTACTTCATCCTGACTGGAGACATTCACCTCGGTCTCAGGAGAGTCAGGGGGCACAGCGGTCTCAGCCCGCCGGAGTGGCTGTTTCTGGGCGGGTGCTGGTCAGTGCCCTCCTCCTGCACTGGCCCGGGGCGAAGAGGGCCCTGCCTCCTTCAGGGGCGGGAGGCATCCCTGGAGAAGTGACCTGGGGCACGGCCACAGACTACGTGGAGCCCTCTGGGACCGGCCTCTCCCTGCACCCCATTGATGGAGAACAGAGAACTGGAGAGCAGTTCCAGTTCCGGGGAGCTCAGAGCTGGGTGCTTCGCCAACACCTTCCCTCCTCCCTCACTTCCCACGTCCCCCACTGTGGCCCAGCTTGTTCAAGTCTATCTTCCCCAGCCATTCCCCGAGCCAGACAGCCAGCAGGAGGTTCGTGGCTGTTAGCTAGAACAGCGGGCTGGCTGCTTGGTTGCTGTGGCAACGGCTGTTGTAAGCAAGTGGTCCTTGTGGCAGAAGACAATTTAATAAACCGAATCTGGGGCCCCAGTGCAAAGGTCTGGCAGAAGCGTTATTGGGCACCGTCTGTGGTGAGAAGCTGTAGCGTGGGGGTCCTTGGGAGGGGGTCAGAGTACACGGGGAGGTAGTACCTGTGGACCTGGCTCTTGTCCTGCAAAGGCAGCTCAGTGGTAGGCGAGCTCCGGTGTGTCCTCAGAGATCCTGAGACTAGTGTGGCCATCACCCAAGGCTGAGCCTGCCCTCTGCTTCCAGCTAGGACAAACTACTTTGTATCAGAAAAACACTCACCACCCCCAACTGGAAAATGTAGGCAGGGCACAAAAGATGAAGTTGAAACAAGGTGAGCAGGCCGATGTCCCACCTAGGGGTGGATCTGAGCCCCCGCAGTGCCCTGGGGAGACAGCATGCTACCTCTGGGTCTGTGCTGCAGTAAAATAGCAGAGCCCCCAGGAGCGCTGTCTGCGCCTCTGTGCTATTGCTCTCCTTGCACTCTCTGGAATCCTCTCCGGTCCAGTTTTCAGCCCTGCTGTTCCCCAGACTACTCTTGTCAAGGTCTCCATATATGACTAGGTCCCCTAGGTAACTCCAGGTCCTGATCCTTCTTTTCTGTCAGCTGCTTTTGCCACTGTTGGTTCCTCTCTCTTCTCTGTCACTCTTGGCCTCAGGGGACTACACTCACTGGCCGTCCCCTTGGCCCTGGTGGGGCTTCCTCTGCCCTGCTCCGGAGCTGGGGGACCCGTGGCTCATGGGTTGGTGCTGTTGCTCATTCTAACTTTGATTCTCCTGGGAGCAGCAGCCTCTGAGACAGGTTTTTGGGCAGCAAGTTCCCTGGGCAGTGCCTTGGGTGTGTCCCTGTCCAGGAGCCAACTCAGGATCAGGCAGGGGAGAAACTGTACTGCAGGAGAGGCTCCAGGAGACCTCCAAGGGGCTGGGCGGCCTCAGTCCCCAAGGTGGGGTGGGGACAGCAGAGCACTGTGATTCGAATGCATCACCTCATGGACTCTCCCTAACCCCTCAAGGAGGAGGTTCTGTCACTGTCCTCGCTTGCAGGTGCAGGGGTTGAGGCTGGGTGGAGTTTTACAGCCACTGTGGACCTTGAGATTCAGGTGAAGCTTTGCCACTCTCCAGAACCCTGCTATCACTCCTGCTTCACAGAGCTGCTATGAAGTGTACAGAGGAAACTCCAGGGCCAGGCCCCTGGGACTCCTTGTCAGTCTCCCAGCTCTGCCGCCTGCTCCCTGCCCACTGACACCACACTTGCAGGGCTCCCTGGGGCGCCTGGGAGAGGGAACTCAGCCTCCTGAGTGGGGCGGGACATGAAGCCCCACAAAGCTTTGGGAATCGGGGGTTATCTCAAAATGGGGGAGAAGTTCACACCATCTTCAGTTTAGTAGAAAAACAATGTCCAAACCCAAGAAGAAAGGATGCTGCATAATGCCTTTCCACAGCTCTGGGAGGATCCCCTCCAGGTCCTGGGCCTCCCTTGGTGAGTACCGAGCTAACTCATCTAACGGGCTGAGGACTGGCCTGGAGTAGATGCCTCCTTCCCATCCTGAGCACTGCCACCCCTCCCCTCCTAGCCGTCTCCAGGCCACAGCCCACGTTCCCCGGGGCTGGCTGCTGAGCTCCCAACGGCTGTATGGGACTGTCGGCTCAGGGCAGGTGGGTAATGGTGCCCCAGAGGAGAGGGGCTTCCCTAGATTCCATCCTTGTTCCCTCTTAGGACAGCCTGGGATGTCACACTGTTTCCACATCTGACGAAGATGTTCTGAGATGTCACAATAATCAAGCGGCCCCAGAGGCAGGATGAAGGATGAGACACCAGAGAGCCAGGGGTCTCTCCCTCAGGCCCAGCGGCTGCTTTCAGCATGTGTGTGCAACTGTAGGAAGGGATATTTCATTTGATGCTGGCTGCTTCCTCTCACATGGTTAAGACATTTAGGGGAAAAAAATCTATTCTAAAATAAGCAAATCTCTAGCCAGTGGGAGCCACTCTGTGCCTGAAGGGCTTTAGTATCCACACACGCACCTATGCTCTGATACACACAGGCCCGTGTCCACACTCAGGCACACTGGCTACCCTCATGCTCACTCACACACTGCACAAACATGCAGACCCAGAAAGGGAACCGCTGACCAGAGTAGGGGCAGGATGAAGCCACTCCTGCCCTTCCTGCCAGTGAGGCCTGGGGTGTGGGTGTGCTGTTGCTGCCTGCAAGAGCTACAGTCCCCACACAGTGCTCTCCAGTCCCTCAGAAAGCTGCTTTTGCCTACTCAGGGTCAGGGTGACATTTGAAGCCTGCAGGAGTGGTTGATTTGAGGGATGTGCATTGAATCATCTGTGGTATTTTTGAGGGAAAGAAGAGCAGTGCTGGAAATGGAACATAGGGCCTTTGCACTGAGCTACATCTGCAGTCCTTTATTATTTTTTATTTTGATACAGGGTCTTGCTAAGTCATTAGGTTGCTCACACTGGTCTCAGACTTGGAATCCTCCTGCCTCATTTTCCCACAATGATGGGGTTACAGGCATGCACCACAGCATCTGTAGCACCTTTACAGTATCAGTAGGGACGTGCACATTTACCATCCAGATAGCTGCTGCCAAGGTGCCCACCCCTCCCTGCAGGCCTTCCAGCTCCCACAGCCTTCTTCACCTTGTCAGGTGTCGAGGCACTCAGGGGCCTGGGGCCATAGATTAGGTTTGTACTCAGTACAGCTGCTTGAGAGATCTTCAAAGCGAGCTGGTGGGCAATTTGGAATTGAAGCAAAACTCCAGTGTCTTTCCCGAATTCTGCCATCCAAAGGCACAGATCAGAGGAAGTAAGTGGCACCAACTCTGAGGTTCCCTTGTGATTCTTCTTCCTTTCCGCAGAGTCCCCCCAAATTGAGTGCTCCTCAGTGGTGCTCAGACCCCATCACACTCTCCTGCTCTCCCACCTTCTTCCCCACGGAGCGCACATACACGGGGCTCTTAGCCATGTCAGGCCTCCAGGAAGGGCCACATCCCAGGGGTTCTGAACCCAGATTCCAAGAATGGTCCTCAGGGGTTTGTGACCCTCCAAAGCCACTTGCAGTAGCGTGGGAGTGTGTGTGCTTTTCCTCCTGAGGGAAGAGCTGCCCCCAGCCAACGGGGTCTCAGAGCAGCTATGTGACCACCCTGATCTCCTGCTGACCCCGAGACAGGGTCAGGAGGCTTAAGGGCAGGCCGACTAAAAGGACTTCATTACAGAAGAACCCAGAATCCAGGGAGGGGAGGGCTGGTGCACAAGTGTGCAGTGAGGACACCTCTGAGTAGAACCCAGAGCTCCCACCAGGCCCCCAGTGGGAGACTGCATAACCCTCAAGGTTAAGAGTCACAGATACAGAGATGTAAGGTTAAAGCATTAATGTCACCCAAGAGGGTAGATATGTTTCATAGTGAGTATTTTCCCAAATGTAAATATATTAGTTCATTGTAGAAAATATGAGAAAAATCTTCAGGAAATCTAAAAATCTTCTGTATCTCCAGACTCAGAGATAATATCTACCTTTTTAAAAAGGTTTTTTAAAGTCTTAATTATACTCATTTTTAATGTATTTTTCTTTTGCTTAATTTTTTTTCAGCACTGGAGTTTGAACCCAGGGCTGCTCTACTGTCCCTTTTTATTTTATTTTGAGACAATGTCTCACTAAGTTGCCCAGGCTGGCCTTGAATTTTCAATCCTGATTCAGCCTCTTGAGTAGGTGGGATTACAGATGTATTTCACTGCCCCTATCATAATATTTTATGAGCATTCTCTCCTGTTATTAAATAATTTTCTAAAGCAGTGGTTTCAGACTTTTACTAATGGAATTCTTTTTTTTTTTTTTTTTAACTAATGGAATTCTTACTTTCAAACTAAGTCTTACACAGAAGTCTAAAATATGAAAGATAGGAGAAATTCTACTTCAAACCACAGGAAGAGAAGAAAACATAATTTGAAAGCCACATCTAAAAACATGAGTTACAATGGCTATATAGTATTCTATCATATGGATGTGTGGGTGCAAGACATTCAGGTAAATTAGATTTCAGATAAACAGCAAACACATGTCCCAGCTTGAACTTCAGGTAAACAATGAATACTGTCTTAAAATATATCCTATGTAATAGTTGGAACATACACTAAAAAAATTATTTGCGGTTGTCTTAAATTCTAATAATTTAACTGGGTGTTGTGTATTCTTTCCTGGAAACTTTATATGATATGCCATAATTTATCTAACCAATCTCTCCTGTTAGGCATTTAGATTATGTTCAATGTTTTACTATTATAAAAAATACTGAATAATCCGCCTTTGTACTATATCTTCGTATCCTTATTATTTATAACACATCAGAATCAAGATTGCTAGACCAGAGGTTGTGAAGGTTTTAAAGGCTTTGGATGCATTTGCTGAGACATGTGGCACAAAGCGGTCCCATCCCTGCCCCCCAGAGCTGTGTGCCAGAGCGCCTGGTCTGGGAGCAGTTAAACACGCATCCGTCTATCATCACTGGTTTCCTTTAGCTTTCATCCTGCCCCAGAGCAGGGCAGCTCTGAGGTGTGAAGCTTCGAGGCTGGCAGGTTTGACCCATGGAGTCCAAGGTAGCCAACAGAGAGGGCCCTGAAGGTGCTGGAGAACCCAAAGGGAGGGCCAGTGGGCCCAACCATATCTGGGTGCCTGGGGTCAGGGCTCAGGGCTGCTAAGAAATAGGGTAGTAATGGTAGAGACTTTAACCAGCCAGGGCCAGCCATGAGCTGAAGGGGCCACCCCTTCCCCATGTCAGGTGCCAGCGAGCTGTGACCCCAGCCCATGGAAGGCGGTCTTTTTAGTAAGCAACCTTACCATAAAGACAACCATTCCAAGGACAGCAGAGGCTGCAGAGGAGCAACTCTGAAAGGAATGTTTTTCTTCTCTTAAAAACCAAAAACCGGGGATTTAGCTCAGTGGTTTCGCTGCCTGCTGCGCAAGAGCAAGGACCCAAGTTTGATCCCCGGTAAAAAAAAAAAAAAAAAAACAATACCTCAAAGAATTAGGACTAGAGGTCCCATTTGACCCAGCTATTCCCCTGCTGGGTATCTTCCCAAAAGAATTAAAAGAATATGGGCTGGGGA
>NW_004624734.1:31732764-31760791 GCF_000247695.1 Heterocephalus glaber | reverse complement strand
AAGCGCAAGGACCCGAGTTCGATCCCCAGGAAAAAAAAAAAAAACACCAAAAAATGGGCCGGGCATTTAGCTCAGTGGTTTCTCTTCCTGCTGTGAGTACAAGCAAAAGGACCCAAGTTCGATCCCAAAAAAAAAAAAAAAAAAGCTTAAAAACCAAAAATTACATAAACATAGTAACAACAAGTGAAAAGGACAGAAAATCACCCATAATCTTTCCATCCTGACAAATCACAGTTTTTATTTTTTGCTGGGCCTTGCTTGCCAAGGTCCATAATTTTTACATAACTGCAATCACAAAGTATATGCAATTTGTGTCCTGCCCTCTCCTCCCCTTATTGTGTGAGTTCTCTGTGTTGCTACAGGGCTTTCAGGGATGATATTGTGAATGCTGTTTTTCTTGACACTGTAATAATTATTCATTAAGATAAACGAGAACACCCAGAAAAACAAAAATGCAATCACAATGCACATATTAATTTGTAGCTTGTTTCTTCTCTCCATTTAACTGTGCATGGTGGACATCTTTCTATGTTAAATATTGCATTTCCACATTATTTATTTGTTTGTTTACAGTGGCAGTGGTGGGGATTGAACCTAGGGCTGCCAGCATGCTAAGCACATGCTCTGCCATGGAGCTACACTCCTAGCCCCTCCATATTATTTTTAATAATTGCAATTCATTCCATTTAAAGGAGATCCCATAACTTTTTTCCAGGTCCCATTAAATTTTATAAATGAAGAGATGGAAATTTAGAAAGCATGTGGAACTTTTAGTAGACCATCTGTCAACAGGTAGGAGGATGCAGATCTATTAATTCCATACAAAGTGTTTTTTAAAACCTTTTTTTGTAGTATTGGGTATTTAACCATTTAACCTAGGGACTGCTGAGGTACATTCCAAGCCCTTTTTATTTTGAGGAAAAGTCTCACTAAGTTGCCCAGGCTGGGCTCGAACTTGTGATTCTCTTATAGATAGGATTATAGGTGTACATCACCATGCCCAGCCCATAGATAGAGTTTTCTATTTTATTTTACTTTGTAATGAAGTGTCTTATATTGTAGCTTATTAAGTGTTGTGTTGTTTTTTTTCCAGTACTAAGGATTGAACCCAGGGCCTACACACTGAGCCACACCCCCAGCCCTTTTTAAAAGTTTTTATTTTGAGATAGAGTTTCACTAAGTCAACTAAGTTGCCCAGGCTGGGCTTGATCTTGCCATCCTCCTGCCTCAGCCTCCCAGAATGCTGGGATTGCAGGTGTGTGCCACCATGCTGGGCTTCAATGTGTTTGATTGTAGTTAAGCGTAAGAATACTTAACATGAGATCTACCCTCTAAAATCTTGAAGTATATAAAACATAACTGTCGATTGTAGGTACAGTGTTATGCAATGGATCACTACAGTTTATTCATCTTGTTTGATAAAAACTTTATGCCTATTGATTATTAACTCCCCACTTCTCTCTACCCCTAGCTCCTGGAAACTGTGAATTTGGATGTTTTGATGCCTATGTGTTTGACATTTCAGATGCCTCAGATATTTGTTTTTCTGTGATTGGCAATTGGTATATTTCACTTAGCATAATGTCCACAGGTTTCATCCATGTTTCACAAATGGCAAGATTTCCTTATTTTTAAAGACTGAATAGTACTTCATTTGTTTGTACCACGTTTTCTTTATCCATTCATCTGTTGGTGGACACTTAAGTTGTTTATGTCTCTTGGCTATTGTAATACTGAATCGAACATAGGAGTACTAATATCTCTTTACAATCCCCATTCCATTTTTAAAATAAATCCCCTACTCGTTTTCCCATAAGATACAGCAAATATTATAAATGGCTGCTAAATATTCAGTTGACAACATAAATTACTCTTTTCCCTGCTGTTGACATATATATTGTGTATAAATTTTCATTCTCATAAATCAGACTGTTAAGAACATCTTTGTGCCTAATTTTTCTCTATAATTTTAATCATTATTAAAATAGAAATCCCAGGAGCCTGGTATGGTGGTGCACTCTTGTAATCCAAGCACTCTGAGAGGCTGAGGCAGGAGGATTAACAATTCAAGTCCAGCCTGGGCAATTTAGGGGCTTAGCAAGAGGCTGTCTGAAAATATTTTTTTAAAGTGTAGGGATTTAGCTCAGTGGCACTGCACCTTCTTGGCAATCATAAGGTTGTGAGTTCAATCCCTGGTTCTGCAAAAAAAAAACTTTTTAAGGGCTGGGAATATAGCTCAGTGTGAAGGCCTTGGGTTCAATCTCCAGTACTGAGAGGGGAAAAAAATGAGACTCTCAGGGCCCGGGGATGTGCTCAGATGTAGTTTACTTGTCTAACATGTGTAAGGCTTGGGGTTCAATCTTCAGAATTGAAACAATTATAATAAGGAGGAATCTCAGGTGAGAGCGTCACCAGCTAGTACAAGTTAATAGCTGCACATAAGATGAAATCGTACACGAGCAAGGTTCAAGGCTAAAATAAAATACAAATTTATTATACAAAAGAACACAAACAGCAGAGGTGGCCGCTCCACAGACAGAGCAGCCCCACCCAGAGAAGGCCTTTCACTTTTACAGGGTCTCAAAGGATACCATTAATCATTCCTGGAGCTGTGGAAGGGGTGGAGGCCTCTGGTTGGCTGAGGTGGAGTTCAGTTAACTTGCCTGGGTTGTGTCCAGTTTGCCCTGCACCCTGCACCCCTGTCTCAGGAAGAGCCTGTCTGGTTCCAGTGATTAACCTCGTGCTTTCTTCTTCCTTGTATCACCCTAACGTACAGCAGCCTGCTTGTTTCTTATGGGTTGGCTGCCTCAAAGTCCTGTTAACTCCTAACCTCAGTTAAACACCTGAGCTCTCCAGTTAGACTGCCTGGATCCAAATCCATCTCTAGCCTGTGTGCTTTTTGGCCTTGACCAAGTGACTTGGCCTTCTTTAAAGCCCTGTTAGCTCTCCATACAGAGGACATATTTACACATGTCTGTCCCTCTTTCCAAAGTTAAACTTAAATCTTCTGAGTGTATGGGAGATTTGGGACTTTCTGCCAAGGCTAGGCCGAGGTAATAGAATAAACTAGAACAGGCCATGTGCCAAGGATATAGCGCTAGAAATGCTAGGCTGTTTTCCAAAGGGGCACAATTTAATCACCATTCTGGTGGCTTAGTGTAATACTCAAAGATAGTAGGTAAGGAGGAAAAGCACTGTCTGCTATTAACCCATAATGTCACTCCCTACGAGGACTCTTCCACCACATTAAGACACCTGTTTCTGTCCCTTCTGGACCCAAAGCCAACATCCCAGTCTGCCTAGCTCATGCACCTGGCAGGAGCCACCAGAGGGGCTCACATAACAACCTGCTTCCTGGGGTTCCCCCATTCTAGTGGTTGTTTGTATTCTTTTCTCTTGTCCGAAGTTCAAAGCCCCCTGAAGGAGCAAGTCTCGTTTTGATGATGCTTCACCCGCACTGCTGGCCAGCGTCACAGTAAGGAGACTTCTCTGGGGCACCGTGTACCCATCCTGCGCCGACACACAGAGCACCCACTGCAGGGCACGCACAGCTATCGGTCACCCCCACAGAAGCTCGGCCTCCTCTGTGGCCTTGTCCAGAGCCCTGGTCCTCCCTGTTTTGAACATTTGCTCCCCAATCTGCAATAAATAACGATGTATGGAACCACAATGAAAGGAGTGGATGTTGTTACAGATTATTTGACGTGCGAGTTGGAAGAGGCCTTCAAGATCTCGGGCTCCACGCCTGACCTCTGTGCTGTTGTGCAGGGAGGCCTCCCGTGGACGCCATGCGATGGTTTTATTTAATGCGCTCCGCACCTCCTGAGGCCAGTGCCATTACCCGCTTCCTGCTGCAGTGTAAACCGCACACTGCCTTCACTGGCAGCGCTGACAGTGGCGGGTGGACTAGCCCGAGGGCCGACAGCGCGCCTGCCCGCCCCCTTCCCCCACTTCCGCGGAGTCACTGAGTTAAGCACACAACACCGGACACTTTAGAAAAGGTATTTTTAAAGAGTGTTTAAAACTGACAGAATGGAAACGGAAATGGCACCGATCACTGTGTGTCTGCTTACCGACCTCTTCAAGGTGTCTCTGTGGTCTGGGTCTGCAGCCCAGGGGAGGCCGCTGACCCTGATTGGGGCCTGGCTTTTGAACCCCCACCCCATTCTGGTTTTTATTATTATATACTGACAAATTATAGCTGTGCCTGTTTATGAGGTGCACGGTGATGCTGTTATTTTTTAATACAATATGGGTTGACTAAATCAAGGCAAGCAGTCCGTCCTGATTCACCTCAAACACTTGACATCCTCTCCACTGAGAACGGTGGAGAGCCACCCTCCCACAGCGCTGAATGTACAGTGCTCAACCCTTAGCTGTATCTACCACGACTTATTTCTCTTATCTCTCTTGTCGGGGCTTTCCACCTCTCATCGTCCCATTCCTCAGCCCCACTCTCCGTTGTTGGCTTTGAGCTTCAGGAGAGGTCAAGTGGGGTATCTGAGCCTCACCTGAGTTCACCTGCACAGGCACCTGCACGCCCACGCCACCACTCTGCCCGTCACCTGTCGTGTAGCCCTCCTGCATTCCCAGGACCATCAGGAGCGCCCTGCTGGGTCCTCTGCCAGCCCCTGGGGGTTGCAGCCTTGTGTCACTTCATTCTTCCCTGGGACTCACCCCAGGTAATGGTGGTGATGGCAGCGCTGAGCTCAGCCCTATTAGTAGAGAGCTGTGGTTCATTCAATTAGGAAAATTACTATAACGCAGTAAGTGCTTATTTATTAAAAAAAAAAATCTGCCTTCTATAAAGAGAAAGGTAAAATTCTCCAGTTTTTCCAGCTCATTCCTGCGCTGCTTCCCAGAGGTGACCACTGTGGAGCAGTCTACCATGTATTTTCCCGAGTGTACCTACGCATTTGCATATGTATGCATTTATGAGCCATTTATACAAAATGAATACTCACTTAACTTATTCCTCCTAACACTCATTTAGAATTGTAATGCAAGGATAAACTATAATTTAGTTAATCAGGCCTCTACTGATAGGCACTTATCTCTAGTATTTTCTATTATGAGTAACACCGCAGTACTGTACCTGTCCATGTCACATACACATGTGAGTTTAATTGTAGAGTTAATCCCTAGAAATGTCAAGTGATAGTATAATTTATCACCTGAACCAGGACAAATGCAGCCTCGGAGGGGCTCCTAAGAGCACACGTGTGCTGGGACTGTCTCATTTAAAGCAGCTGTATCTTTATCTAAAAATGGAACTGCGACCACGTCAAAGAGTAGAATTTAAAATGCTAATGTTCTAAAGCAACTTTCCATCACAGTTGTACCAATTTATAGTCCACCGTGGATTGATAAGATTTGTTTCTTCAAACTGTCAAAATTCTGAACATTGATAATTATTCTTTAACTTTGCCAGGTGAATTAACAAGAAACTATATCTTGTTTTAATTTGTACTTATCTAGTAATTAGTGAGATTGAACATCTTTTTATTTATTATTGGACATTTGCATTTCATTTTTGTGTTAGCTGCTTCTTCATATCCTTTAGGTCCAGGTTTCTTTTGATTTATTGGTCCTTTTCTTATTTGTTAAAAGCTCTTTGTATATTAAAGAAGTTAGTATTTTATCTTTAGATGATTTGGCTAATATTTTTTCCCAGTGTGGTGTTTGTATTCGACTTTTTTTCCTTCTAAAAGTGGTAAGTTTTATATAATGTTTTCTTTAATGGCCTTTGGTCTTTATGTCCAAATTTGAAAAATTGAAGTACTAGTATTTTCTTTATACTTAGTGAAATTTAAATTTTCAAGACACTTGGAATTTATTTTCATTTAAGAAATGAGTTCTGATTTATTCATTTCCACATTGTCTAGTTACTTTTCCTAACATCATTCACAGAGTAACACATCTTTTCCTTCCCATTCCCATTTGAAGTACAACTATGACTTTTTTTAAATTTTAAAACAGGTCTTGCTAAGTTGCCCAGACTGGGCTCAAACTTGTGGTTCTCCTGCCTCAGCCTTCCAGAGTGCTAAGCTTACAGGCATGAGCCACCACGCCCAGCTGCAACTATATCTTGTGCCAACCTTGTTATGTATTTGGGTCTACTTCTGACCTCTCTGTTTTCTTCAATTGATCTGTTTAGTCTTTTGCCAGTTGAATCTTGTCATACATAAAGTCTGTAGTACAATATATGTTACTATCTGACACGTCTATTTGCCTATGTTTAATTTCTTTTAGATTTTCTCTGATTGTTTCTCATGTTTAAACTCACCAAGTGAACTTCCCCTCCCAACACAGTTGTTATTTGATCAGGATGGCATTGAATTTTCATATAAAATCAAAGAAGATTTACATCTTCATACTCGCGAGTCTCTTCCAAGAATAAACTCTATCTTCCCTTTCAGGCCTGCTTAACTACAGGATGGGGGCCCTGAAGACATGGACAAACCCATAATAAGTGCTTCATTCAGACTACATTACAATATATGTCATGGAGTTACTGCTTACTAGCAGTATCTGGTTCAGTGCACTGTGCACCAAACAGTGTGTTTCCCCTGATCCTTTCGTGTGCATCTGTGATGTGCTGTGATCAGAAAATGTATGTCTCAGGGATAGGGGTATGGCTCAGTGGTGGAGCACCTGTGTGGCATGTGCCAGACTCAGCAACATACACACACACACATACACACACACACACATGCATGCACACACACACCTACACTGTTACAGTTTATATCCAGATATCCTCCTAAAGCCTCTAGTGCTCATAAGTGGGGCCTTTGGGGGGTAATTGGATCATGGGGGCATGATACTCATCAGTGGATTGGCCGACTGATGAGTTCATAGCTAAATGTGATTTGGGAGGTGAAGCCTGATTGGAAGAGATAGGTCAGTGGGGGTGTGGCCTAAAAGGATCTATTTCCCTTTCTCCTCCCTTGATGGTCTCTGCTTCCTGTCTGCCCTGCCCTGAGCTGTTTCTCCTCTGCCATGCTGCCCTGCCTTGGAGGCAGCCAACTATTGTCTGAAACCTCCATAAACTGTGAGGCAAAATAAACCTCTCCTTCTTTAACTGGTGGGTGTTGGGTATTTTGTCCCAGCGATAAGCAAAAGTGACCAAGACACAATAAAAGTATGTCTCTGATTTCTCACAGAATAAAACTGCACCTTTAGCATATTTCAAAAGTAACAAATATGTTCTGTCTTTAAAATATATTATTTACCCCTGTTTCCAGATTTTATGGCCACTTTGTATATTGTACTTAGATAAAATACTGGGTTCAGGGGGTGGTACAGGTCCAGGGGGATGGTCCTGGTGAGGAGACAGTTATACATGCTGTAACTGGGTACCAGAGACTGGTAGCTTATAAACAACAGCAGTTTGTTTCTCATAGTCCTGAAGGCTAGGAAGCCCAAGATCAAGGTACTGTAGGTATGGTGTCTCATGAGGCCTGCTCTCTGTGCTTCCAAGATGGAACCTTGTACCCGCTGGAGGGGAGGAGCTTGTTCTCACATGGTAGAAAGTAGAAGGGCAAAAAGGGCAAACTCTCCCTCTGGAGCTTTTCTTATAAGCCCATTCATGAGGCCTTAATCACCTCCCCAAAGGCTTCACCTCTTAATACCTCCACAATAGTGATTGAGTTTCCACAGAAATTTGGGAGGGGACACCCACAGAACCTCACAGATCCTTGAAGGAAGTCTCATGAGAGGCAGGCTGCTTTTCCCCACATTTTCTTTTTGCTTCTTCTTTTGTTTTTAATGTTCAGTCTAATTCCAAAAGTCTACCTTTGTCATGTTCTTGGCTATCGGCAGATATTTTGCAAAGAGTACTACTTAACTGTTTAATTCCTAGTCACAAACCACACATAACGTACTTCTGGATTTGACCAGTGATGCCAAAAATATACCACAACAGCCACCTGTCTGATTTGCCCCATTGTTCTGAAAAGCGTTGTGAACTGAGATGCCTGTCTGGTGTCCGGGGCCTTGCTATGTTCCAGTGGTTAAATTGATCGTGGCTTGGATGGTCCTGACCTCAGACTGTGGGGTAGGAAGTCATTACCACCTATGCAAAGGTATGTGTTCTATGTGTTATGTGGCTCATTATTCCACGATCAATTTTATTTTGCCAATTAATTCCAACAGATCCAACTTCAATAGCTTCTGACTCTGAAGCCCCTGAAGTGCAATGATAGTGTGGAGACCATGACATTGTGCACTTGCAACTTCACGGAACAGGTGCTGATCAGCGCCATGTGTTGGCCAGAGGATATTTGTGGGGACATGGGGAGCCCTAAGGTTGCCTTGACTCAGAGGTTCCTTCTGCTCCTTTCCTCTCTTTTGCCCAGTGTGCCCAGGTTGTTGTGGAATCAGTATGACCCAGCAGACAAGGCCTTGAGCAGGAATTGGTTTTGTCTCCTCTTTGATGTGGCTGTAGCCATCAGTCACCGAGACCAAGGATGTCCCTGGCTGGGAAGACCCAGGAGGGGCCAGGCTGATGCAGGGACATCTGGTTATGTGCCGTCTGAGAAACATGAATTCTTCTATTTTTATTTTTTTCCATGTTCTTTTGAGCCATGAGCCAAGAAGTGCTTCTAAGCCCATGGGCAGGCCAAGAGGTGACAGCATAGGGCAAGTCCCCATCTGAGCCATGTGCCAAGGAACGAGGCAGCTCCAGCCTGTGCTTGTCAGGGTCTGGGTGTGTTGGGCACTGAAGGCCAGCCTGCCCTAGAGCTGAGGAACTTGGAATTGGGAGGAAGTGCCAGGAACATCTGGGCCCAGGAGTAGACTGAAGGCAAGAGAGAAGGCTTTGTGGTAGGCTCTGTGGCCAGACAGCCTCTGTTCCAGTCCCAGCCCAGCCCCTCAGCTGCTGTGTGATCTTAGGTATGCTCTTGTACTTCCCTGGGCCTCAGTTTCCACTTCTGTAAAGTACGGATAAAAAGAGTGTGTATTTTACAGGAGTATGTGGAGATGGAAATAAGCATCTAGCATAGCACCCAGTTCATAGTAGACTCTCAATGAACAGTCAATATGGGCCCATTATTATAGAAGAGGCCTGATACTTCTTTATCCCCTGGGCTATAGCCACTGTGGCTGGAGACAAGGCAGGGTTCTGGTATCCTGTGCAGGCCCAGGAATGCCCTACCCAAGCTGGATAAGCAGGTGGAAACTAAACTGTCTCACCACAGATCTTACTGGGACCTGCTGGATCTGAGTAGAGCCAGTTTGGAGTGGTGGTCTGATGCTTTGTCCCAGCCCTGAACCCTGGCCTGGTTCCCTAGAGGAATGGGCCGTGGCCCTCACGTTCTCAGGGAGATGGCTAGAACTGCTGGGATGGGTAAGACCACTAAAGCTTTTTCTCGGAGGGGCTATTACTGTCATAAGCTGTGGGGTCATCAACATCCTCTGTGGTGGGAAATCTAACCGGAGGCCCCAGACGAGTGTCCCCAGGAGGTCCTTATCCTGTGCCTCTTGATATGTGGTGGAAATAGAGCCTCCTGGGTCCCTGGGATGGAAGTGCTGTGATGGTGGGATTCTATGGAAACTAGGCTCAAATTGAGTTAGGTTGGCTTCTCTGATGGTCGAGGTCGAGGTCAGTACAAATAGAGGTCGAAAACCAAACTCACTGTGAGCCCTGCTAGGAAGGAGGGTCCGGGAGACAGCCTCTGAGGGTCTCCCTGTTCTAAGATCCTGTGGTTCCACCAACCCATGCCAGGCAGTCGCTCACCATCTCCACAAAGCAGCAGCTCTCTGGAACTAGCTGGAGAGTATCCAGAACTCCTGAAGCTTGTGTCCCGCCTCCAGATTCTGATTGAATTTGTCCTCAGGATGGCCTGGACTTTGGGCTTTTAAAAATCTTCCCAGGTCTCTCTAAGGTGCAGCCAAGGTTGAGACCCATTGGTAAAAAGATAGCACATGCACCAGGCCCTGTGCCAAGTGCATTATGTATGTCATCTCCCTCAAGCCTCATGATAATTCCCATTTTCCAGATGAAGAAGCACACTCAAAAGGGGAAGTGACTATCCAAGACCAGAGAGCACTGAGAGCTGCCATTCCATCCCAGGGCTGTCATATTTCAGAGCCCAGGCTGGCCACCTCTTTAATGATCGCTTACGAGGCAGTGTTGAGTGGGATACAGGGATACATCTCAGGCAGGGCCTCAGGAGCCCTTGATAACCTACTTAGGGGTCCCCTGTGCCCATCCTGGCCCTGTGCAACCCACAGCATCTTGACTAGTGGGACGAGAGCACTGGCAGGTGTCAGGGAAGCCCTGGGGAATCTGCCTTTTCATGTGGGAGAGCTGGAACCTGAGACCTTGCACTCAGAGGGGTTGAATCATGCACTTACCTTCCCGCTTCTCCTAATGAATGGCAGTCTTTCAACCTGGCACAGAGCATCAGATGAGATTTTGTTCCCAGGGCATGGCAGAGTGGTTGGGAATCACATTTTGTTCACCAGGTGTTTTGGGTTTATAGCAGACTCAGAAAAAAGTCAGAAGCCATCCATAAAAGAGGGCCAGAACCTTTTTATTTGCAGTTTCATTGAAATTTAGTGAAAGGCAAACCCAGCAGGTACCTGTTTTACTGGCAGTAAAATGAAATTGGGCAGCAATTATTTAAAAGGAGTTGGAGTTGTTTAAATCTAAAATTTAGTGGTATGTGTATATTTTAAGAAAAAGCTTACAAGGCTTGGGGATTAGGGTTGAACTGTTTTTGATGAAAATGACATGGAAAATATTTTCCTTTCTTATTTTAAACCTTCCCCTTTGCTGTTTGTTTTCTAAATTTAGCAGTCCACAAAGCAGTAAGCAAATCTAGCTGAGGAAAAATCTGAAGCAAGTTAGGCAAGTCTCAAAGTTTCACTGAAGTGATAGACTGAAATAGAACTCCCCAAGATGAGAAGTCATTCTTCCCATTTTATAGAGCACAGTCATTATTTCAACTTAAACAACTTCAGATGTGATTGACCTTATTGGACATGGAAGTGCGGGATTTGATATTCCCTAAAAGGACAAAGACTGGGGAGAGAAGTGGCTGCCTAAACTTCAGCCAAGAACTGTCTGCAGGGGGCTGGAAGGATGTGGGAGGCTCATCAGGCTGTCACTCAAGAGCTCCCCAGCGATCATTCCTCACCATGGCAACGCAAGGGCTTCTGAAGCATGGTCCAGATGGAACCCCCACCCCAAAGTCTGAACACAGCCCTAATGTGCTGGGGACTGCTAGCAATGCCTGACCCAGCCCTAGACTTCTGCCACTGGGCCAAATGCCAGAGACCAGCCCGATGTCCTGGAAAGGATGGATGTCGTCTGCACTGTATCGTTGCCACCAGTGGCTCATTTGGAGGTTTTTACGCTTGATTTTGTATTTTACTTTTGGAGAATGGTGGACAGAAGGACTGATATCTGACTGATATCATTTGGTTACTAGAGCAGGACACATGACTCAAACTAGTTTAAGAAGAAGAAAGGAAAGAAAGCAAGAGAGAGAGAGATAACTGACTCAAAGGACCCATATCTTATTAGAGATTTTTCTTTTCATCTCTTGATTCTCACTGTTTCTTGGTTTCATTCTTTGGACAAGATTTTCCCATGTAATGGGCAAGAAGATCCTCTTTCTCAGTAGTAGAGTCCTTGCCTAGCATGGGCAAGGCCATGGGTTAGAACTGATGAAAAGTGCTCATCATATAGAAGAGTCTCAGGGAAGCGTAGTAGCTACTTGGGAGGCTGAAGCAGGAAGACTGAGAGTTTGAGGCTAGCCTGGGCAACTTAGCAAGACTCTGTTTCAAAATAAAAACATTTAGCTGCACGTGATGGCACGTGCTTGTAACAGTACTCCGGAGGCTGGGGCAGGAGGATTGCTGTGAGTTCGAGGCCAGATGGGCCATCTAGTAAATTCAAGGCCAGCCTGAACTACATGTCAAGATCTTGTTTCAAAAAACCCAACCAACCAAACAAACAAATAAAATGAAAAGTTTTAAAGGGGTTAACAATATAGCTCAGTAGTAGTCATTCCCTAGTGAAAAAAAAAAAAGAAATCTTATATTATGATTGGCCCAGATTGAATCAAATGGCCATTCTGGGCTAATCACTACATCTAGGGGTGCAGCGATCAGATTGGCCTAGCCCCAGTCTGGTGCTCACTCCTGTGAGAATGCTTGTGGCTTGGTGAGACAAGGACACTGAATGACATTCTCACCAGGAGCACGTGATAGGAAAGGAGATCCCTAAGGCAGCGAAAAGCACCCCACCCCCTGCTTGGTCCATTGAAGTTCCAAGTGTAGTAGTGTTTAGCCAAGACAGGGAGTGTGGAGGGAGGCTTGGGGTCGTGGTCACTTATCACTCCTCTGTCCATCAGCTATAGCAACATCAGCATCAACAGTCCAACCCCTGGTTCACCTGGAAGAGGCTTGGGCTACTCAGAAGCTGTGTGCCTGTGGAGGGAAGCCTAGACTTTTCCTGAGAGCAGTATTGAGCCTAGAGGGGGAGCTTCTCTAGAGAGCACAGCCTAAGCAGAGATTGCCTGTAGCCTGGAAGCTTTGAGTGAGGCGCAGGAAGGCTGCAGGCTGAGGAACCATCTCAGAAGGAGTCCTCCCACTTCCTGGCACATAGACCATGCTCAGTGGAGCTTTGTTGAATGAATGAATGAATGAATGAATTCAAAGATTCCTAACAAATGAATGAATGCTTAGGTGATCCTTGGGACCCACTGAAGTGTGCCCCAGGGCCCGGGCAGATGGCTCTCAGTCAGTGTTGATTGGGCAGCAGGGGAGTTTGAATGGAGAACTCAGAGGATGCCTGAGCCCACAGAGTGGCCCTACGCCCTAAGTAAATAAACATGGCTGTTTCCCACAGTTGGCTTACAGGGAAATGAAATGATGTATTCTCCCTTTAGGAGCTTCAAAAATTCATTCCTCTGTATGTTTTGTTTTTTAATTTTAGCTCTTGAGGCTTCTTTCTATTCCCTTGACCCAGAGCTTGGGGGAGGCCTGCGTGGGCAGCATTATTGTCCCAGGTGGGAAGGACACAAAGGATCTCTCCTTGTCCCTTCCCACCCTCAGAGTTGGACAGCCTGGATCCTTCTAGAAATCCAAGGCTCAAGCCAGAACAGTCCTCTCCCCTTTCTCTCCCTCCTTTCTTTCTCATCTTATCTGAAATGGTTTTTGAGGCCATGAGGGGTCCCTGCCACATCTGCTCAGTCCATGGCATGGCACCAACTCAGAATACTGCAACACAGTGGCCACAGCCAGGTCACTGTCAGCATACACACCCTGAGCATTGGTGACTAGCGTGGAGCCAGCCCCAGGGCACATATGGAGATCTCCCTCTCTGGCTGTGCCCTCAGGTAGCTCCGAACAGGCTCCTCAGGTAGGGGACCACCTGGGAAGGTGACAGCACCACAGAGTGGCAGCATGTAGGAGACAGAGCTCCCTGGACCTGTGGCATTCCTGTCCAGGGAGTTGGGTTGAGGCTCTCAGGGAAACATGGGACTTTGAGCTGCTAGTGGGACTTCCCAGGGTCATCCCACACAGCAGTCCCCTCCCCCAGGTCCCACTGCCTGCTGGGAACATCCCACAGGATTAGTCCTGACCGAGTCCTCAGGCTTGGGTTCTGTGAGTGGACAATTCTCACCCTCCTTCCTGCTGCCTCTGGAGGCCCAGGGCTGCCGTTGCTGGAGGAGTTGGGATCAGAATCCACTCACATTTGATGATATTTCAGGGTAATCTGGGGGACTCTGGCCAGCAGTTTGGTCCAAGTAATAAGATGTCAGAATGCATCCATCCATCCATCCATCCATCCATCCATCCATTCATCTCCAATGTGTCCTTCTTCAGTTTCTCTCTCTCACTGAGGACCCTGGGAGCACAGGCTAGGTTGTGGCTAAGGAGGGAGAGGCTGAGCCATGGCATAGGTCATCCATCACTGCTAGCACTTAGCAGCAGGAGGTTTGGAAGATCTGATATGGGCCCACCTCAGCACCAGGCAAAGGCCCCAGAGAAAATGCCTCACTGGGTGTTGGGTCTGGTGGCTCTGGCATCATAGATTGCTTGTCCTTGCAGCAGCTGGGCCAAGCCCTGGGGGTTTCACGGTGAGGTACCCACTATGTACCTAGCACAGTGCCAGGCCAGCTTGTGCCCAGGAGACTGTCATTCTGCAGGGGCCTTGGCAGTCTCCATTCTGGTATCTAATTCCCTCAGAACACCTTGCCTTGGGGTCTGGGGCTCCCTGGAAACCTCCCCACTGATATCCAGCAAAAAGCACTGGATAAGAATATGGGCTTTCAACCTAGAATGACCAGTTTGAATCCAGACTTTACGACTTACAAGCTGTCACCTTGGATGCTTTTTAAAAAAGCCTTTTCAGCCTCAGTTTCCTCATCTGTACAGTAGGGGACAGCTGGGATAAGGTACAAATGAGGTAAAGCAGTTGGCTCCTGCCTGGTGTGTACTAAGCATTTACCACATAATGGAACCTTCCTGCCTGTGGCTCCCTCTGATGCTGACCTTTGTCTCAGGTGACAGGAACACCCTCAAAAGGCTTTGACGAGAAGGCATACCTGTCAGCCAAGCAGCTGAAGCCTGGAGAGGACCCCTACAGGCAGCATGCCTTCAACCAGCTGGAGAGTGACAAGCTAAGCCCTGACCGGCCCATCCGGGACACCCGCCATTACAGGTGTGAAGATTAATCTTAATTATTAACTTGATTTGCTTGAGGGATGCATAGGAAATTAGTAAAATACACTTCTGGGTGTGTCTGGATGGGTCTTGGGGTATGAACTTGGGGGACTGTATCTGGTCCCTGTCCCTTCCTGTCTGGCTCTTCCTGCTCTCTCTACTTCCTGGCTGCCAGGAGGTAAAGAGCTGTCCTCTACTTTGTCCTTCCTCCATGGTGCTTCTGCCTTGGAGCCGCTTACCATGGACTGAAACTTCTGAAACTGTGAGCCAAAATAAACCTCTCCTCCTTAAGTTGTATCTCAGGTATTTTGGCCCAGCAACAGAAGGATGACTGATACAGCTCATATGGATGGCCCCCATCGGGTGGACAAGAAGGAGGGTTGAGAAAAGTCCAGCACTATTCAGCTGGTTTTCTTTCCTTCACATGCATTGGTCCAGTGATTTAAGATTCAAAAGCTCTTACCCTCAGTGGCTGTCCTGATTCTTTATTTTATTGGCTGACTCATAGCCTTCAAAGGCCAAGGAAACCCCCTAGCTGGGACCAGGGTGGCCTGTGGCACCTCATCTGTCATGCTAGCAGGAATGACCTGCCAAGGACCACAACGAGGTCCCAGGCAGTGGGCAACCCAGGCAACTGAAAAGGAGCCTCTAGCCCTGGCCTGTGACAAGCCCACGGATGTCCCTTGCCTCCTGCCTCACTGCCCCACCTCCTCGGTGACTCCCAGAAACTCTGCTAATCTTGTTCTTAGTACTCCCAGCATGGAGAGTAGCAGAGGTCCTGGACCAAAGACAGGGAAGCCTCACTCCAGCCACTCCTCTGACTAGCTCCAAGTAAGAAACCAGCCTCAGACAAGTCACTACCCTTCTCTGTGAGTCAGGCCTTTTCGTGTCCTGACTGCAGCAAGTCAGCCCTCCAGTCTGTCCTCTTCCTGTTGTCACATGCAGGGACAGCCTGTCTTCTTCTGCTGCAGCGTCACCCCCAGACCCCGGCCCCGTCTACCCAGAGGCACTTACTGTCCTCGAAGTCCTGCACTCCCCTCTCCTCCCTCCTGGTCTTCCCATGTGCTGTTCCCTCTGCCTGAGCACACTTCCCCCACCCCTCTTCTATCCTTCAAGACTCAGCTTAGCGCCCTCTTCTGCCCTCTTCTCCAGGGAAGGTTCCTGGCCGACCCTGGCTGGTTCTGGGGTCCTGCTCTGAGTTCCAGCCGACTGCTCTGCTTGATGCTCCGCATGACAAACAGGAGCTGTGGGGGACCCAGCCACAAGCACAGAGCTGTCTTGTCCTGGTTGGTGGGTAGGCAAGAGTGATTTCTGAAGCAGCCACTCCCTGGCACAAAGGATGGATGTGAGAGAAAGGGGCAGAGCTGGTTCTAGCACCTTCCCCATTACTCATGGAGGCGGATCTGAGGCCCAGCGGGCTTGGCAGCTTGTGCAGGGTGAGATGGATGTGGGACAGGCGATACCTAGACCTCCGCCTCTCTGTGCTGCCAGGCCCCAGAACCCCTTCATGCTACCAAATAAGGAAGCAATTCTGTGACTGGACAACCTCTCCTCTCACCTGCAGGTCTGAACAGCCCTGTCCATGCCCCAGGGAAGTCCTTTCTTAGTCAGCCCTGGGGCAGTTCCCCTCATGTCCATCTGCTCCACCTGCAAGGTGAGATCCACACAGCTCTGCCTGCCCTTCCATGAACAGCCCTAGCCATGCTCGACCTAGGCCAGTGCAGAGCCTGGAGGATCTGCTGATCCAAAGCTGTGAATCAAGGGCCTGGCCTGGTTCATCTCTGCCTACCCTCCCAGCTCAGGGCCACCCTGAAGCTTCCTAGCGTTCACTGAGAAATCAGAAGGGGGAATTGTCCATGAGGGGAAACACGTTTTAAAAATGAGACTCTACACGTAGGGCAGTGATGAGTTGGGGAGGTGCCACAGGACTGAGGTGGACCAGGGTGTGTGTGTGTGTGTGTGTGTGTGTGTGTGTGTGTGCGCGCGCGCGCACACGGGCATTTATGCGTGTCCATTTACACATGTGCGCCTGTGTGTGCATATGTGTGGCCATATGTGTGTGTGCTCATGTGCACGTGTGTGTGTGGGTGGAGCCCGTGTGCTGGTATGAAGGATGTCCTCCCACGGCAGTTTCTTCTGCTAGACTCAGAAGTGACAGGCTAATTCCTGGTCCAGCCCTCAACCCAGGGAGCCCCCATCAAGGGAAACAAAGGGACATAACCCACAGAAGACAGGCCTATCGGGGTCAGAGGGACAACCTCACCAGCCAAAGTCCAAGTATAGGTAGGGACAGGCCCCTTCCAAGACTCCTGGCTCCTGGAAGCTACCCTGCCCCATCGCCATAGATCTACAGAAATCCGAGAGGAATGCGGGAGTCGGGTGGGGCTCAAGTCCACCCTCCAGACAGGACACGGCTCAGCTTGTTCCCTTCTGGAATAGAAGGACATTGCTATCCAGACTCACTCCTTCCCGGACACCTGATTGCTGGAGAACAAGGACAAAGAACTGGGCCCCTGGAGGTCAGAGCTAGGGGCTGGGAGCCAGCAGCCCCTTTCTCAGCTGGCCCAGCCCACGCTTGCCCCCATTCCAAAGGCCTGGAAAGTACGGTTTCTGGGGGCAAAAGGTGGCTTTCCCTCCCCCACCGCTGCCCCACATCCCTCTTAAGGAAAATTATTTTAAAGCCTGTCAGGCTTTCTCCTCTGGGGGTCCCAGGCTAGAGGGACTCCTGCCCAGCTGACCCGGTCTACTCTGTGGGGCAGGAAATAGGCCTGGGAATTCATGCTGCAAGCTGCTGTCAGTGGAATGAATGTCGTAATGAAAAAATAGTTGCTGTTGGAATAGTCAGGGAGCAATTGTAATAAAGAAGATCGCTATGAGAATCAGCGGAGGCGGCTGCCTTCCAGGCGGCTGGGAGCCTGAATAAATGCAGTAGCAGAGATGACAGGAAGGTGGCAGGGATGGAGTGCTTTCATTCCCCCTCCTGAGGAAGGGGGAGCACAGCCCAAAGATTTGGTATCTTGCTGGTAGCACCCAGGGCTGCTGGGGAGAAAGAGGGTGATGGGAAATGCCCTGGAGGGTCTTCTCAGAGGCTTGTCTCCTCTAGAGCCCGCCCCCTCCCTGTGTGCCCTGCAGGGCTGTTAGGTCCCTCTACCCCAGAGAGAAGGAGGGATCCCCAGCAGACGGGGTGGGAATTGCTGCCCAGATCCTGAGCTGGGAGAAGAGAAGAAAGAAGCCCCGGGAATCAGGAGACAAAAGAAAGGTGGTTTTCTTACCCTGTACCCCCATTTTGTTGCACTGGCCTGCCCAATGGGCAAGGACCTCTGTGAGGATCCAGGCTCCTCCTGGGTCCTGGTGCTGGACCTGTCCATCCATGGTAGGGAGTCCTCCTAAATAGACAATGGAGGTGGGGCTCCCTGGGTGCTCTAGGTCTTTGGTAAAGAGCTCCCAGGCCCGGGAATGAACCCCAACCTGCTGCTTCCCTGCTAGGACTCCAGGATAGGTGGCACCTGGCTGCTGGGCCAGGGTAGTTTAGAGTGTGGGCATGAGAGACAGGGGCCAGCGCCCTGGCTTGCCCCAGCCTTCTCTGCCTCACAGAAGCATTCTAGGGACCAGCAGACTAGACCAAAGAGAAGCATGGAGCCCACTTGCTGTTGCCTCACAGCTGGCCCCTGATCTCCCCCTCCCTTCCAGTTGCCCGTCTCTGTCCTACTCCTCGGACCTGCCGGCCACCAGTGTCATCATCACCTTCCACAACGAGGCCCGCTCCACCCTGCTGCGCACAGTGAAGAGGTAAACTGGCCAGGGCCCCTTATCTTGGTGCTGGTGCCCCCATGGTCTGCCTAGTCTGCAGAGCCTCTGGCCAGGCAGGACCTTGAGATCGGGTGCTGTGGTCAGGCAGCATGAAGACCAATGGGCACTGGGAAATCGAGTTCTGTCCTGAGGAGTAGGGGCTGGTGAATCAGGGTCAGAAGATCCAGAAGTCTACAGTAGGTAAACAGAAGGCCAGGGAAGGGTGGGAATGCAGGATTCAGAAGCAGAGGGAGACAAGGAAGGAGGAGGAGGGTGAGAGCCAGCCAAGTAGGTACCTGCTGGTGAATCAGAGAGAGGTGCTCCTCGTCCTCCTCTAAACTGGTTCTTGTGGTCAGGCCTAACCGCCACTCACCCCCTTTCCTCAATGAACTTAGGCCAGAATGGGATTTGGAAAGGTTACCCTGTGGTGTTTCATAGACTTCAGAAGTCTGAGTGCCCTTTCCCAGAGAGACAGGGAGGAGCGGGAACAGAGCAAAGGCAGGAACAAGGACCTCTTGAGAACACCTCTCCCACACTCAGGGACAGCAGGAGCCTGACTGGCCGCCTGTGCGGGCAGCTGGGCTGTCCCTGGGCAGCCTGGTAAGCTCAGCAGTCCCTGCTTCTGCCCTGACAACCCAACTGGTGCAGTTTCTCCATCCTCGGGGGCTGTCCCACGTCCCGAGGGCCCAGGCAGCGGTGCCAGCACTTGCAAGAGCCTGCGGTCACAAGCGAGTCTCAGCTCCTCAGCAGGGCCCAGAAGTTTGCAAGCAGTTGCAGGAGCCAGAGCGCTGGCCCTGGAGCTGGGTAGTGGGAGCGACCCATGCACAGGGAAGGATGGATGGAAGGTGCCCCTAAATCTGGGCTCCTTCTCTGTCCCCACTGCTGTCCAGTGTCTTGAACCGGACTCCAGCCAGCTTGATCCAGGAGATCATTTTAGTGGATGACTTCAGTTCAGATCGTAAGTATTCACTGTCCTTCTTTGTGCCTTTCCGTCCCCACCCCACCCCACTTCCCGACATAGAAGTGAACCATCTTCAGGATGTCCAGGCTATAATGCCCCAACCTCTCTGCCAACAAATAGAGACCTGTGGTCTTTTTCCTAGGACCTGTACCCAACCCTAGAGGGGAAAAAGTGATGCTGCTTTGGATGGAACACCAATGACATGACATTTAAAAAAAAATTGGAACAACATCAACAGCATCCTTCATAATTACAACTGCCAAGTGCAAAAGAGCATCCCTTCTGTACAGCTTTCAGGAAGAGCCGGGCTGCCCGACAATGCTGTGCTCTCTGGCGCCCCCTGGTGTGAGGCTGGGGAACGCCACGGAGATGGGCATTCCTCAGGCTGGCCTGGGCTGGGGGCGGGGCATTCCTTGGCAATGAATCCATACTCCCCGGTCCCGGTCCTTCCCCTGGCCTGGTAGGGGACAGCTTCTGGGCAGTTCCACGTCAGCCAAGCCACTTGTGGTGTGATGCTCACATCTGAATGAACTTCCTTGCACCCTCAGCTGAAGACTGTCTGCTCCTGACCAGGATCCCCAAGGTCAAATGCCTGCGCAACGACAAGCGGGAAGGTGAGTGCCGCAGTGCACTGTCTCTTACCGCCCCACTCCTACCGAGCCAGTGCGGCCCTGCTGCCCTCCTGATGGCTGAGGCCAGGGTCTGGAGAAGACCCTCCTTCAATCCTGGATCAGCCCCATCACCGCACAACTGTAGGCATGGCGCTCCACTTCTGGCTGCTTTCGTTGTACCTTCTGAGAAATGGAACGATGACAGCACCCTTTCTGCTTTACAAGGTTATGGTAAAGATTAAATAGGAGAGGCCCTGTGGGCCACGCTGGAGGAGGAGACTCTGTACGCAAAGGCCCCAGTCAGCGAGGAGGGCACACAGGGTCCAAGGAGCATCCACTTGGCCCACATTCTCCCATTTGATCCTCATAAGAGCACAGTGTCCCCATTTTGCAAATTGGGAAATTGGGGTTTCTGAAGTCTCAGTGATTTGCTCAGCTTGATGAAGAGAGGGCTCCAGATTCTAACCAGATTCATCAACGTGAGGGCCAGCCTCTTAGCCTCCCTCTACTTAGCCTCACTTCCCCTGAGAATCCAGGTCTGGTCTGCAGGGAATGGGTGGAATCAACTGAGAAGGGAAAGACCTTAAAAGCCAGAAGGAAGCATTTAGACTTGAGAAGGCAGATAGCAGAGAGCCACTGAAGGCTTGACAGGGAGAGAAGAGTGAGACAGATGTGTGCAAGGAAGACCAGGCAGGCCGAGGGGCCTAATGACTGGAGAGAAAGCCTTGTGGAGAATTGTCTCCTCAGCCAGCGCATTGTGGCTGCCATCAGGCCTGCGAATATGCCGTCCACTGAGTTCCAGAATGGATATAAATTCAGATTAGATGCTTTCTGGATACCTTTGGAGTAGGAGGATGGGGCTGTCCGGCTGTTGCACAGGTAGATGGCTAGTTAGATAGGCAGAGGCACAATGTCAGGCAGAAGTGTGGCCAGGAAAATCTCTCCAAGTGGTAGCTTGTATCAGAGGGCTCAGAGCGAGGCCCTTTCCTCCCCCGCAGCTCCCAGGCCTGGATGGCAAGGGCAGGACCAGCTGGGTCTCCTCTCTCCTGACCAAACGGGCCTCAGCCCTGAAAAGCCCATTCTTTGCTTGCCAGGGAGCAGCTGCAGAGAACACTGGGAAAAGGGGGCAGAAGGCCAGAACCAAACATATCTAGGTCCCAAGCACCAGGCTCTCCCCATGTCATCTTTGATCCTGACGAGCAGAGCTCATTATCTCTCTGAATCTTATAGATAAGAAAACTGAGTTTCAGAGGGATTAATGCGCTCAAGGTGAGTGAAGGGCTGGTATACAAGGTCAAGTGTATCTCAGTCTGGAAGATTCTCTCCACGTCACGCCTGGTGGTGTGACTGGTGGGGACCACCCAGAGGTTCCCAGGGGAAAGGGCTTTGTTTTCTGGGGTTCCTTCAGGACCAAATCATACTTTATTGATTTTCCACGCACTGAACTTGACTGTCCATCAGTGCCTGGCCTGTGGAGATGGGTAACGGATGAGGAGAGGAAGAAAAGAAGGGAAGGAATGAACTAAAGGACAGGGGGAGGCTGAATAGTACCTCAGCCCCTGAAGGGAAAGGGAGCCCCAAGACTTTGGGGCACATTGGGAAGCAGATTGGCTCAGTCCCAGCCCCAGTTGCTTCCTCTCCCATTCCAGGGCTGATCCGGTCTCGAGTTCGCGGGGCAGACGTGGCTGCTGCTGCCATCCTCACGTTTCTGGACAGCCACTGTGAAGTGAACATCGAGTGGCTGCAGCCTATGCTGCAGCGGGTGAAGGAGGTGAGCCGTCGTCCCTGGGCAACCTGGGCGTCCTTAGGATTTCCTGCCAGGTTCCTGGTATGAAGGAGGATGACACAGTATGTGGAGTACGATGGGCATCCAAGGAAGCCTCAGTGATGTGCTCTGTGGTCTGCTTCCCCAAGGGGCTGGACCTCCCTGAACTCTGTTGTCTGGAAGCAGGGACAATTGCCCTGTTTGTCCACGAGTTGTTGTGACAACTTCATTTAATGAAAGCTCCCACTGTGCATAGGTTGGTTTTGATCCTAAGACAGGCAGGATTCTGTGCTGGGGGAGCTGCAGCCAGGCTGGGGAGCCCTAGAAGGATACAGGAGAACCTGTAGTTCTCATGGAGAGGAGAGGGTGGGAGGGCTCCTGTCACGTCCCTGCTGCTCCCCAGAATGAGAGCATGTTGACAGATGGCCAAAAAGGCTCAGGCCGCTAAAACTCAACCAGAAGGAAACAACAGCCCAACTTTAAAAATGAGCAAAGCACTTGAATAGATATTTCTTCAAGGAAATATTCAACTAACACCATGGGAAGATGTTCAATATTATTAATCATCCAGGAGATGCTACCCTAAGCCATAATAAATACCACTTTATATCTACTAGGATGGCCACATTAAAAAAGATGGACAGTAACAATTGCTGACAAGGATGTGGATAAGTAAAAACCTTCATATATTGCTGGGGAAAATATAAAATAGTGCAGCCACCTTGGAAAATAGCCTGGCACTTCCTCAAAAGTTTAAATAGAATTACCATCTGAGCCAGCATTTCCTACTGCTAGGTGTGGACCCAAGAGAAATCAACACCAAAACCACACCCACACAAACACTTGCACTGGTGTATTCAGAGAGACACTATTCGGAACAGCCAAAAGATAGAAACATTAATCAGCTGATGAATGGATAAACAAATGTGGTATATCCATGTAATGGAATATTACTGAGCCATAAGAAGGAACAAAGCACTGATGTATATCACAGTATGAATGAACTTTGAAACCTCAGGTGAAGTGAAAGTCAATCACAAAAGGCCATGTATCATAAGAGTCCATTTATGGGAAATGTCCAGAATAAGTAAATCCATAGATTTTGTTGGGGGGACGAAAATGTTAAGAACTAGAAAATGGTGATGGTTGTCTAACCTCGTGAACATACTAAAGACTGCTGAACTGTACACTTGAAATAGTGAGATTTATGGCATGTGAAATCCTGTCTCAGCCCCAAAACATCTCAAACAGGAAGCAGTAAGGCCCCCACAGAGCAGCAAGAAGTTATGCATGGTCTCCCCTGCTCAGTCCCGTCTCCTTCCCCTGTTCAGTTATGCTGGGGATGTATGAACTGCATGGCAGGGCTGGCTGCATCCCAAGCTACAGACAAGAGGGTTTTGAGGGTGAAAGAAGAGTGGCGAAGAAGCACAGGGAAAGATGAGGCTATACCCACAGAGGGTAAAAGGAAGGGAGCTATGAAGTGTGATTAAGTTTGCAAGTGGTTTATGACATAATCCACTACCACCCAAAAATAGTGAAATCCATGCTATGTACTTAGCAGTGTTTCAGGTTGGACTTGTGTTTTGGAAAGTGATGAACAGTGGCCAGTCTTTCCTGAAAGGGGATGTGGCATGAAAGGAGTGGCCCCCCATCCACCTCATCCAGGAACCGTGGGGTCCCTGCCCTCAAGCTGCTTGCAAACCAATTGGGAAGACTCAGCCCAAATGTGTACAGAGGTGCATAGTGCACAGAACAGCGACTCCAACCAGCAGCACAAGAGCCACCTCAGGCAGCAGATGAGTCACTATCCCAGCCATTGTCTAGACTGTGACTATGAGAGCAGCTTAAAAGATGGGTATACTTCAGATTCAGCATCAGTGAAGGCTTCACTGAGGAGATGAGACCCCAGTGGGGCTTGAAATGATGGGAGAAGAAGAGGCCAGGGGTGCCTTGTGCCCAGGGGATTCCAGTGGGGCTGTCGAGGAGCCAGACACAATTCTGGGTGGCCCTTGGGATATCTAGCAGGAAGCACTGGCTGCCATGTGTCCCAGAGAGACCTGCTCCCCAGATCAGGAGGCTGAGTGATTTTTGCAGGGCAATCCCTGGCCTCACACCATTTTGCACCTCTTCTCCTAGGACCACACTCGAGTGGTGAGCCCCATCATTGATGTCATCAGTCTGGATAACTTTGCCTACCTGGCGGCCTCTGCTGACCTTCGAGGAGGTGGGTCCTTCTCCCAGGGGAGGGGATCTGGGCCTGAAAAGGAGCAGGCTGAGGCCAGGCAAAAGCCCTGGCTCTGTGCTCTTCCCAGCTGTGCTGGAGTCTGACACTTCCCGCTCCCCCAACCCTTCCTTCCAAAGATAAAATGAAGAGGCCCTGGGGGACCCCTGGGTTTGAGGTCAAAGGGCCAGAGAAGACAGTTGCTAGCTCCTGGCACAGTCATTAGCAGAGCCAGGCCAGTCCTAGTCTTTCCCTCGCTGAAACTGGCAACAGCCTTCCCAGATGCTGCCAGACCAGGGCCTGTGGCCAGTCTTGGCACAAGGCCATCTGACAGCTGTCTCTAGCATAGGAGAGGGGAGCCTTTGGCCTGGCATGAATTCCTAGGATGCTCAGCCCAGAGATGGTCAAGACCTTGCTGTGGGATACAGTGGCTGTTAACCACAGTCGGCCGAGGAGCTCTTGAAATGTGACTTGTACTCAAAGGTGACTATTTGGAATTGAGATGTGCTATATTTACAAAAAACACACTGAAGCTTGGAGTTAATGTGGACGAATGTAAAATATCTCATTAGTATTTTTATATTGATTACATGTTGAAATATTATTTGAAATGTATTGCATTAAGAATATTTTATTCAGATTAACTTCATGTTTTTGTGGGGTTTTTATGTGACTCCTAGAACATTCACAATGACATACGTGGCTTAGGTTTGTGGCTTGCCCTGTATATCTTTCAGACCATTCTCATTTTGACTCCAGAGATGTGCTATTTGTTCACAGTAGTCAGGGCTACATTTGACTATTGATATTTAAATTAATTAAAATGAAATAAGATTTACAATTCCATTCTGTAGTTGTACTAGCCACGTTTCAAGTGCTCACCAGCCACATGAAGATTTGCTCCCACATTAGACAGTGCAGAGAAAGAACATTTCCACCCTTGCAGAAAGTTCTGTTGGACACTGCTGTTCTAGAGACTGTGGTCGGGAGCTACTGGGCATAGAGGATTTCCTGTTCAGAGCCTGGGCTCCCGATTCTGAGGGAAGCCAAGTATTTTCCCTTCGAGGGAATCACCTCAGAGCCTTTGCACTTGCTTCTGCCCCTGCCTAGAATTCCTTTTCCACAGATAGCCTTGTGGATCCATCCTTTAATCAGGTCTACACTGAAACATCACCTTTTCAGAGAGCCTTTGCCCACTATCCTTACTAAAATAGTGTGGGCATCTACTTCTATATACTCTTTTTTATGCACTTTTCACCCCAATTGAAATATTATGTTTATCTGTGTAGTGTCTTTCTTGCGGTGGATCATGAGTCCCAGGAAGGCAGAGGTCAACTCATTCTCTAGGAAGGAAGGAGTCACGGCATGCGGAGCCCAGGGCCCTCTGGGATCCAGCTGTATCGATGGAGACTCCAAGGGGGGGTGGAGCGAGGGGGACAATAGCACCCACTGGACTTTGCCCTGTGCCCCATCCTCACCCTGCCCTGTCCCTTAGGCTTTGATTGGAGCCTGCACTTCAAGTGGGAGCAGATCCCTCTGGAGCAGAAGATGACTCGGACAGACCCCACCAAGCCCATCAGGTCAGGGCTGCTGTGGGCTTGGGGAGCCCCGTCCTGGCCTGGGAGCCTGGGAGGCGTGTGCGAGGCTGGATCAATTGCAGGGCTCCTGAGGATGCTCAGCCTGTATTCTGGGTCCTCGGAGCCCTGGGCCCTGCCTGCAGGGATGGGGAGGGCAGAGGCCTGGGAACCATTGTGAGAGGCCCTCAAGTTGGCCACACATCCTGCCCCAGTGATGCTGCAAGCAGGGACTGGGGACAAATGGCCTGGGGTCTTAGAGCCGCTGAAAGGGCTCCCAGCTTCTCCAACTCAGTGTTGCCCCTTCCTTCTCTTTGTCCCCAGGACACCTGTCATAGCTGGAGGAATCTTTGTGATCGACAAGGCCTGGTTTAACCACTTGGGAAAGTATGACGCCCAGATGGACATTTGGGGAGGAGAGAATTTTGGTGAGTTGGGAAATAACAGTAAACACAACTGCAGTACTGATAGCACTGCCTGAGCATATTCTATGCAAGCCATTGAAGGACTTTACACATATTAACTCATTTAAAACCCACAAGAACTTTGTGAAGTAAATACTGTCCTCCATTTTCCCAATTAAAACCTGAGGCATTCGATCCCTGGTACCAAAAATAAATAAATAAATAAATAAAATAAAACCTGAGGCACAAGCTGGGTGTGGCTTTGCACACCTGCAATTCTAGCATTTTGGGAGACTGAGGCAGGAGGATTGAAAGTTTAAGTTCCACCTGGACAACTTAGTGAGACCCTGTCTTAAAATGTTAAAAAAAAAAAATCAAAAGGGATAGGGATGTACTTCAGCCTGGGTTCAATGCCCAGTACGAAAGACAGAAAGGAAGGAAGGAAGGAAGGGAAGGAAGGGAAGGAAGGAAGGAAGGGAAGGAAGGGAAGGAAGGAAGGAAGGAAAGAAAGAAAGAAAAGAAAAGAAAAGAAAAGAAAAGAAAGGCATTGAGGCACAGAGAAGTAAAACAGTTTAACCACAGCCACATAGCTATATCTAGACAACAAAAAAGCTTAGGTGTTTAGAGGGAGGCTGTGACCACATGACTAGAACACATGGACAGAGCATGGAGCACAGCTGCTTCCCACTAGAAAGGCTGGGCAGGTGCAGCAGGTAAGCTGTGGGGTTGGAGGCCTGGGTGCCAGCCCTGGCCCTTCCACCTTCAAGCTGTTTGGTTTGGGGCAAGTTAAAGTCTCCCTGGACCCCAGTTTCCTCTGGAGGTTGTTTGAGTAGGAAATGAGATGATGATAAAATGTGTCCCACAGGACTGGTGGCTGCCATCGCTGAAAATGAGGCTGTAGAGACCACACCATCCCTAGCAGGGCAGGAAGTGGCCTGAGCCCCCAGAATAGCAGAGGAGGAGCCAGCAGGGGTAAAATGTTCACTAGGGAGCGTGATTCACTGGCCCCCACACCGCTGCTTAGCTGGGTGCTGGGGCTGCAGAGCTCTACAAGTGGTCACCAGGTCCCACATAGGTGTGCTGACTGGTGGCCTTGGGTGAGCAAAATACAGGGGACCACAAGGGACAGGATTATCCAGGGTGGGGCCAAGACTACAGGGTGCTGTCACCACCCTGAGGTCGGGAAGACAGGAGGGAGCACCCCCGACAGGTCCTGTGGCCTTGGCCCTCAAGCAGCCAGCCCAGCTGGAGGGTGTTGGGGATAATTTCATCTCCTACTGGTGCCTGCCAGTGGCCAAACCCATCATCCAGAGGGAAGGAAGCCCCATGGCGCAGCCCATACGAGCAGGTGAAGTAGGGCAGCAGGCCAGCCTAGGGCCTTGAGAAGCAAGAGTAGGCCCTTTGCATCCTGTAAAATACAAAGGCCCAGTTCCTGCTCCTCCCCTCCTTTCCTGCTGTCTTCTTTCGCATCCTGACCTTCTCTCTTTAGCAATGAGTAGGGCTAGTGGCACCTCGCTCATTTGGCAGGTGGGAAAACTGAGGTAGGTGCTGCCTTCCAGGTTTCAATTAGGAATCACCACATCTGACAGCGCCTGTAGCAGAGCCACTTAAGCACTGGGGGTGTTTCAAAGTCAAATCTGTTAGGAACGTGCTTTCCCCCTCTTCCCTGACAGGAGACTGAAATGTGCTTTCCCTGAGCAGAGAGGCTGAAACCAAGCCTGCTTGGTGCCAACCACATGGGTAGACACGGGTGTGGGATTTTCTCCCCTTGGACTTACTCTTGGAAACAATTTCCAGGCCGGCATTGCAGGAGTGAATTCTGTGAACCGGGGCTGCCATGACCCGACCATCCTGACCTCCTTTCCTGTGTTTTGGTCCTAAGTGACCTCCTTTGTGTCCTGGGTCTCAGCCTGAAGCCAGGTTTGACAAAGCCGGTTTCCTGTAAAGACTTTGAAAGCTGGGAAAGGAACAGGCTCCTCTGCTTCCAGAGACCTCTTTCTTTCTCTTTTTTTTTTTTGCG
>NW_004624734.1:31702236-31732664 GCF_000247695.1 Heterocephalus glaber | reverse complement strand
GGGCGGGCTGGAGGCTGACAGAGTAACAGTGAATGATCAAATAGCTGCTTCAAACTCTGCCTGAGGCAGGGGTCAGTGGTTGGGGAACTTGAAAGGTGGACTGCAGAGTTGTTCTGGAGATGGTTGTGTTTCTGAGGAGAAATTCAAAGGACTGGCTGGGCTGCTGTGGTGCTCAGATGTTCAGCTGCCGGGACTGATTTTGGGCTGGGAGACTCTTGGCTCTAAGCCTTTCATTGCACTCCTTCTTGAAGGAAGGGAGATGCCCAAATGGAGCTGTGTTCCTGTGGCCCCCAAACTCAGGAGCCAGAGGTCACCTCGAGTTGGGCCTAGAGAATGGGAAAACCTTGGGGTTCTCCTTAGAGTTCTTTTTATTTTTATTTGATTTTATTTATTTTGGCAGTGTTGAGGCTTGAATCCAGGGCCTTGTGCATGCCCTGGCACCGAACTATGTACCCCATCCCAAGGAATCCTTTTCAAACGCAGATGGATCATCTCTCTTCTCTCCTCAAACCCTGCAAGGGCTCCCATGCCACTCAAAGCGACATCCAAAGTCCCCACCCTGGCTACCAGACCTGTACTAGCAGGGCTTCCCCTCAACCACACCCCATGAATTTCATCCCTGTCTCCCACTCCTCTGGCCCTGCCTCACTTTCCCTGGCTGCCAGGCCTCCTTGCTGGGCCTTGAACCTGTGGTCACTCTCTTTGATCTCCAACCTGGAAAGCTCCTTCCTTGACAGCCATATGACTCCCTCTGTTACTTGCTTCAGGGCTTAGCTCAAATATCCCCTTTTCAGTGGAAACTCCCCTAAATCAATCTAATTAGAAATTTAGTCCCCCCAACTCTGTGTGCTCTCTTCAGCCCCGTTTTCTTCATTGGACTTACCACCCTCTGATATGCTACATATGCTACACGTTTGCTCACATGCTCATATTTTCTGTTTCTTTACTGAGTTCCTGTCTCCAGAGTATACTAGAGTATAAGGAAATCTAGAATAGCATATGAACAAGTCACTGAATACCCTAAGGAATCTGATTCAGACAGTTTAGCTTGCTGGACAGAGTGTAAACTTTGTGTTGCATTTCTGGAACTGAATAGTTGGATAACCTTAGTGAGGTTATTTTAACATCTTTGAGCTTCACCGGACTTATTGAAAGCAATATGAGGATAAAGCTGGGCACTGTGGCATGCACCCTTGTATAGTCCCAGCACTCAGGAGGCAGACAGTGGAATCAGTTGACTTCAAGAGTTCGAGATCAGCCTCAGCAATATAGTGAGACCCTGTCTCAAAAAGTGGTGTAGGGGGGTGTTTTTCTGACTTCTCATGGTTGCAGGGAGAGTTAGATAATGGATATAAAGAGCATGGCACATAGTAATGCTCAGTAAATGGATGATGGTTACTGGTATTGTCATTGCCATTGCTGGCAATAATAACAACTTGATTAGTGACAGTGTAGACTCTGGGATGAGCTGACTTAACTAGTGTAACATTAGTCTGGCAGAAATGGAACCAGAATGCATATCTTATGCCCTCTTGGTCTGTCCCAGTTTTACACATCAGTTCCTAAGGCCAGCTGCAGAGTCTGCCCAGGAGAAGGGCAGATGCCTGGCAGTTTATGGGCAGGCCCCAGCCTGTGTGGACCCAGATAAGTGAAGTGGCCTGTCCTGGTTTGAGCTGCACCTGGACATAGCCTGGTGTACACTGGCTGCCCAGAAGGGGGCGTTAGTCCTGTTCCCTCCTTGCTAGTCACTAGGAGGGTCCCACCTGCTGTGCTGCCTGAGAGCTCCCAGGTTTGGCCAGGGACTGAGAGTCCTCGGGGTCAGCTGGGAAGTGGGAGGAGAGACCAAGACTGGAACTCTTTTTTTTTTTTTTTGTACTGGGCATCAAACTCAGGACCTTGCGTTTGCAAAGCAGGCAATGGAACCACTGAGCTAAATCCCCAGCCCCTAGGTTGGAACTCCTGACAGAACTGTCTTCCTCTTTTCAGGGTAGATTTTCTGGGTCAGGAAGAAGTGTTTAAACATCACAGGTGTCCAACTAGAGGGCAGATATGGAGGAAAGCAGGGAGTTGGAAAGAGATCATGTGAGGCTCTGCCAGTGACCAAGGTGGGTCCTGGCCAGAAAGAGGGGTTGGAGAGGGAGAACAGAGAGGGCACCTTGTGACGTTCCCTTCTGGGAAGCACATGAACTCTTCTAGCACCTCTCTACGGCTCCCCAGCAGTGCTCCTTCAGTCATCTGCAAAAGCCCTTTGGGCTCCACCACCTCTCAGAAGGAAGTGTGTCAAGAGAGCCAGCGAGAGCCTGGACATGGAGCCTGTCTGGGCCTAGTAGCCCACTGTCCTAGTGGCCTGCGGACAGGCAGAGAACTGCAGCGGGGCAGCCCGTGGGTGGCTGGCAGCCAGTTTCCCCACCCTGAGGGTGTGCAGAGCTCTGGGCTTCCGGCACAGGCTGCAAATGCTCCTTCTGCACTCGGTGCAGATCTCTGTTCACAGTCCTGGCTCCCTCACCTTTTCCCATTGCTCTCCTAGGACTCAGCAGTGTGTGCATGAGTGTGTGTGCACATATGTGCATGGGATGAGCGTGTGTAAGGGGTGGGAGAGCCCCATTTAATCAGCCCCAGGAGCTCTGACTCCAGCAAGTACCTCCAGTGAGACCCCAAAGAGAGGGAGGCCAGCCCCTCCTAGCCTCTCTAAGGGGGACTTGTCAAGGGGCCCCTTCCCCCTCCTGATGGCATGGTCTCCTGCAGAGCTCTCCTTCAGGGTGTGGATGTGCGGAGGGAGTTTGGAAATCGTCCCCTGCAGCCGGGTGGGCCACGTCTTCAGGAAGCGACACCCCTACAACTTCCCTGAGGGCAATGCCCTCACCTACATCAGGTAGGTCCCAGTGGGAGTAGCCCTGGCAGGGAAGGAGGAGAACATGCCCCTAGACCCCACCCTGCTGATTACCAAGCAACTTCAGCTGCCATGCTACTTCTTGGGTCTCAGTTTCCCCATATTCCCTCCCAGGTCAGATATTCTAGGTTCCCAGTACTTCAAAGGATAAAAGGATGAAGTTGGGAGTATTGTCACCAGCTGTCTCTTGACTCCCTTTGCCCGTGAGAGTCTTGGAAAACTTCCCCAATAACTCCCCAGGGACTGAGTGTCACCCTCCCCCTAGGGAACCCTGGTGCTGGTCATGGATGCCAGTGTCCTGACCTGGACCTGGTCAAGCATTTGTCCATTTATTCCCCCAGCTACAGGGTCCACTGGGTCTCACAGGCGAGTGGGCAGGTGGGCAGTCCTGGAAGCCCCGCTGTCCTGATAGGAGTGGCAAGGGGAGGGTGAGGGGTTGCCATTCGAGTGTCCTCTCCGCCTAAGGGTGATTCTCCACCGTGTCCAGCCCTGGATTCCCCAGTAGCTAACTGAATGGCCTGGGGTTTTATTTTGCCCCTCCCACCCCCCTTTTTTTATAATTATAAAAATCATATGTATGTTCTGCAGAAAACTCAAGCAATACCAAAATAGATTATATATACGTATCTATATTATGTATTCACTTTTTATATTATTACAGAGAAAAAAGTGAAAGTCTTTTACCTATTCTTTCTGCTGTGCATATTCCACTTGCCTCGTCAGAGCTAACCACTGTTAGCAGTGGCTAGCCTATCATTTTAGGCCTTTAAACAGAACTAGCCAGTGTTATTAGACCGCTGACCTAACCTTTCAGGCCTTTAAATATTTTTCTGTACACAGCTCATGCATAGAGAAACACCCACTGCCGTGCATGTGTGCTAGTAGGTGAGCTGTGTACCCCTTCAGTGACACGCTCCTCTGCCCCAACCCTGTGTCACACCCATATGTGTCCAAACCCACTCACCATGGTCCTTTTCTTTGAGGTTGCCTTGTTCTCCATCATGTCACACAGTTATTCTCCCTTTGAAGGGCATTTGGATTGTCACCAATGTTTTGTTGAACAAATATTCATATAGCGGTCCTTTTTGCCCACATGCAAGTATTTTCATAGAATAGATTCCTTCAAGTGGAGTCAAAGAGTAGACATAGCTACAAAGCTTCTGGGTACTGGCAGAGTGTCCTCCAAAAAGATTGTGCTAATTTGTACCACTGCAATCAGCACTGTGTTGTATATTCTCCTGAGATTCTCATCTGAGCTACACAGAGTTCAACTTTTTTTCTTAAATATATATTTTTAATGGACAAAAGTCTTATAAGAGCTGAACTTGATCCTAACCTTAACACTGTCTCCTCTCTGTGACCTTATTTTGCTCCTTCCCCTCTTTTTAGGAATACCAAACGTACTGCAGAGGTGTGGATGGATGAATACAAGCAATACTACTACGAGGCCCGGCCCTCGGCCATTGGGAAGGCCTTTGGCAGGTGGGCCCCCACCTCCCTGGTTGCCTCCTTCCACTCATGTTAGCTCAACCCCAGCAAAATACGAAGTGGTGTGCACACCAGGGAGCCACTAGCAATCTCCCTAGCAACTGAGCCTCCCCTCTTGTGGCTCTGGAAGCCAGAGAGGGGTCCTTGAGGGGCACACACCTTATCAGGGTGTATGAGAGCATCGCCATCCCCAAGCTGCCATCTGCAGGAGTACATAGGAAGGGGTGCCTGCAAAAGACATTTTGGGTTTTACCTCTGTCCCTGTTCCAAATTGTCATCCATCAGCCTATTTTCCTGTCAGGGATGGTTAGGGCTAGAGTCTAGTTAAGCATTTTCAAAATGCAGATGGCTTGTGAAATCAATTTAGTGAGTCGTGACCAGCATTACAAAAGAGGGGGGAAAAACACACCATAGATTAGATTAGAACAGAACAAAATAGAAAATCAGAGCTGATTGTAATGAAGGGTAAGTACTGTTCCATGAAACTCATTTCTCGGGTGGGTGTGCGCATATGCACCTGGGGACACTACACCACACGTAAGATCTACTTACCTCCTCAGGAAGGAGGTCAGGAGAGTTTGAAAACATTGTTAAATGACTGATTGTGAATGAATCATTTTCCCTGTATTTATTTATAGCTATCCCTTTAAAAACAAAGTTACGTTGCTAAACATTTCTTTTAGTGGCAAACTAACACTTAGCAAGGACTCACCCTGGCCTAAGTACTTCACATCCCCCTAAATTCATTTGATTTTTCACAAAAACTTTCTGGAGTGAGTGGTCGTGTCCCCAGTTGACTGTAGGAGAAACTGCGGCTTAGATAGGAGGTTGAGGGGCCTCGGCCGCGGTCATCATGGTTGGCGCAGCTGAGGAAGATGAGGAGACTGAATGCCGGTGTGCCCAGCACACACCGGATAGTTCTTACCGACCAAGATTCCTCAAAGACGTTTAAAGGTTGCTCTTCTTTTTGTTAGACCCTTTCTCCTAAACTGGAAGGCAGGAAGGGGGAATTTGTTGTTCATGAATTCTCTGGGAAAATAAGGACCAACTGGTGGTGTGTGAACTGAGGTCTCTAAGAATGAGAAGCCCAGGATCCCCTGCAAGCTCCTCAAAAAAGTGAGCTCAGAGCAGGATTTGAGCAGAGGAGAGAGGGAGACCCAGGAGGCCTGAAGTGACCTTTGGGTCCCAGGATGATGCAAGCAAGTGGCCAAGGCTGGGCAGGGCAGGCCTCCATGGCTCCTGGCCTACGGGAAGAGAGAGGCCTCCTGGGGCCTGGGCAGGGGCCTCTGTGTCATCCCACCCCACTCCAGGGCCTCATCTCCTCCTTCAGTGTGGCCACGAGGATCGAGCAGAGGAAGAAGATGGACTGCAAGTCCTTCCGCTGGTACCTGGAGAACGTCTATCCCGAGCTCACGTGAGTGCACCCTCAGCTCTTGTGCCACCCCCATACCTCCCACCCACAGTCTGGCCCCTTTTTCTGCCTGAGGGCTGTGGAGGAGCTGGGAGGCCATTACCAGGAGTCATCAATTAGGTGTGACAGGAAGCACATTCCTAAGACTGGGTCTTGGACCTAGAAATGAATATCATCCCTTTGGGAAAACACTGGATTAATGCAGCAAAGGCCGAAGAACCTTTCCTCGCCCTTGACCCAGTTCTCCCCTTTCTGGGAGTTTATCCTGAGGAAATAAAGCAGGCAACACAAAGAGTTGCTGACAGGCAGATACTGCAGGCTTATCTGCTCCCCTCGAAAATGGAGAAGCAGCTAACAATAGGGGCTGGGCTCAGTGAATCCTGATACATCGATTTAAATAAATATTATGCATCTGTTAATATTACAGTCACAAAGGCTGTGAGAAACATGGGGAAATGAGGAAGCAAAGTACAAATGGGGTACACACTGGAACTATAATGGCCCCCTAGGACAGGCCCGTGCGGCTGGTGGGCCAGCCAGGGCTCCTTTTTCCTATGTCCTTTCTGGTGCTGTGGTCCATCCCTATGGTTCATTGCCTCGCCTTCAGATCTTGACCCCAGCCTCCCCTCAGGGACACTCTCCCTGAATACTGACCTGGCAGCAGCACCTGGTCCCCCCCATTTGGATTTTCTTGGTAGGCCTTCCTGGCACCTAGCATATATCTGACCAGTTATATCTGTTGTCACCTCCCACACTTGCCTCTGAGCTCCATGAGGGCAGAGGAGAGGCTTCAATCTGTTTTGTTCGTTGCTTTATTTCCAGCACCTACAACAATGCTTGTCACAAAAGAAGCACTTAATAAACATTTGTTGACTGAATAAATGTCATAGTCGGTAGGCCTCAAGAATGTCTGAAGGTAGCATTCTCTGTGGCTGTCACAAGTGGGGGGTGTGGCTTGTCCTGCTGCTGCCAGCATCATCCTAGGGATGCTGCCATGGCCTTCTGGGAAATTCCACTCCTCAGAGCCAGTGTATCCTTGAAGGAGGCAAATCTTTGCCTTTGAAGACACATTTGATTTCTAGAAAGCAGCCACAGTTAGGTGGTAGCCAAGCCCAGGGAATGTGCTAGACGATAAAACCAGATCAAATCATCCAACATTCCAAATACACACACATGCCTTGAAAGTAATGAGACAGAACTGAGTCTGCAGATGTTTCCAAGAAATTCCAGGACACTATGAGCAACAGCAGCATTGTTGGGAGAAAATTGGCAGCCTGGACAGCCCCAGCTCCCTGGATGACAGCTGTGAAGGGAAGAACATTAAATTATGAAATGTAAGGAGTGAACATTTCTTGAAGTGACTGCTTTAAAGGGACTGAGCTCATCCACTTGTGTCACTTCTGACATGCTGAGGTAAAAAGAGCGGTTGTTTCTCACAGCATTGGGATGGAGCCTGTGGACCCCACACCTTGGGCCATGAGTTGGGAGACCTGGGATTTGAGCTCAGTGAGCCCTGACCTTCCTGTTTTTTCGAGAGAGGCTAGATTCATGTTTTTCTCTGTTATCTTAAAATTTACATGAGGGGTGGTAGCCTGGAATCCCAACACTCTGGAAGGCTGAGGCAGGATGCTCACAAGATATTCTTTCCTATAATTATTTGTAATGGCCTAAGGCTTTTCTGCCTTATGGCTAGATCCGAATTGATTCAGCCCTTCTCCTATTGTTGGATAACTATTCCAGTGTTTTCAGTGTCACCCACTCTGAAATGAAGATCTTTTAACACACCTATAATTATCTCCATAGGTTAAGTTCCTTGAAGTGGCATGGTTAGGTCAAAGGTGTGCACATTTTTAAGGACATTGATTCTTAATTTCACACTGCCCTCCCAGAAAGCTGGAATCATTTATGTTCTCACCGGTAAAATGTGAGAAGATCCAGTCTCACAGTTACTACCAACACTGGGCATTGTCATTAAAAAATACCTGTGTGGGGCTGGGGATTTAGCTCAGTGGTGCCACCGCCTGCCTCGCAAGTGCAAGGTCCCGAGTTCGATCCCTGGTACCAAAAAAAATCCCAAAACACGTATACGTATGTACTCAAATATATATGGTAAACAAATAGTGGTGACTCTCTAACATGTATTTCTTTAATTGCTGGCGAGACTGAGCAGATTTTCATGTTTGTGTATTTCAAGTTGTCCTCTTCAAACAATGGGCTCCCTGTCATTTTGAGATTTGGTCACGAGCCCAGTTTGGGCCCCATCTTCTCCTCAGGCTTCCTCTTCTGGGACAAGGAGCCCTATGTTTTGGCCTGAGCTCTCCCCTCCAAGGTCCTCTGGGTCTCAGGCCTGGCCTCTGGGTGGCCCCTGGGCCTCGTGGAAGAACCTTCTGGAAGCTGAGGCCCAGTCTTCCCAGAGGTTGCTCCTGCCCTGCTCCCATCCCCACTGGGCCTGTGGCTCACAGAGGCCTTGGTGACCAGGCCCTGTGTTCTGGCAGAGGGTATGGGTAAGCAGGGAGGGCAGGCCCCAGCCTGATTGCTGTCTTTTCTCTTAGTGTCCCTGTGAAGGAAGTGCTCCCTGGCATCATTAAGCAGGGGGTTAATTGCTTAGAATCCCAGGGCCAGGACACAGCTGGTGACTTCCTGCTTGGAATGGGGATCTGCAGAGGGTCTGCCAAGAATCCCCCACCACCCCAGGTAAGCTGCTGAGGGCCTGGGAGTCAGGACTGGGGGCCGGAGAGAAGCCAGGGGCGCAGGTCAGGAAGGGGCCAGGGGCTTCATGCTGCTCGTTTTGTCTACACCCTCCTCAAACCCTCTTCTCATGGGCCCTCACACTCTGCATACTTTCGCCATGCACTTCCTCCTTGTCACCCAGACAATGACCAGTTCTCCCTGGAGTGCAGCTATGATTGGCTCGTTTGATAAGCAGCAACCTTCAGGACTCTGCACATGAGTGAGCACATGAATGTCACCCCCATCAACACTAGAGCCAGGGCCGGGGATTTAGCTCAGTGGTTCCACTGCCTGCTTCGAAAGCACAAGGACCCGAGTTCGATCCCCGGTACCAAAAAAAAAAAAGAAAGAACGAAAAATAAAAAACACTAGAGCCAGCCATGAAGACCTCAGCAGGGCCCACTTCCCGGGCTGCCCTGGTCCCATGTCCTGGTCCCATTAGCCTCTCCTGTCCCCATTGTATCTTGACACCTCCTTGATTGCCCTCTGGTTGGCTCCAGCTAAGCTTCCACATCTCAGTATTTGATAATAAACACTGTTCAAGTTTATAGAAAAAAATGAGCTGGGTGTGGTGCATGGCTGTAGTCTCAGCTCTCTGAGAGGCTGAGGCAGGAGGCTCTCAAGCTTGAGCCTAACCTGGGCAACTTAGCAAGGCCCAGTCTCAAAATAAAAAATAAAAAAGGCCTGGGTATGTAGTTCAGCGTGAAAGCCCTCAGTTCAATCTCTAGTATGGAAAAGGAAAAAATGAAAGCTTGAGAGATATGTGCAGTGAATACCAATATACTCTCCCCTTGCTTCTCTAATTATTTGTGGAAAATTCTACAACAGTATATGTACCTGCTTTATCACTGGTCTTCCCACTTCCATCCAGAGCGGTCCTTTCCTTGTCTTGCAGGCCTGGCTGTTCAGTGACCATCTCATCCAGCAGCAGGGCAAGTGCCTGGCTGCCACCTCCACCTCCACGGCCTCTCCCGGGTCCCCAGTCATCCTGCAGGTGTGCAACTCAAGAGAAGGCAAACAGGTGAGCCTCCAGGCCTGGTCACAGGTGGCCCACACCCCCAGGGGGACGTGCAGCTGGTGGTGGCAGTCCGTGACAGGGGAGCCAGCCTAAGACCCGCAGTCTCAGATATGCCCTCCGGAGTGAGGAGCCACAGGACCTCAGTCAACATCTGGGTCCGACCTATGATTTCACTTGTGAAGAATTACTTCTTTAGGTAAGTATTTGTTTCACAGCAGTCCTGCCGTCTGAGGGAGGAGCTGTTAATGCTGTTTGTCTTGTTAATGCTGTTTCCTAGCCCGCTGCTGCCACACAGCTTAAGTAAGTGGGGGCTCTTCCTGCTAGCCTGTGCTGGGGTCTCACGCGGCTTGTCACTTCCCACCCTCCCTGCCCCCCAGGGATGGGTCCTAGTACCAGCCCTGTTTTACAGGCAAATAAACCAGGCCTTGTTGACCATACATCTGGGACAGGGTAGAGCTAGGACTTAAACTTACAGTCTTTTTTTTTTTTGTACCGGGGATCAAACTTGGGGCCTTGTGCTTACGAGGTAGATGGCGTAAACTCACAGTCCGAACTCGGGTCCTTGTGCTTGCGCAGCAGGCGGCGAAACCACTGAGCTAAATCCCTGGCAAAACTCACAGTCTTAACAGCACCTAGTAGGTCCCCAATCAGTATTTCTTGACTGCTGGCTAACTGGGGAAACTGAGGCTCAGATATGGTGATTTTCAAGCTTATGTGACTGGCTCGTGTGAGGCTGGTCCATTTGTCCATCACTGTCACCCACACTGCCCCCATGAGTCCTGGGAGACAGATCAGGGTGACCTGCAAGGCAGAAGCTGAAGCTTAGAAAGATGAAGCCACCTGCTCAGGACACTCAGCAGCCAGTGAGGAGGAGAACCTGGCTCCCTGCTGTGCCGCCACTTTCCTGGCCAGAAGGGCTCCCTGCTCCCAGGGTGCAGGACCCAAGGCCAGAGGCTGCTCCAGCCCTTGCCCTCCCCACCCTTCTGGTAGCCTCCTGTGCCTGACTGGCCAGCTGCACTAACTTGTAGGGCTTTCTCCCACCCCTTGTCTTCTTTCCTCTCCTCCTTTCCTCTCCCCTCTCTTTCCCACATCTCCTCTTGTCTCTTCTCTACTCTTTTTTTTTTTCTTTTTCCAATACTGGGAATTGAATCTAGGGCCTCCATGCTAGGCACGAATGCCATCACTGAGCTACCTGCCCAGGCATTTAAAAAAATTTTATTTTGAGATAAGATCTCACTAAGTCGCCCAGACTGGACTTGAACTTGGGATCCTCCTGCCTCAGCCTGTCAAGTAGCTGGGATTACAGACATGCACCCCCCCCCCAGCTCTCTCACTCCTTTTCTGTTTGCCTAGGTCAGCTCTTTAGGGATGACTGGAAGTTTGCTGTTCCATTCAGGAAAAGCAGCCAGGTCCTCTCCCACCATCCTCTGCCTGGAGTTGTGCGTGTGTGTGCGTGCATATGTGGATGGGGGGCTGCTCGTTGGCCCTGCTGGATGCTGCTGAAGTGCTTTCCGGCTGGGGGATGCAGCTTGTTCTTTCCACCCAAGGTTGCACACCATCTGCCCTGCCCTGTAGCAGGCTCGCACACAGGCTGCCCTTCACCTGGTGCTCCCCAAGGGAAAGCCTTGAGCCCATGCTGCCTGCTGTCTCTTGAGACCAGAGGGAGGAAGTGTCTGCCAGGGCAGCCTCCCCTCGAATAATTTCCTGGGCTGAGGCATCCGTTTTCCCAGCTGGCCTGAGCTGGCCCCTTCATTCTGCTCCTGCAAGTCCTGCTGGGCCGCAGAGCGCTCTCGGTGCCTGTGCCTCTCCTCTCCCAGAGGTACTGGACCAGCAGCTCTCCCTTGCCACAAGAGGCCTCTGGCCTCTCCTGGTCTGCCTTTGGCCCTGTTCACAAGGCTAGCTGGGTTCATGCATCCGAGAGGCTCGTGTGCCCTAGACCAGGTGTGATGGAGGTGGCAGGTCCGAGCTCTCACTCCCTGCACCCCTGAGCCCCAGTCTCCTCCTAAAACAGGAGGCTCCCTTTTCTGCTGCCCTGCAAGGAACCTGCAGAAAATGGAGGCTGTGGATCGGTGAGAGCTGTGATGCAATGTCTTATCTCCAGGCAGTGGCCTGGGGAGTTAGAGAGGCCTCAGATGGCCTGGCGGCACTGTAGGTGTGAGAATCCTGCTGCTTGGAGAGCACCTCCTAGTGCCTGGGTGATTCATTCCTTCATCATGAAACAAAAATGCACTGGGTGTCTCCCTTGGGTTATGAAACGTACAGATCATTTTGAGCACAAGGATGAAAGAAGGACATGAACTGGACGTCCAAGTCACTTACGTGGAAGAGGAGGGGCTGCTATGTTACAGTTGGCTCGATACCGAGGTCACACTAAACCTGGTCACACTAAGCCTGGGCTGCAGCCCTGGGGGAGGGCCCTGCCTGCGACCTGGATGTACGGTCAGCAGGACAGGGGGTCAGCAGGACCTCCTGGGGAGTTAAATGTGAGGGACTAACGGGTGCAGAGCAGAAGAGTGCCATGAGTTGTAGGGGCCCAAGGCCTTTCTCACCCCCTACCCCTGACCTCTAGGCTTTCAGCTGGGATCACATGGCCTCTCACAGCTTCTCATTCCCAAAGGAAGCCCAGACTCCACAGCCCCTACTTCCCACCTTGTCTATCCCCACAAACCCCTGCACCCATAGCCCTGGCCTGCATCTGGGTGCAACTTGTCTCTTTTTCGCTGCCTGCTCCATGAGCCCTTCTGCTCATACCCCTCTAGGCTCCATCCACATGGTCAGGAGCACTCCCACCTCTTATGGAGGACAAGATGGATGTAGGAAGAGAGGAAATGAGAGAGAAATCAGAGAGAAACCAAAAATAGACCTGCCTGGCTATTCATTCTTCCCTGAGACCTGAAACCTGGATCTCAGCTTCTCATCCCTTCTCTGTGTTCCAGGCCACACTTTGTCCTCCATCCAGGCTTTTCTAAAATGTTCTACCCACCTGTCAGACCTGGGGGAGGAAGGCCCCAGGAAGTGAAGGTATGATTGGGAACTTGAGTATTCCCAGCATTCCACTGGACACCCATGTCTGCAAAGATGGCGGTCAGTTCCCATTAGAAGGTATAGGTAACCAGCCTCATGGTTACAGGCCAGGTGAGATGCGTAGGGCTGCATGAAGAAGAAAGCTCATTCAAGGAAGAGATTCATCAAGGCTAGAACTCACAGGGTGCTGGTGGGGAAGTCCCACAAGAGAGAAGTCAGGACCACACAGGCACTATGGCAAAATGGAGAATGAGAGCCCCATCTAAAGCAGAGAGCAGGTAAATCCTGAGCCCTGTCCACTGAGGCCACACAAGAAACTGGGCCCCATCTCCAAGCAGAAACTAAAAATGCAGACTTCTATGTGGTAACTGAGCCGAATTTTAAGTAAACACTGTGCCAGCCAAACAAAATCTAGGTGCCCAAGGGCATCTACATTGCCTCCTCTGATCTGGATAGCAACTAATGCCAAACTACAGAGTGGGGCTCAGAGCTTCTGGTGGGGTGGTTGGCCCCTTTCACAAGGGAGAACAGTGTGTTTTCAGTGAAGGGATTTGCCTAGGCTTGTATACACACATGTGAAATGAAGGTGCAAGCATTATTATTTTTTAATTGTTTTTTTCCCTCTTTCCCCCAATCTTTTCCAGAAATGGAAGAGAAAAGGATCTTTCATCCAGCATTCCATCAGTGGCCTCTGCCTGGAGACGAAGCCTGCCCAGCTGGTGACCAGCAAGTGTCAGGCTGACGCCCAGGCCCAGCAGTGGCAGCTGCTGCCACACACATGACGATAGGCTCGGGCCTCCTGTACCTTTTGCATGAGACTTTGGGACCAGAAGGGGGTTAGGGTGGGGATCAAGTGGGCTGCTTCCATCTCCTCACATTTCTGCCAGGATCATCAGCAAACACCCCTGTGATCTGTTTCTCCAAAGCTTGGTCTAGGGAGGACTCAGGGGGCCACCCTGCCAGGTTCTGGGAGAGGCAATGGTCAGGGTACTGGGTTGTTGCTGGCAGACTGGGCAGGTGCCCTTTGTCCTCTCCCTTGGCCCTTCTTGGGCCCAGACAGTGGTGTGGGGCTCTCCCCTTGTTGCTTGGGGGTAGCAAGGACAGAAGCCTACAGAGGGGCCAACTGGGATCCTGGGGCCAGCGTGGGGACAGCAGGAGAAGTGGGCGGTGTTTGTGGAGAGGCCAAAGGCTGGGAAGAGAGGGAGGGAGAAGAGAGGGGCCACCTGCAGGGGTTGTCAGCAACTAGGAAGGAGGTGAGCTCAGGGGCCTGTGCAAGAGATGCCAAGTCCAGGGGCTTGGGTGTGGCAGGAGTAGGCTCCTGGGGTAAAGGATGGGCACTTTGCAGAGGAACACAGATGGACCGAAGCATTAAAGAACAAGGCCTCAGGACATCATGCCACCCCCTTCTCGCCAGCCCTGAGCTGAGCCTGAGACGCGCCCAGTCCTGACTCTGGGTGTCCACAAGCTCAGCAGGAGGCTGCGGAGGGATCTGGGGTATCGTTTTAAATGGACTCCACTTCGGTTTGGCTGTGTGCCCACCAAGACCTCTCTTGAGCCTTAACGACCAGCTGGGGCCCTGTCTCCTCTGCCTGAGCCCACTGGGAGGATGGGGAGCCACATGCACCTTTGAGCAGCCCCATGCTCACTGGCCTTCTGCTTTCTCTCGGATGGTTGCCTCTGTAAATACAGCATCGTGAGTCAGGGTGGCCAGGAAGAATGGGACCTCCTTTCTGGAGCCGAACATCCCCTAAGTGACTAGGGGCTAAGCTCCCCAGGCCAGACCTCATTCGGTCCCTTCCCCCGACGGGAGGATTCCCTCCAAGGCTCAGCTGTTGCAGTGGGCTGGGAGGCTGGCTGGTGGCTCCTGTTTGGGTAGAGAATTCCCAGATCCTTCTCCCAGCCCCTGAGAACACAACTTCCACTCCTCCATGGCCCTGTTTTGGGATCCCCTCTGTTCCCCCAGGCCCCCGCCCCAACCCTTCCTGCCCTGTGCCACTGGCTTAGGCAGTGTGATTGTCGGGAAGGGTTGTTGGTACTGGAACCCCTGGAATCTCTGTACCGACGCAGACTATCCTGGTGTGGACACCCCTACCTAGTCTTTCAGAGAAAGTACATGCTCATGGCGATTTCATGGATTCCAGAAGGTTTAGGAAACTCCAGAAATTGTCCCCACAGTATCCCATGATGTGTGTGCATATATGCGTTTTCCTGGGGAGAAGGTCTACGGACTTCCCCAGCTCCTTAAAGAGGTCCCTGATCCCCAAAGGGCCCCAGTCTCTGCTTTGGAGTGGAGCCACCATTTATCTGAGCTGCCACCCCCCATATTCCTCCCTGCTGTGCCTAAATCACCATTGCCCTGTTCCCCCCACGTGGCCCTTGGGTGAGGAGCAAGCACCGGTGGTCTGCAGCACCGCCCTGGGGTGGTCCAGTGCTCTCCTCTCACCAGCACCCCTTGGACTGCTCCCGTCCCCAAGTATGTGCAAGCCTCCAGGCTCAGCACAGGGGTCCTCCTCGGTGGCTTCACTGTCCCCTTCCTCTGCTGTGGTTTTACTGCTGCCGTCCCGGGATCTCCTATCCAAGTGGGAAGCCTCCTGCACCAGCTGAGGACAGAACCGGGGCCAGGGTGAAGACTGCTCCTTGGAGCCTCAGCCGGCTTGGCTGTGGGCTTCTCTCAAATGTAAGGACTGCTGCTCAGAGCGCCTTTGAGATCTCTCCCTTACTTCCTGTGGCCACCAGGCTCTGCACTCGTCAGCTATCCTTTGTTGGGAACTCAGCCCAATTCTGGTTTTGCTTTTCCTCCTGTTGACCAAAGCATGTGCCACTAGCTGTCCTTGAGGACACTGTCTTTATGAAACACACACCTGGAATAAAACCACTTATTACAAGTTCACATATACCAGCGTCTTCCTTTCCAACTCCCAAGCCTACCCTCCACACCCCCTCCCTCACCTGGGGACAGTCGGGTCTCACCTGTGTAGAAGTGAGACTGCATGGGTTCAAGTCCAACCCTGTCCTGCACATCGGGCCTGCACTGGGAGACCCAGCAGTGGCCCCGCCACTAGGGCAGGCCAGGGACCGGAGCCCAGGGACCAGTGACTGTCAGATTGAGCTTGGCCTCCTGTTGCCTCATTGTGGGACACAAGGCTCATTGCTGAGCCTTGGAAACAGACATCCTGGGACTTCTCCCAATCGATGTGGCCCCACCAACATTGGTGCCTTTAGCCAATACTCTGTCCTTGCCTAGGATCCAGGCCTGGCCCCTCTGAGCTGCCCTTCCCCTCTGCTGCTACGCAAGAAGGCAGTGGTAAAAATTCAGGCAGGATATTCAAAATAATTCTAGAAAGAGTTGTATCAACCTAGGCTTGCTCGATGGGATAGCAGATGTTCTGCCTAATGTTTCCTTGGAAACCAGTTGGAAACCCCCACCATTGCTGTGATCAGAAGCTGAACCTACCCAGGTAAAAATAAACGCTGCTTCATTACACATAGAAACTATGGGCCTGGGTGCCACAAACCTCCCCTGGACGTGGTGATTTCTGCTCCAGTCTCTACTTTTCTCAGGACTTCTGACCTAGGATTCTCTGGAACTTCTGACCCTGGAGCATGAGGAGCCTGGTGCAAAGCCCTGGCTGGCTGCATCTGGCTTGGTTTGAATGTAGGAAGTGAGTCCCCGCAGAATCCTCTGGCTGCAGTCTCCACCTGTCCCTCTGTGCCCCTTCCCCTTGGGGAGCCCAGCCCACTACCCAGCCCTTCTCAGGCTTCTTCTTGGCCAGGCTGGGCCGGCTTCCCCCTCTCCATCCATTGTCACCCAGCCTTGATGGGCTCTGGGATTGGCTTCTCCTGAGCCAGGCTCTCTTCTCTTGCTGTCCTCCAAACCTGACTCTCCTACCTCCCTTTTCTCCCTGGAACTGAGGCTATTTGCCTTTAGCCAGGGCCCCTTAAGGGCTCAGCAAAAGCCCCCAGGCTGGCTGTTAACAGTGGGCTTTACATACCTGGGTAGGAGGGCTGGGTGGCCAGGGACATCTACCCTGGGACTGGCCTCTGTTCCTCCAGTCAGGAGCAGTTGATGATCCTGGGCCTTTGAGACCTGGTTTCTGGTTTGTTTTAGCAGTACTAGGGAATCAAGCCCCAGAGCCTCATAGGTGTGAGGCAAGTGCTCTACCTCTGAGCTATATCCTGGTTCTCTTGGCTTTGATTTTCAGAAAGGCTCTTCCCCAGGCCCTCAGTAGGGTTCTCCCATCTGCAGTTGGGGGAACTAATCCAGATGACATTGCTGTTCTCCAAGGGGTCTGGTACCCCAAGACCTGGGTGAAATGGATGGGGTGCAGTCCTTTCTCCCAGGGAACCGGACAGGCTGGAGTTCATGATGTCCACATGTCAGTCCAAGGATGTACTAGTGTGGATGGTATTTGTATGTACTGCGGAGTCAGTGTCCCTTCAGAAAGTGGGAGGAGAACCTGCCAACTCCTCTCGTGGTAAGAAGTCTTCATTGGAACTTAGCAATGGTGGATCCAAGACATGGCCACTTACTCCTGGTTACGACTCAGCTGGGCTGTTTGAGTAGCCTACTGGATTTGTTCTATCCAAGTGAGTTAGAACAATAGAGATGTGCCACACTCTGCATCAGATTGGAGTCTGTTTATGAAAGCTAGCAGCTGAGAGGGGGCTAATGCCTGGAAAATTCTCTTGGCCCTGAGAAATGGTTTGATTTCTCCTTTTAAATCATGCTTTCAGCTGGGGAGGGCTCAAGGGGAGAGCAAGCTGAATTTTACAGAAGCAGAACCATGCCAGGTTAGTGGGGGGCGAGAGGAAGTTTCACACGCTAGGTGAGCTACAAAACATCCTACAACTGCAGCAAATTGACTGCCAAACAGGATGCGGGGGTTTGGGGTGCTTTGTCCAAGCACAACCACTTTGTCCAAGCACGGGTACAAACTGATGTTGGGGCTCAAGATGGAGTTGGGTTGGCTATCAGAAATTGAGGCTCCAGAGCCACCTGAAGTCAACTCCCTCCCACCAGTCCACCTGTGGAGTGCAGGGAAGAGTGAAACAGACTCTACAGACCCCATTTGCCAGGCCAGCCCCACTCTGCTGCTTTCTGCTGTATAAACTGGAAGAAATCGTTTCATCTCAGCCTTGGTTTCCTGACCTGTAGAACGGGGGCACTCATAACCCTGGAGGATTTTTGTAAAGATTGATTTATTTGATGATTGCAAAGCATCTGGCCCTTTCTAAATCCTAAGCAAATCTACTACGGTATTACTATTATTACTAAGCATTTTCTGAATTCCTGCCACATACCAGGCCCTTTGTAAAGGGGATGACACAAATGTTAACAAGACAGAAAAGGGACCTGGCCTCGAGAGAGCTAATATTCTAGCAAGGAGAATGGGAAGATAAACAACAGTTTATAAACTGTAAGAACTGTAATAACACATGATAAAAGCGCTAGTCATGAGATGCACAAGATGGGTCAGTGAGTGGCTCTGTCCCTCAGAGACAGCTTCCAGGACAGCTTGAAATGACATCATGAGCTATGCCTGTCTTGGGCTGGGTGAGGTCCAGTGAAATCAGCAGCCACCCTAGCCAGGCTGGCAGTGCAGCAGGCCCTTTGCTGGGTGGCCTGTGACTCTGTACACACAGCATCGTGGTGAGGTGGGCCACCCTGTGACTCAGAACTCTGGAAGCCAAACAGACAGGTCTCTGTCTCTTGGTCATGGGGCCATTTCTCCAGGGCTCAGTTTTCTCCCTGTGGGGAGCAGTGGGATTAGGGGGCCTGGAAAATAGTGTTGCTTGTCTGGAGAGAATGAGCACAGTGGTCAGGAGGCTCCAGGAAAGACTTGTTTTTCCTTTGCTCTGATCCCCTCAAACCATCTGAAAACCAATCCCATCTTGCAACAAGTTGTCTTTCAAATAAATGTTGCTCCTGGTGTGGCCCAGATAACCTACTCAGAGCCCATTGAGGTGCCTGGAAATGGGTGTGCTCTGGGCTCTGGCCAGACTGGCTGCTCAGAATTCCTGTATGTGTAGTGAGTGGCCTGGGTCATGCGGGTGCACATGTAAATCTTTGACCCACTGCAGGAGGAGACCTGGAGGCTGGCAGGGGCAGCACTCAGGGTAAGAAGGCCATTCCTGCTGCACTTCCCAAGGAGCCAGAAGAATGTGGGAAGCAGATCTAGGAGCCAGAGACCCAAGCCAAGCAGTGGTGAAGCACTCCCAATGGGGCATTGTTGGCTGAGGGGAGCCCGAGCTGGCAGGAGAGAGTGGGGCCTGGGTCCACAATGAGGGGAGGACTCTGAGGGTGGCTGCTAATGGGCCACACCAGGAGGGTCCCTGGCTGGCTCCTGCCTGGCCTGCCGGGTGGGGCATGGCCAGAACCTACTGCATCCACTTGGTGGGCCTCTTGCAGCTGCAGAGCTGTGGGTTTCTCTGCTCCTTGAGCCAGGATGACTCTGCTTTCCAAAACCTTGGTTTCCAGGGAGGTAGAATAGGGTGGGGAGTTGTTAACAAGGTAAAGTAATGGAGACAGCAGTGGCACTTTAGGCTTTCACTGGATGTGCTCTGTGGCCTGCTGACGTCACATGGGGTCAGCCCGGAGACTGCCTTCATTCTGGGTAAGCAGCTCTGGGCAACGGTGCAAGCCCCTCTGGACTGACCTCCTGCATCACCCAGACTTGGGTGCCTGTGGCAGCAGCATGGGGTACAGCCTCAAGCCCGTGATGGACGGCATGCTGAGCACCTCCCCCACCATGGACGAAAAATGGGCTCCAAGGGCCCTGCAAACTACTATGGTCAAGGGCATCCAGTACCCACCACGTGCCAAGGCAAGCCTGGTTTCAACCTTCTCTCCCTTACCCTATACTCCAGCCAACTGGACTACATTCTGTTTCTCTCTTTTTCTTTTAGCAGTACTGAGGATTGAACCCAGGTACATTCTACCATTGAGCCACATCCCCAGCCTTTTTAGAAATTTTGAGAGACAGTGTTGCTAAATTGCCCAGGCTGGCCTCATACTTGCAATCCTCCTAAATAACTGAGATCACCGGCATGTGCCACCATGCCTAGTGTGTCCAACTTCTTGAAGCTCCGTCCTGCTTTCTCGTTTGTATTTTTGCTGTTCCTTTTGCCCTCTACCTTGTCATCTCCATGAGCCAAATGCTACCCATTCTCCCAGACAAAGGCTGCTTCTGCAAAGAAACCCCTAGCCTGAAAAGACTCTGTCCAGCTTGTTTCTTGGGGTTTCTTTTTTTGTACTGGGGATTGAACTCAGGCCCTTGTGCTTTCAAGGCAGGCGGTAGAACCACTGAGCTAAAGCCCCGGCTTGGGGTTTCGATTGTTCCTCTCCTGCCTCAATCCTCATCATCTTTCATAAGCTGTGATGTGCACCTGTCTCCTCTGGCCATTGTCTAACCTGTCCTACTCTAGCTGTATATCTCATGTGCATGAATGAAAAGATAAAGCATCCAAGCTGTGTTTATTTTTGTTTGTATTTTTAGGATAAAGCATTCTTGGGCTGGTGGGTAGGGTAGCTCAGTGATTGAGTGCTTGCCTAGCATGAATAAGGCTCTGGGTCCAATCCTCAGCACTGGGGGATAAAGAGCACACTTGCATTCAGGAATTAGCACATTGCATATAGAAAACCCTCAATATATGTTTTAAAGTTTGGTCTCTTCACAGCTCCACCCTTCCTACTTAGCAGCCTGTAAGTCTCAGTAACAATTTGCTGGTGCTACTGGGAGCTGATGCAGAGAAGCAAGTATTTCCTGAGTACTAGAATCTTGATGAGGCTCCTATCATGTGCACCCCGTGAGGCAATTCCTACACACCCAACCAATGGGTGAGGGAGTGGAGGCTCAGCTGGGAGAAGAATCTTCCCCAGGGATAAACAGCTGAGTTTGAAATCACTTCAGTGGGTTCCCAGTGTGGACCTGCAGAACAGTCTTTTGAGCACCACCTGGGAACATAGCAGAAAGGCAAATTCGGCCTCACCCAGACCTCCTGAATCAGAAACTCTGAGTTTCCTGAGTCCTCGGGGGATTGTGAGGCATCCTCAAGTTTGAGACCCACGGGTTAGGCAATGGAGATCGTTCTGGTCCCTGACTGGGGGCTGTGGGTCACTCCTGGTACAGCAGGCCCAGTGAGCCGAAGCTCCCGGCCTGGCCTCTGCTAAGCAGGCTGCCTGTCACAGGGGATGGTAACGGATCTTGCTGGGGCAGGGAGTGTGGGTGGGCATGAGGCTGGGCTGAGGGTTGCACAGAGCCAGCTGCCACATGCCAACCTTGCTTTGTGTGATTTATGAGTCTCTGTCTCAACATCAGCCATACACGGCTGACTTCATTCTAGAAGATCTTCCACTCCAGAAGAGCCATTAATCAAGGCATCAGTACCACCTGCCTAGCTGGCAGGACAGGTGCACATTCTACTGTAAGTCACACAGCAAAGTCCTTTCTATGGCTCCTCCACCTGATTACCCTCATAGCCAGTTCTGCCACGTATCGACCAGACACAGTATCACCTATTTTAACTCCTTTAATACTTAGCTCAACCCTATCCTATCAGTCAGGAGTTTTCAATATCACCCTATTGACAGAGTAGGAAATTGAAGCCAAGAGGGGTCAACACAGCCGTCCCCAACCCTGTTGGCCCCAGGGACCAGTTTCATGGAAGACACAGCAGTCTGTGTGAGGGGGACAGTGTGCAGCCTAGATCCCTTGCACGCAAAGTTCATAGTCGGGTTTGGAGTTCACGCTCCTAGGAGAATCTAATGGCCCTCTGCTGCGCCAGGAGGCAGGGCTCAGGTGGGAATGTGAGGATGGGGAGCGGCTGTAAGTACAGGGAAAGCTTTGCAGGCTCACCTGCCACTCACCTCCTGCTGAGCAGCCCAGTTCTCAAGAGACCACAGACATCCGGAATTGGGGGCCCCTGGATTAAACACACTTACTCAAGATTACACAGCTGGTAGGAGGTAGGGCCAGGATTTAAAATCATGAAGTCTGACCCAGGGTTCTGAGTTCAAGCCAACTCTGAATTTTTTGAGCCGCAACTCCACATCGCACTTGAGGACACAGAGGCCCCAGGCAAAGCTCTTGTGGTCTCCCTCTGAAGCCCAGCATGTTTCCCCATCCAGCTCCTTGCCTGGTGGGGTCTGAGAAGCCTGAGCAGAGGGTGGCGGAGGGTGGCTGGTTTTAGATAGCAATTTAGATATACATAATGATCGCATTCATCATAGGGAATTTGTTCCTTTACATAATATATTTTCTTTTCCCCCAGGTCTTCTCCCCTCCCTTCAACCCCTCTTCCCCTCCTTATTTACAAAAGCATTGTTTCTTTTTTTGTTTCTATTCTCTTTAAAAAAATTTTTTTCCCTTCCTTTACCCCTCCTCCTTCCCTTGTCCCTTTCCCATTTGAACATTTTCTTGTTATTCTCAATATCTATTATACATTTTGGTCCTTATTTACCATTTCGATTTCTCACACTAGAGAAACAATGAGATATTTAAACATGTGTGTCTGATTTATTTCACTTAAGAGTGTGGTCTCCAGGTGCATCTGTTTACCTAGAAATGTTTCAAGATTATCCTTCTTTATGACGAAGTAGTACTCCACTGTATAGAAAAACATCTTTAGGGGTAGGAATTTAGCTCAGTGGCCCCACACCTGCCTGACAAGTGCAAGGCCCTGAGTTCAATTCCTGGTACCATAAAAACAAAAACAAAATGTATAAAAATATTTATCCATTTGTTACTTGATGGGCATTTGGGTTGTTTCCAAAATTTAATAATTACAAACTTGTGCCAATATAAATATGGGTGTGCATATATCACTGTGGTATGATGCTTTTAATTCTTTTGAGAAGATACCAAGAAGGGGGATAGCTGGGTCAAATGGAACCTCTAGCTTTAGTTCTTTGAGGTATCTCCACACTGATTTCCACAGTGGTTGCACCAGTCTACACTCTCATCAACAGTGGAGCAGGGTTCCTTTCTCCACACCCCTGCCAGCATTTGTTATTGTTTGATTTCTTGATAGCAGCCATTCTTTCTGAAGTGAGACGGAATCTCAGTGTTGTTTTAATTTGCATCTCTCAAATGACCAATGATGTTGAATATTTTTTCATATATTTATTTGCAATTTCTACTTCTTCATCTGAGAAGTGTCTGTTCATTTCAGACGCCCATTTTTGGACTGGGTCTTTAAATTTGGGCGATCTGATTTGAGTTTATATATTCTTTATATATTCTAGATATTAGTCCTTTGAGGAATGGCTGGTAAAAAATTTTTCCCACTCTGTGGGTTGTCTCTTCACACTGTTGATGGTTTCTTTTGCTGTGCAAAAGCTTTTTAATGAGATCCCAGTTGTTGATTCTTTGTGGTATTTCCTGAGCAATCGGGGTTTTGTTCCTAAAATCTTTGCCTACACCAGTGTCCTCAAGACCTATTCTGTCTTCCAGCAGATTTAGTGTCTCTGTTTTAGTATTTAGATCTTTGATCCATTTTGATTTTAGTCTAGTGCATGGTGATCTCCCATGCTTTTCCCTAGGTGCCTGGGGGGTCTGCATACTCACCAAACAGTGGGGCTTATTTGGAATATATTATAACCAAATGTATCCATCCCAGCAGGGTGCACAGGAGAGTTCCAGCCTTGCAGTAAGAGAACAATTGCTCCAGCTCTGGCCCAGCCATTTATGAGCTGGGAGGCCTGCAAGTTAGGCTTCCTGAGCCTCGGTGTTCTAACATGAAAAATGGGCGTGCTGTGGGGGCAGGTCGAATGAGGAGACACCTGTGGTCAGGCCTTGTGCACTAGAAAGTATGTGCAGCAGTCTGAGGACTTTTAGGGAGTATTCTCCTGCCCTGCGCAGGCCAGAGCTGCTAGATCCCAAAGTGGAGGACTTTATAGTTGGTCAGGATATTCTCCAGCCATCAGGGCAGGGGCTTGCAGCTAAGACATGGTGGCCTGAGGGATGAGAAGTAGAGTAGAAAAGGAAGATGAGGGAGCCCAGGCACCACTTCAGACTTCAGCTGGAGACTGCTGATTTGGCTATGAAAACTTTTTTTTTTTTTTTTTGGTACTGGGGATCAAACTCAGGTCCTTGCGCTTGCGCAGCAGGCGGTGAAACCACTGAGCTAAATCCCCGGCCCTTGAAAACTTTTTTATAGCATTGCTTTTATGTTTGTGAAGCAAGAAAAGTAAACTGAGCAAAGGGACTTGATGTTCCGACCAAGGCTTGAGAATCTTCAGAACACTGGGATTAGGAGGGAGGGTTGTGAGGCAGAAAAAAGGAGTTGTTTGAGGTCTTAGAGCAAAGCTGTCCATCTCTTCTCTGCATCCCCTGCACGACAGAGGAGAGAGGAAAGCTGGGATACAGTCCTGGGCCAGTGACCTCTGTCTGTGTGGCCATGCAGAAAATGGCCTGGGTGCTCTCAGAAGGCCCCACAGATCCCCCTCAGGACACAAGAGCAAGCGCTGCTGGGAGGCTCATTTCCAGACGAGGACTTGCTCTGCCTGACAGCTTAGGAGAAGACCTGAGAAGCTGACCTAAGTGAAACCTGGCTGTTTCTCTCACTAGCTGGGCAACCTGGGGTAAGTTACTTTAGCTTTCTGAAACTCGGTCCCCTCACTGGTAAAAGAGGAATAATAATACCTGCTTCTTAGGGAATTTGTGAGATGAGGAAACATTTGTAAATGAGCTGAAGTAAATGAAAGAAAATGAGGCCTGGTGCTAACGGAGCACCCAGCTCTCTGAGGGTATTTGTCTTGCTTTCAGCTGGGGCACCAGGGCTCAGTACGGAGAGGTCATCAATGAGCGTTTGGTAACAAATGAACGAATGAATGAATGAGGTTCTGGGCCAGGCAAAACAGGCTTCCTGGGAAGCCCCGGACTCCAACTCCAGCTCCAATGCAGGGTTCAGGACTTGAAAAGGTAGCATGTGTTCGAGGCAGGTGCACGTCCTGCTTGTTTGGAGACAGAGAAATCCTAGCAGGGGTGGAGCAGAGAGATGGACAAACTCATGTAACTCATGGGCAAGAGTGCCTGTCCTCGCTGACTCTCTAGCCCATGCCTAGGCATCCTGGGGGTTCATGAATCCCTCTACTTCCCCCTTTCCTTGAGTCACGGTTGTACTGGAATTGCCTGCACTTTTTTGTGCTCTCATTGTGTAGCAGATTGCACAAAGACAAAGACATCCACAGCACCTAGAGTAGTGCCTAACAGCTAGGTGCTCAATGCTTGCTGGATGAATGACCGTGAGGAGAGGAGTGCAATAAAATCCCGTTCTCCCTCGCTTCTGAGAGTCTCTGGGGTTTGGGATGCATGTCAGTTTGTTCTCAACTTTCTCTTTTAATCTTACTGTTGACTTGGGTTTTCCTGAAATCAGCTGAGGCTTGACCCAGTGGAAATTCTTTTTCATTAGGAGCAGGAGACTCAGCATTTGCAAGTTAATGCCAAATCAGTGCTTGATTAAACAAAGAATGTGAGAGCAGTGAAGAAGAGGCAGCAGATGCAGACAAGGATGCCTTTCGCTAGTTAGAAAATTGGAAAACCGTCTTATACACTAATGAATTCCTAGCAGGCTCAGCAGTGCAGGAGCCACAGCGTGGATTATCTGAGGTTTTCGTTGGAGCTGGCCTTGAAGAGAAAGGGACACAGACTTCTCTGTGGTCCAGAGTCTTCAAGTTTTGCCCAGAGCCATGTCTCAGCACAGGCCAGAGGAGTCTTTGGTTTATTTGCATACAAATTGTAAAGATGTACAAAGTCTTCGCTCAAGCAATTTTTAAGTGAAATGTTATTGCTTCCCCGAAGGCTATAATCCCTTACTTTTTCTCTTCAATATTCTTCTCACTCAGCAGCCACTCACATTGACCCAGATTCTCCAGCCCAGGAGTGCACAGGACAGAGGAAGGAGCCAAGAGAAGAGGGAGTGGGAGCCAGGTGGTGGAACCTGAGTTTTAGGGCGCCCGGAACCTGATCTAAGGTGCTTGAAGTATTATCAGTTCTCAAGCCAACTCTAACGGCTAGACAGTACCATCTTCTCCATGTGTAGTGAGGGAATTAAGGTTCAGAGATGTTATGTGAGTCTCTCAAGGTCACACAGCTGAGAAATGATAGGGCTGGACTCCAAGGATGTCTGACTCTCAGAATATACTCTTTTCTGTGCGAGCACGCGCGCGCGCGCATGTGTGTGTGTGTGTGTGTGTGTGTGTGTGTGTGTGTTACTGGGGATAGAATCCAGGGCCTTCACACTGAGCTTTATCCCACCCCTTTTAAAGAAAAGTTTGAGACTTAGTCTTGCTAAGTCATTAGATTGCCCAGTCTGGACTTGAACTTGCAGTCTTCCTGTCCCAGCCTCCCGGAATGCTGGGATTACAACAAACATGTGCCATCACCTACAGCCTCAGAATTTTTTTCTTAAACTACACTATCTCTGTAAACCACTTTGTGATGGCTAACTGATTGTGTCAGCTTGAGTAAGTAATGCCCAACTAAATTGGCTCAGCATAGTTCTGGGTGTGGAAGACCCACCCTAGGGAGGATTATTGTCAAAATGGTTTAAAAGGGAAATGAAGAAAGAAGGATTGCTTCAGTTTCCTTCAGGAGCTCCAGTCTTCACTTCCGCCTTAGATGTCATCTCTTGGCTTCTGGCGCAGTCTTCAGCCTTCTATGGCAGACGCTTTGACCTCATGATACAAACTCACATGAAACTACACAGAGCTCCAGGCCTTCAACTGGCTCCTTTGGATCCCCAGTGTGCAGACCCTCTGCACTATTCTACACCTGACTCTGTGGGCAGCCGTTGTAGGCCAATCTGTAAATTCTTATGTATTTGTATATCTTGTACTAAATCTGTTTTTCTAGTAACACTGACTGATACACACTCTTTACAGTTCTCAGATACTTTAAGCAATTATGTTAAAATAATTCACAATAGGGCCAGGAGCCATAGCACATGCCCAATCCCAGCTACTTAGAAGGCTGAGGCAGGAGGATGGAAAGTTGAAGGCCAGTCTGGGCAACTTAACAAGTCCCTGTCTCAAAATAAAAAGCAAAAAGGACTGTGGGTGTTATTCAGTGTTAAAGTACCTGCCTACTATGTGCACAGCGCTAGGTTCAAACCCCAGTACTGAAGGAAAAAACCCCAGTCGTGTGCAGAATGCTGACTCGTCCCTAAACTGTTTTCATCTGAATGTGCTGGAGCTTTCTAGAATTAAAGTCAGAGTAGGATTAGTCACAAAAGTTTGGGGTTTTATTGCAAAATGAAAATATAGATCATTTAATTCATGAATTAAGAATTCCTAAATGACAGCAGAGCATTAAACCAAGGGTGGTAGCAGTGTGTGGTGGTACATGCCTGGGAGGCTGAGTCAGGAAGTGCCCAAGGCCAGCTTGGGCAATTTAGTGAGACTCTGTCTCAATAGAAGTGTGATATTATGCCAGTGGCTCATCGCTAGAATGCTTCCCTAGCATGCACAAGGCCCTGGGATCAATTCCCAGTACCACAAAAATAAAACAACAAAAGAGCAAGAGTGAGGCCCTTCTTCCTTAGCATAGGACCCGATACAGCTGTGCAGGTCACACGTCCATGCAGCTGGCCCTGAGTTCCAGGGGCACACTTATGTGTGTCCCAGGACCTGGCACTGGGTCTGGCACATGGCAGATGTTAAAATGTGTTGGCTAGTTAAATGAAAGAATGAAGCAAACATCACCTGCTGCGTATCAAGCAGTGCTCTAGGTGCAGGGACAGGCAACAAACATCACCCATGAAGCCCTGGCCTCGCAGCACATGTTGTAGAGGGACAAAAAGTCAACAAAAGAGAGATAAATAGCGTTGTGCAGAAAATAAAGCGGGGCGATGGGACTTACTGATGAGAAAGGTGTCCAGGGAGGACTGAGTCCAGGTGGGGCAGGCGTGGGCTTCCGACGCGAGGTCTCAGCGCCTGGTGGGTGAGGGGGTGTCGAGCTCAACCAGCGGAGGGGTGCACTGGCCGGAATGAATGAATGAATGAATGAATGGCACGGCAGGAGCAAGAGAGTCCCCGCCAGGGTTTCCTGTGGGGTTTACAGCTGGAGTCCCCGCTGTCTTCCCACCCACGATGGCCCTCGCTCCCTGCCCAACCCCACTCGCCTTCCTGCCCCTCTGCCGGTCTCTCAGCCGCCCCCACCCCTCGCCTGCTGGCCCCTCCCCTTTCAAGTCACCGCGGAAATGTCAGAGCTCAGAACACCTTTACTCTGTCTCATAAAACCTGAGTGGTTTCCTTCATAATAGCAACCAAATTCGATTTTAGTTTTGACCGTTAGCTCCACGTGGGTGTCATGGATCGAGGTCATGTCGATTCCATTCATTTATGAACCTCAGTTGAGTTGATGGAAACGAAAGCTGATGGGCCTTTCTGCCCCACGTTCCTTTATAATAGAAGCAGTGTTAAGAGGCAGAGGCGAGAGTAATTCCTTGATACCGTACCTCAATTAATTAACTAGCTGATTAATTAATCACAAACATATATTGAGAACCTGTTACTTGGAGGCACTGGGGATTCCAACAGGAATCAAAGAGCAGAGAGGTGGACAGTCTCGCCAGCAGTGTGCTTTTATTCCACAGGGTGGGAAGAGCCCCCGGACAGTGCAGCAGCCAAACTCAGGAGGAAGGGTGAGGGACAGAGTCAGAGAAGGCCTCCTGGCCATGGTGCTCCTGGGGAACTTCGAGAAGTGTGGTAAGGGCAGGGAGTAGGGAACAAGGAGGGGACCTGGTGGGAGCTGAGTTTCCAGTGTCAACCTACATAAAACCCAAGACAGATTCTTCAAAGAATATTGATGTTTATTTGGGAGTGGCAGAGCAGTTCAATGGGCATACATATGCCGTAGTAAATGATGGAAATACTCAAAGAGGTTCAGTTAAGGAGGAGGTTTTAGAGACAGCAATGGAAAAGATTACAGCAGATATTTTGAAATAATAGTCCTTGGTCGTAAAGAGCAGTAACAAGAGTGGAGTTGAACGGAGTCGCTAGGCAGATGTTCTCGGAGAAGCACTTTCTGGGTGTAAAGTTGTGGTTCTGGCAGAGCCATTTGTGATGATCACTATCCAGCAGTCATGTGTAAGAACTCTTCATTTATTACTTTCCAGGCGTATTTGTTTTGGTAGCGTTGACACAAGCAATTTTGATTCTGAGAACTTTCACATTTTGTTGACAACAGGTGCAGACATTTCCTGTTTAAGGGCCAAGTTCTGTTTCTGCAAATACATTGTTAAACGAATTGGTTGCTAAATGAGGACTTGTGTATAGTAGGTTCATTACAATATTCAGAACAAAGAAATGGTCAAAGGAAGCTCCAACTTGATGACTTTGTTTTTATTTGCATAACTCTTACATGCAGTACTGTAATGTATGACAGAACATAAAACTACTGTACTGTTACATATAGTACAGTCAGCAAAAATTACAGTACTGCATAAACAAGGTGTCCTGGGGGCCGGGGATCTAGCTCAGTGGTGCCACTGCCTGCCTCACAAGTATGAGGTCCTGAGTTCGATCACTGGTACAAAAAATAAATAAATAAACAAGTTGTCCTGTACATAAAAAAAAAAACAAAACACAGTGCCAGGCGTGTTGGCACATACCCATAATCCCAGAATTTGGGAGGCTGAGGCAGGAGGATCACTGCAAGTTCAAGGCCAGCCTAGGCTACATAGTGAGATCAAGGCCAGTCTAAACTACATAGCGAGACCCTGTCTCAAAAAACCGAAATAGCAACAACAACAAAACAATTGGGGCTCTATAAACAAGAGGTACACAACTGTTAAACCCATCGTAAATCTGAGTGGCAGGTCTAGGTCTGAACAGTCATTAATTAGGCCATTAAATGAGGAACGACTCTAGTCAGGTGCTAATTACTAAAGGCTTTGGGTGTGGAGCTAAGAAATTCGGATTTATTTGTATGTTGAAACCCTAACCCTGATGGTATTAGAAAGTGAGTGTGTGGGGAGGAGGAAAACAGGAATGGGTCTCTCCAAATGGGATTAGTGCACTTGTAAAAGAGACCCCAAGGCTGCTCCGGGGCTCTTCCCACCGGTGAGGATTCTAAGACACCTGTGAGCTGGGCCAGAGCCCTCACGAGAACCAGACCACGCCGTCACCTTGATGGTGGGTTTCCGTGCTCTGGGTCTGTGGAAAATACATTTCTGTTGCTCGTCAGTCACTCAGCCTAAGATACCTTGTTACAACGGCCTGAACTAAGAATACCAGAAGGGTTAAAGATTTCAGGCAGAAGCCGGCTGCAGGTGCTTGCACCAGTAGTCCCAGCTACTGCAGAGGCCGAGACCGGGATCCATGAGAGCAAGAGTTCAGAGTCAGCCTGGGAAACCCTGAAAGACCCCATCTCAAAACAAGCACAGAAACAAAAACCAAGCAGGAACGTGACATGATCAGTCTGAGAGAGAGGGAGAGAACACCTAAGGGGGAAGCTGCAGTCTTTCTGTGGCTTGGTATTGGTAGGCGATCCCATGCGTTCTGCTGCCCCCAGGAAAAGGACCATTCATGAGTCCACCTTCACACACAAATAGGGGTTTAACTGGGGATGGCGGCACACACCTGCAGTCCCAGGTAACTGGGAGGCTGAGGCAGGAGGAATACACGAGCCTAAGAATTCGAGACTAGCCTGGGCAACATAACAACCTCCAATCTCAAACAACGACAAAATTGAAGGAAATAGGACTAGAGGTTTACGCCAGGGCGTGGCTACCTGAGGTGAGGACTGGTGGGGGCCATCACAGATGTGCCCGCCGTACAGATCCCACCTCATTCTTATATTAGGTGGCCTATGCCAGGCCAATCAGAATATTTCCTGAGATTTTAAACTTTTTTTTTTTTTTTTTTT
>NW_004624734.1:31645998-31696559 GCF_000247695.1 Heterocephalus glaber | reverse complement strand
GTGGAACCAGGTGGCTGCCTGTCTGCAGCGGGGTGATTCAGTGTCTTCCGCACGACTCAGGACCCACTAGTCTTTATTTTTTAATGTTGTTTTAGGTTCACAGTAAAACTGAGCAGAAGGTTCTGAGATTGCCATTTACCCCTTGCCCCCACCAGAAGGGGACACTTGTTACAGCTGATAAACCTACACCTACATGTCACTGTCACCCACTGTCCAAAGTTCATTCGGCTTCACTGTGGTCTGGACAATGTAGGGTGACATCTGCCCCCCATCATGGTGTCACAGGGTGGTTTCACAGCTCTGCCTACCCATCCTTCCCTCCCTGCCACCCCCGGAAACTGCAGGTCTCCAGTTCCGCCTTTTCAGAATGCCACTGCCAAACACTGTGTTTTGATAGAATTTACACATGGAAAATGCCCAGATCTTAGCAGTGATCCACATCGCAACTAACATATGGACCAGCCCGTCACCCCAGAGAGTTCCCTTGTGCTGCTGCCCTCCCATTCCATTCCCAACTAGGCATCTACTTTTCTGACTTTTTAAAAAACCACAGATCAGTTTGCCTGCTCTGGAATTTCACCTAGATGGAATCATACAGAATGCATCTTTCATATTTGCCTTTTCTCACTCAGCATGCTTTTATGTTTATAAATGTTGAGACATTTATTAGTAGTACATTCCTTTTAAGTACTGAGCAGTATTCTGTAACATGAATATGCTATAGTTTGCTTATCAGTTGTCCTGCTCCTTGGGATTTTGGAATTTGATGGAAAGAAGGAATCTTTTTCTCTCTTTCTTTTTTTGAGATGGAGTCTCACTATGTGGCCTAGCCTGGCCTAGAACCCAAGGCAATCCTCCTGCTGCTCAGCATCCAGTGCTGGGATTCCAAGGGTGCACCACCACACCTAGTAAGAAAGAATCTAAGTAGCAAAATTTAGCCAGGCATGGTGGCACATCCCTGTAATCTCAGCACTTTGGGGGTCTGAGGCAGGAGAATTGCAAATCTGAGCCCAGCCCTAGTGACTTAATGAGACCCTGTCTCACGATAAAAAATAAAAAAGGGCTGGGCATGTAGCTCAGTGTGAAGACTCTGCATTCAATTCCCAGTACTGCAAATCAATCGATCAATCAATCAATCAGGAAGGAAGGAAGGGAGGGAGAGAGAGAGAAAGGAAAGAAAGGCAGAAAGAAAAAAAGAGAATAAAGGATTTTTAAGTAGAACAATTGGCATCTCTAATAGCTCATTAGCTTCTAGTTCCATTTGACTCTTGAGACTCACCTGTGCTCTGCTCTTCTTGTAGTTTGGGTACATGAGTCAGTAAACCGTGGCCTACACTAGTTCAGGGTGAGATTCTGTGATTTGTAACAAGAGAATGATAACTGACTGACTAATGGATCCAGAGTCACATTGAGGTAGGAAGATCAAGAGAGTGGTGCAGGCGAGACCTGATGACGGCAGAACTAAGGCACGGGGTTGGTGGTTAGGGTGCAAACAGAGAACACAGAAGAACCGAAGGAGGGGATCAGGGTGAGGGCTGTCTTATTCACCATCGTGTCCCTGGGGGAGTCTGGCATAGTAAGTGTTCAGTAAACATTTGCGGAAATGAATAGTCTAATGAATGAATGTCGGCAAAGGGGTAAAGAGAAGACTTGCTGATGAACAGGATAAAGAAAATGAGAAAGTGAGAAATTAAATGCAGACCCAGGTCTCAGGCTGTATTGGACGGAGTCAGTGGGGAGGGACGCTGGGTTCAGTTTGAACTACTGGCACGTTTGCAAGGTGAATGGCTGATGGTAGGGGCCAAGGACGCCCTCATGTCCTTGGCCTCCTTAGTTCCGCCCCTGTAACCCACAGAGTGATGCGTCTGCATGCGCTCAAAGCCGCCCCCCCCCCTCCCCGGGAAAGACCTACTTTCGCAGATAGACAGAGATCGCGGCTGCCTCAGGGACTGGTGGTCCTGGATTAGAAAAGGTCTAAAGTTAGCCCTGCAGAATCGGCTGCCAAGTGTCAGCTTAATGAGTCCGTCCGGTCCCCAGCACAGGCGGCGTTCTCTAGAGTTTCCCATGTAACAGCTGACTCCTCTGCCACACTGCGAAGATCACGGAGAGGGTGAGAGGCCTGAAACTGGGCATTTGGTGCACGCATTTGCTTTTCTCCTTGGGAGACGCCTCCTCCAGGGCTGGGTACCGTTGGCAGCCTCATAAACGGCTCTCAGAGGTGGGCACTGTTCTGCCGTGTATGGGCGCCGTGTGTCTGCAGTCTGGGGAGGTGGTTAGGCGGGAATTGTCAAGGGTCTCCCGGATTGATCGGCGGTGCTGACTCTTTGCATGCCTCTGCGAAGAGGCGAAGGAAGAGGCGAGAATGTGTCAGAAGCGCAGCTCCTAGCACTTCACACATCCCGGCTGTTCCCGGCTTGCATAGTGCTGCCTGACACAGCCCAGCCCCCTCGACTTGCCTGCAAGCTCCTCCTGCTAGGCAGCAGCAGACGGTGCAGAGCCAGGCCACTCAGCACTGAGAACACAGTGTCCGGCTCTGGCCGAAGGCTCCAGGCAGTGCCCAGTGAGGGGGCAGGGTCATGAGTGGTGCGGCCTAGGGAGGGCGAGGGTGGTCACATGCTGCCAGGGTGGGAAATGCACCTTTTGGCTTTAGCACTGGAGCTAGGCAAGAGGCAAGGTGGAATATAACTTCCCTATTTCGTCTTTTTATCTTTTTTTTTTTTTGGTACCGAGGATCGAACTTAGGTCCTTCTGCTTGCAAGACAGACGGAGGAACCACTGAGCTAAATCCCTGGCCCCATCTTTTTATCTTTTAAAAATTGTCATTATGGAGAATTCAAGTGTGTAAAAAAGCAGATCCCAGTATAGAAGGAAAAAAAAGCAAAGATGAATACCTACCACCATTTTCAACAAGTATCAATTTATGACCAGTCTTGTTTCATCTACACCTTGCCATAGAATTATTGAAGCAAATACCAAGTATTATGTCATTTTATCTATAAATATTTCATTATATACTCTAAAATGATACACTGAGGCTTTAAAAAAATACAGTGGTAGAGCACTTACCTAGCACGTTTGAGGTTCAACCCCCAGCACTACAAAAAATGGTAGTGATAGTAATAACCATCTAACCATTATCAGACCTAAAAAGACCACAGTAATTCCCTGATCCTGCTGGACTCTCATACCGGCACTACCTTCTCCTTTGCCCACCATCTCTAATGGAAACACTCTGTCAAATGCAAAGCAGCGTTAAAGGGCGAGGGACCAGGCAGGGCAAGAGTCCAGGCACTCTGGGATCTTCAGTGATGTGCTTAGCGACCTTAGCAATTTAAAAACATTTTTTGAAATAATGTAATAGACAAAGCAAAAACAGTGCTCACATTTTCATCAAACCTTTTGGCACTCACCAGTGCTACAAAAATAGTCCAGCAGAGAACCAAGAATGAAGGTAAGCAAGATCCGTTGTGTAAGTAAACAGCTGGAGGTTGGACGGCCCACGAGTCCCCGTCCCCTGCTGAGCTGCAGAGGTGCATTTTAAAATACTTCTTTCTTATAGTATTTTACACATAATAGCATTCAATATTTCTAGGGAATACATTTTATGAGAACATAATGTACATATAGAAAGTGCCAAACTCCAAGACTTTAATTGTTTTGTAATAATAGTTGTAACTTACAGAGCTCTACATTTATCCTGAAGATGAAATTAAATGGTGAAAATGAGGTTAGAAATAGCACAACAGCTGATCATATAAATGTAAAGTCGCCTTTAGGATGAGCAGGTGTCCCCGTTGCAGGAGTGGCCTGCCTGGGGTAGTCAGAGCCCGGGCGGGGAGAGGAGACTGTTTCTGCAGAGTGTGGCTGGGGGCAAGGGTGGCAGGGTCAGAGCCTCATGTTTCTGTCAAACCTTTGGCACTTACCAGAGTACAAGGACAGCTCAGGAGAGAACCAGCTGTTGGAGGGAGGAGTTGTGGGTGTGGGAAGCCTGGGTGATGCTCTAGCACTGCCTCACCTGAGGTCTGCTGAATGCTGACTCAGAATCATCTAATAAACTATATGGTCCCAGTGTCCACACTATCACTTGCACAAATAACTGGGTTTTTACAGATGCTCACCCATCACACACGGGCCACACAGGCCTCAAATACTTAATAGTGTCAGGACTGATCACTACACTTTCACATAAAGGAATGAGGTCATTTGTTAATGACCTATTGTGATGTTACAGCTTTTGATCTTTAGATCCCTTAAAGCCACATCAGGACTTTATTCTCACATGCATTTGTCCTCAACAGCCTTTCAGGACCAGTGCCTTTGGATCCATTCCAAACATTCCTGCTACTACACTGCCACCTCTTCCTGGGCCTGGCTTAGTGGCTAGAATGAGCTCTGTGCCAACCCATTCTGGAACTGGATCAGAGGTGGAAGTGGGTGACCATGCTTCTGACAGGCATCTAGAATCATTAAGGGCAACACATTCTCTAGAATGGCCAGGGACACGGGGGTGGGGGCAGCACCCTTGCATTGCTTCTGCCTGTTCACCCTGGAGCAGATACTGGAAGACTCAGCCATTCTCTTTTTTTCCAAGACCAGAGGGACAATGTAGTTGGCCAAGCCTAGGGGTCTTGCAGCAGAGCCGGTACTCCAAGACAAAAGCCTGTAGGTGCAGGTAGGAGTTAGCATTACCATAGCAACACCTCCAACCCCAGGTTTTCAAGGAAGAAACTATGATCTATCTCATTTCTTTTAAATTACAGTCCAGAGACCTTAAATTCAAACATCTGTTGACAGGGACCCAGGGCCTGTCTCAGTTAAATGATGCAATCAGTTCTTGTTAGCCTTCTCTCTACCCTCTTGAAAAGCATAAAGCAAATTACCTTTGTCACAGAAGAGGCTCTTAAACCAACCTTTTCTCAATATGTTTCAAATTCAGCATCCAATGGAAGCATATAATTACAGAAAAGAAAAGCGTGTGCTAGACGAGTTGGTTCAGGCTCTCTAAATGCAACCAAAGGGACTGCTATTGTCTTCAAAGGTAAAACATCTTTCTTAGAGCAGGCTTAAAGTCAGGCTGTATGGGAGTGGACAGGAAAGCAATCACTAGGAAATTATCCTGCTCTCAGGTTTTTGTTACTGAAATTGCACTCAGACGATCAGCTAGCTTTTTCCAAATGTCTTATGATCTCAGACTCTCATCCTCTCCTCTCCCCTGGTTCATCACTCACTTGCCTTAATGCCTACCTATAGCCTGGCCTTTCCATATTACACCTGTTACCTATGATTCCTGTTCCCTTCACCAAGCTGTCTCTACCCCAGTGCCCCTCGCAGAACATATTTTTTTTTGGTATTGTTCCTTGTACTGAAGTTCCTTGTACTTTCTATCCATACTACCTAGGGCATTCTTTGTACATTATTGTAGCCAATTATATCTTTCAATGTTTACTCAGATATGATCACTACTGTACATCTAAACACTACTAGGCACTTTTCCTGTTATCTCATAGGTACCTTGCTACTCAAAGTGTGGTTGCCTGGAAGTTTGTTTAAAAAGCAGAACTTGAGCCCACTTTACACCAATTGAATAAACAAAACTCTCAGGTCTGTCACACTCAGAATAAGTACTAATACAATGTACATCTCTCCTGAGAAGATTTTTATCCCATGTATTTTGCAGTTCTGTTATTGGATGCGTATATAATGTTTCATCTCTTGATGAATCCACCCTTTTATCATTAAAATGTCCCTCTTTGTCCTCAGTGATATTCCTTCTCATGAAGTTTACTTGCCCGCTACTAAGTCTAGCTACTTCAGCTACTTAGGCTTAGTGCTTGCATGGCACGTTTTTCCCCCAATCCTTTCACTTTTAAACTTAGTTGTGTCTTTATACTTAGAGTGGGTTTCTTGTAGACTGAATCTGATAGCATCTGGCTTTATTAATTCAACCAGATCATCCATGCTTTTGATTGGAGTGCTGGAGGCAGCACCTAACAATCTTTTATCTTGCCTCAGATATCCCCTCCTTTGGTACCGGGGATCAGAGTCACATCTTGCACATGCGAAGTGTGTGTTCCATCACTAAAGCACATCCTCTACCCACTGCCTTCATTTTCACATATTTTTCGGCTCGTAGAATTTTAGGTTGAGTTTTTTTCTCACATTTAAGAAACATCATTCCATTGTCTCTAGGCTCACTTTTTTTTTTTTTAAAATAAAAAGTCTGCTGTCATTCTTGTTTGTCCCTGTGGATCTAATTTTTTTCTCTGGCTGGTAAGAATTTCTCTTTATCATAAGTTGTTAGAAATTTAATTATGATTTGTGTTGGAGTGTGTGTATTTTTTTTTATTGTATTTGTCATCACTGGGATTGGTTTAGCTTCATGGATCTAAGAGTGCTTATAAACTATGCAAAATTATGGCTGTCATTTTAACATTTTGTTTTCTATACCTCTGCCTTATTTTTCTTGAGACTGCAATTACATGTTAGACCACTTGCTGTTATACTCCTGTGTCACTAAAGCTCTGTTCTTTGTTCTTTTCAATCTTCTTTCTGTATTTTTTAAAGTTTATATTGTTCTATCCTTAACTTTATTGCTTTCCTTTTTTTTACTTTATTGCTTTTTTCTGTAATATCTAATTTGCTGGAAATCCCATGCAGTGAATTATATATATATATGAAATTTGCATTTTAATGCATTAGAATTACTAATTTTATTGTTAAACTTATTTTAATTGACAAAAATTGTATATATTGGGCCAGGAATTTAGCTCAGTGGCACTGTGCCTGCCTTGCAAGTGCAAGGTCCTGAGTTTGATCCCTGGTATGAGAAAAAAAAAATTGTATATATTTATCTCGTGGATGTTTTAAAATACTTACACATAATGAAATGGCTAAATCAATCTAATTAACATATGCATTAACTTACCTCACATACTTACCATATTTTTGGTGTGTGGTGAGAATGCTTAAAATTTACTCAGTGATGTACATTGTTAACTATACTCCATCCAGTGAAATTTTCATTTCAAATACTGTATTTTTCATTTCTAGAAATTCTATTTGTTTCAAACATATCTTCTGGGCTGGGGATTTAGCTCAGTGGTGCCACGCCTGCCTTGCAAGCACAAGGTCCTGAGTTTGATCCCTGGAACAATAAAAAAACCTTCTATTTCTCTTTTAATGTATTCATATTTGCATTTAAATATTTTTACATATTTATAATAGCGGTTTTAAAGTCTTTTTCTGGTAGTTCCATCAACTGTCATTTCTCGGTTAGTTTCTATTGAGTGATTTTAGTCTCTGGTTATTTATGACTAATATTTTCCTGCTTCTTCCTAGGGCTAGTAATTTGAATGCTGCACAGCTATGAGTGTTACTTTATTCATCTTCTTTTAATGAGTGTTGGATTTTATTTTGGCACACAAATTATTTGAGGATCAGCTTGACCTATCAAGATCTACTTTTTAAATTTTCCTAGGGAGGCAGGCCCCACCATTCCAGGATTTTGCCCTGCAACTCCCAGCTCCCTCAGCTTCCCCCAACTCCAACCTACTTCCTCAATTCTGCAAGACAGCTGGACTGTTTGCATTTCCCCTCCGTTTACCCGCCTTCCAGAAAAATGCCTTGGCAAAAGTGTAGGACTCTCCTTTCTCTTCACTGAGGGCTCAGAGTCCTGTGCTGCCTGTGCTTGGGATCTGAAAAATCTCCACATCCCTTCACTTAACTGTTCAATTTCCCAGTTTTTAAGTCTGAACCTTGTTACTCCGTTATAGCTACACGTGGAAGTCAGGGGAGCTTCCAAAAATTTATTTTCCCAGGTACACATCCAGATTGACTGAATCAAATTCTCTAGAGCAGGGACTGAAAAACTACAGCTCACAGGCCAAATCCAGGCGAGTTTATTTTTATATGGCTGGCCTGCTAGAGTGGCTTCTGCATTTTTAAAGGATTGTAAAACAAAACAAAACAAAACAATATGTGACACAGACTACAAAGTCTAATTATTTGCTATTGACCCTTTAAAGAAAATGTTTACTGACTCAAGGAAGTTGTCTGGGAACCTGGTTCTGAAAAAGGTCCAAAGTGACTGTGTCATAGACATCTCCATGCCAGTCGGTGGACCAATATTTGGGATGCATTAGTATGGTGGAAACAATGTGATCTTTGGAGCCAGAAAGATTTGGATTTTACTTTATGACTTTGTATAACTGCTCTTAAATAGCTGTGTATTCAGTTGTAAAATAATTGATGCACAGGAACAAGGATGTGAAATAAGGTATTCAGTAAAACGTGTGGTACAGCATAGGCCACCATATGGATTATCTTTTAATTTGTTGAATAAAAAGCATTCAATACCTAATTTCCTCCTTTCTTTCATTAGCTGAACATTTCTTGTGAAACCCACAAACTGCTAGCTCGTTCTACTAAAAATGTGTTAACCTCCTTATACTCCTCACATCATTTAAAACTTTTCCCACTATCCTCAGGGGCCCCTGATGTATGTATTTCTTGACTTCTCCAAGATAGTGACCTATTTTACCTACTTAAATAGACAAACCCAGCTGAGCGGTGGCTCATATCTGTAATCCCAGCTACCTGAGAGGCTGAGGCAGGAGGATAGCAAGGTAGAGTCCAACCTGGGCAACTGGGCAATCTTTGTCTCAAAATAAAAAATTTTAAAAAGGACTGGGGATGCAGAGCACTTGCCCAGCTAGCATGTGTAAGTTCCCAGGTTCCATCCCTAGTATGGGGAGGGAGGATGCTGCTGTGGGAAGACAAAACCCCACCAAATTCCATCTCCCTTTCTCTTCTGAGGGTAACCATTCTATCAGAACACCTGAATATGTATTTCCTTAAATGGCAACACAATCTTTCACTGTTGTTTTTCATACGTTAATACATACATTTTTTAAAAAGTTTGGATCCTTCTACTTAAATATATGAATAAATTGGCTCTATTTAAAAAAATACAAACTCATGCTCCTAACTTACCAGTCCATATTACCCCTGTCTTTTAAGTGTTTATTGGATTTTGTCTTGCCTATCTGTACTTTATAATTTCCACTACTTTTTTTTTTTGCTGTGCTGGGCATCAAACCCAGGGCTCCATGCATGCTAAGCAAACATTCTTTTTTTGTTGTTTGAGACAGGGTCTTGCTGTGTAACTCAGGTTGGCTTTGAACTGTGTAGTCTAGGCTGGCCTTGAACTTGTGGTTACCTTCCTGCCTCAGCCTCCCTAGTGCTGGGACTACAGGTGTGGGCCACCACGCCCAGCCAGGCAAGCACTCTAGTGGTGAGTTACACCTTCAGCTCTTTTTATTATTATTATTATTGGGCCGGGGATTTAGCTCAGTAGTTTTGCTGTCTGCTGTGCAAGGACCCGAGTTCAATCCCCGGTACCAAAAAAAACCACAAATAAATAAATAATAATTATTATTATTAATTTCAGACAAAGGTCTTGCTGAGTTGCCCAGGCTGGCCTTGAATTTGAATTCTTCCTGCCTCAGCCTTCCAAGTAGCTGGATTATAAATGTGGACCACTACATCTGGCTCTCCCTTATTTTTTAACTGCAAATCTGCTATTTGTCCTCATACCACACTTCTGAAAAGACCTCCTAAAATCCAAATCCAAAGCCCATTTGTAATTTCTCACCTTACTTGTCTCACTGAAAAACTCTCTTGACTTAGCTCCCAGGATATATTTTCTGACTTTCCAATCCAGTCTACAGAGTAGTGTTTTAATCCTCCTGGTGCAAAGATTTGACAGGTTATGCCTGAAAAATCTTTTAAGGCTGCTAGCAATCTTCAGAATTAAACTGAAACCCTAGCTTTCTGTTCAAGGCCCTCCAGCTGTAGCTTCCCTGGCCTATAATCCCACTTCTCTTAAACATTCCCTTTACTCCATGATAGTTTTACTTGCTATTCTTCAAACATTTCCAGTACTTCATTATCTCCTTATTATTACTTCTATCCTATTTTCAAAGTGTAGCTGTCTTTCCAAGTCCAGATCAAATGCCACTTCCCAGTTGGGCAGTGGTGCCATGTGACTGAAGTCTCAGCTACTCAGGAGTCTGAGGCAGAAGTGTGGCTGAGACCAGGCTATCCGAGGCTATCCAGGGCAAAACAGCAAGACCCCATTTCTTTCTCTGTCTCTGAGCCACTCAGAGACAGAGCCAATTGGATGTGCCATTTTAAATATCTGTAGATAAAGCATTAACAAAACTGCTCTATAGAGAAATTTGTGGGTTAGTTTTCCAGCTCTATTCCAGGAAATATGGCAGTATAATTTATTACTAGGCAAAACTGTTTATGATAAAAATGACCCCTAGTTGGTAAATTATACCTGGACTGGGAGAAGGGACAAGTATCTGGAAGACACAGCCCTGTATCCCCCAAACACATGTCTCTTGCAGGGACCTAGACACAATGTCTATGGAGCTCTGCTGGGAGATGGCGGCTCTTATGTGTGAAGCTTCTTAGCCAGGGTGGCTCTTGCACTTGCCTAAAACTTGGAGCGGGCAATTCTTGGATGGAACTTGGAGTAGGCAATTCTTGGATGGCTGTGTGAGTTGCCACAAAAGCTCCTATGGAGAAGTATTTGCTGCTGGGCTGGCAAGCTGTATGTCTCTGAGCAAAATGGTGTTAAGTGTGACTTCTTCAGGTCTTGTCAATCCAAATATTTGCTTGAGTCTAAAAAGGTTCTTCTGACGGGTACCAGACATCCATTATGTAGCTCACAGCTGTTCATTGTGGGGTTCCCCACACCCTTCATAATCTTTGAGATTAAAAACTGTTTCTTCTATTTAGCAAAGTTTCTGTGGTATTGCTATGCAAACTTGGATAAGTTAAATCACTTAATCCGAACCTATTCATCATTAAAATAATCATTTCCTACCTTAAAGGGTTGTTGTGATGATTAAGATATGAATATTTCCTTTGCAGCAAAATGCATGCTTAAGTGTTACCACTATCATCATTATGCTACCACATAAACTAACATTTCCCCACTAATATGGTAATATTTATTGGACCTGACTGTAGCAGACACTTTTGTCCAGTATTAGCAAGCTATAGTGGCACAAGCTTCTTGCCCCTCCCTAATTCGACTGTGTAACATTGGAAATAGCAGTTTGGCTGCGTTCACTCCCAGTCAAAGTCAACTGACTCCAACGAAATTCTTCCCCTCTGAATTAACTGTTTGCTCTCTTCAGCAAAGATATGTTTGTGTCCTCATTCTACAGTCCCGCCTGCTTGATACTTGTTATCAGCAGGTGTCCCAAGGCCTGCCCAGTTTGCCCCCTTTATTACGTTTGTAATAAATAAACACTAGATGTCCTAGGAGTCCTTTGTCTTTTCTGCCCAGAGCAGCTTAGATCAGCCCGACTCAGTTTCTCTCAAGTTTCTGTCCGTGTTTAATTCCTACTTTCCTCTCAGACGTCATATTGGCTTGCAGGCCAGGACCCCTGTAGGGGTCTCTGGCAACTCCCATTACCCTTTCCCTATACCTGACCACTCCTTCCTTCAAATAATAAAAATCTGATAAAGGACAGGGGCATCCTGATGCAAAGCTGAGGCAGCAGTATGGTCTGTCTTCAGAACAAAGCTATCTGTTCATGCCTTGCTAAAAGTAAGACAGCAGCCGGGCATGATGTAATCCTGACTTGGGAGGTTGAGGTAGGATGACCCCAAGTTCAAGGCCAGCCTGGGTTACATGAGTGAGTTCAAGGCCAGCCTGAACTAAATAGTGAGATCCTGTCTCAAAAAACAAACAAAAAATAAAACACCTCACCACCACTCCTATCCCAAACAACAGGACTAAGAGACATAATTTAGGCATTTAGTGAGTTCCTGAGAATCTATTTTTTTGGTACCGGGGATCTAACTCAGGACCTTGTGCTTGCGAGGCAGGGTCCGGAACCACTGATCCTGAGAATCTTATTTAACCAGAGAACTGGAAAAGAAGTGATAGTTGAAATCCCCCTTTCATACTCCTGTGGCCTCTTAGATCAAGCACTAAAGGACAAATGCAGCCATTACCAAGAACCATTTTAGAAATTTGCAGTTATATACCTTCCTTTTATATAAGAAACCCAAAATATAAATAAAGAACAAAAATAAAACATAGGTAATAGGATAATAGGAAGTAGGGAGATCTTTTTCAAATGGGAAGGGAAACAGAAATGGAGGGAAGAGGGAAGGACAGAATGAAAAGACGTGGGGGAAAAAAAAAACAGAAACAGAGCTTTTGCAAATGGGAAGGGGGTCAGGTATGGTGGTGCACACTTATAATTCCTGCAGGCTGAGGCAGGAAGATTGGCATGAGTTTGAGGCCAGTGTGGGCAACACAGTGAGTTCAAAGTCAGCCTCAACTACATAGCAAGACCCTGTCTCAAAAAAAAAGAAGAAGTAAGGGGATCAAGTGTTGGAAGGAGTGCAGAGGGGAGAGATAGAGTACAAAAAAACCCACATTGAGATGTTATGTACATGTACCAAATCCCCATGATAAATTGTGTACTGCAAACATGTAGTAATAAAAAAAATTCTCAGGTATATAAAACAGGGTAAAATATAGAATCAGGAATTAAATAAAAACTTCTGGTAGGTTCCACCAATAGTTAGCAGTCTTTATCACTTACTAGCCCCAAACCAAACCTGTTTTACTTATGGTTGGGGAGAGGTAAGAAACTTTCCAAATCTCATGGGACGTGGACAGTGGGTGTAGCTGGGCCAAACACTGGATGTTTTGTCACAAACTTCACTTTAACAACAAAAAGGTACTTTTCTTCTTACACAGAAGAAATGTCTATTTCTCTGTATTTCACTCTTTCTTATAATGATTCAAAATACTGTGCTTCCTTTTTGCTCCAATCACCCAATACTTAGGACCCAAATGTTTTTTTCACATTCTTTTTTTTCCTGTTAGCCCAATTGTATTGTATCTGAGAATCAAGGGAACCCATTCCCCCGATTTGCTCTAGACTTTTTTTTTTCTAATCAAGTCAAAATCATTCCTGTTAGACAGGCCAAGCGAAAAGCAGGATCATCTTACTTTTGCATCTATTTCTTTTTCTGTGAGATTTCAGCTTTAAAATTTGACTCATTCAGAGTGAAACACACTGATAACGTTTTGTTAAGTACCTTGATTTTTTATTTTTGAGACAAGGTCTCATTATGTAGTTCAGGCTGACCTTGAACTCTCAGCAATCTTCCTGCCTCAGACTCCCAAGTGCTGGGACCAGAATACCACTGTGTCTAGCTGGTACCCTATTTTTTTCTTTTGTACCAGGATTGAACTCGGGACCTTGTGCCTGAGAGGCAGGCAGCAGCACCACTGAGCTAAATCCCCGGCCCCTCAGTACCCTAATTTTAATAATTTTGACACAGTGATGCCATTTCATTAACTATTAAAGAATTAAGCACACATAAATACTTAGAATTTGGCTTTGCACAGAACAAAGAAAAATAGCTAAAATACTCTAATGTGGAAGAGTGGGGACAAGGGAGTATTGTGCCAATCATGAGCCTCTCAAAACAATGCCAATTGTCTGATGTGTGGAGAGACTGTTGGTGAAGTGGTAAAAACAGAATGAGTGTTCATGTACTTGATGACAGGAAGTTTAAGACTGTATGTTCAAGGGCTGGGGATTTAGCTCAGTGGTTCTGCCGCCTACCTTGAAAGCACAAGGTCCTGAGTTTGATCCCCAGTACCAAAAAACAAAACCAAACCCAAAAGACTGTGTTCAAGTCACACGACCAACTCATTGTCTACGTTAAAAGCAAGACTATCCTGTAGTTTTCTGTGGACTTTCTCACCCTCACAGCTCCTACATAAGAATGGGTAGTTAGCATCCAACTGCTGCAGGCTCTGAAGGGCACAAGGACCTCCTGGAAAGAGTACTTGGTTACAACTGAGGGGCTAACTTGGCTGTTGCTGCAGACAAGCTGTTCTGCTAAAGTCTTTTAAGACAGTCTGAGGGAAGATGGTGTAAAAGCAATAGGCACTTGGTAGAAACTATTTTTTTTTTTTCGGTACTGGATATCAAACTCAGGACCTTGCGCTTGTGAGGCAGGTGTGGTGCCACTGAGCTAAATCCCTGGCCCAGAAACTATTCTTGAAATTGTGAAGTTTGATCTTTCCTCAGGATAGCACTGTGCAGTATTATAGTCTCTACTGAATCTGGACAGCAAGCTGCAGCACGCAATCAGCCACAGGATCAGGAGAGGCAACAATCACACTCTACCACCGTGTTGCTAAGCTACAATGTTCTGCAGGTTCTATAAGTTTGGGGTATTAAGTGCATTTGGACTTAGTATTTTCAATGTATGATGGGTTTACAGGACACAACCACATTGTAAATCCAGGAGCATCTGTATGATGTTTATATCACCGTTAAGATTAAACCCCAGAAGGGCTGGGGATTTAGCTCAGTGGTTCCAGTGCCTGCCTTGCAAGTGCAAGGTCCCAAGTTCGATCCCTGGTACCAAAAAAAAAAAATTAAACCTTAGAGCTACAACTGGGATTCACTGATGACTGGACAAACGAGGTAAAAGCTTATTAGTTTCATATAAGCCACAGCAAGATGTGTTTAGCACATATATAAACTTTCTTCACATTCTTTTGAGTGTTGCCCTAGTGGCTTGAAAACTGATTATGTTTTGCAAGAAAATTCAACATTCAGAGACAAAAAAAAAATCAGTCAGTGAGAAAATATAACTAAAGAACATTTATTTATTTCTAAGACTATTTTTTGAGGACATAACTAAACTGTGTCATCATTCCCCACCCCATTTTCAAAAGCTTAATACAGTGACTGTTATAAAGCAGATATGAACAATCTGAAGGACTGGAACCAACAATGACAAAGAACAACTTCCATCCGAATCATCATATAAATGTTTAAGTAAAAAAAAAGAAAGAAAAAGAAAAAGGGGCCAATGGAGGTTTCAGATTGAAAAGATCCTCACATCTCACATTTCATCTAATACATTCAATCCTGGCCAGAGTGTAACAAAATGGAAAACAGGATTACCATAATACAAAACTCCCACTACAGCACGCTGTACACACCTGTGTTCCAAGCCCACCCCCAGGCCCTAATGCTTCCAACACCATTATTTTCCAGCCTGTTGGGCCTGCCGACGAAGAAGCACGTAGATCTTCTCTTTGATCCAGTCTTTGTTGTAAGGCTGGTAAGTCTGGGTATCAGCTCGGTAACTGAAGAACAGAAAAGTCAAAGTTGTAGTGGTCAGTTACTGTTGTGTTTAAAACTCCAATCTATAACTGCCCAATGATGGCCCTCATGTGCACACTTCCCTACATAAATTTAATGAAAAGTTGAAAAACCATTTATCTAGCTGATGAATTTTAACCACTATGAACTTTAAATCACCTAGTAAAATCTTAAAATGAAAAAAAGAAACCAAGGCCTAGAGCTTTCAAATGCTCGTTATGTTACTTATCTACTTCTCCAGAGTTCAATCAGAAACCATGTGTTCTTTCTCCCGCGTAGTTTCTATTTTTATAGTTCCGTTAGTTATTAAAAACCAAAAACCAAACCCTAGTACAAACTTGTTTTTGAGACAGGGCCTCCCTGTGTTGTGTAGGCTGGCCTATCTTATCTCAAGGCAATTGATCCTCTTGCCTCCCAGGTGCCAGGATTGTAGATGTGCACATGCCTGGCTTTAACTTGTTAAATTTACTGTGAATTAACTAAGAAACGTCTAAAAACACTATTGCAATGACAATTTCTTGCTGTTTATTTCCCCCTGTAAAGTATTAAGAGATGGACTTTTAACCTATATTTTAGGATTTATTTTTTGAAATAATGCTAGAAACCTATGAAGAATTATCAGAAGACAGTGAACCCCAAAACATCTTCTATCAGAAAGAAGACTGAGTGTGATAAGACTAGCATTAGCACCAAAGCTCACATGGGATTCTGAAGGTTTTCAGCTCATGGTACACTTAATAGTCAATCATAAGAATATTTTACAGGATTCAAAAAATAGAAAAGCCTTCCCACTGACCCAAAACTGAAATCTGGAAGGCCCTGAATTCTGGAGTCCCTAAGCAAAGCTATTGTACAAAAAGGCAGACAAGCTACCAGAGACTGCACACATACAAAGCCTGTATCAGTGATTCAAAGCTATGTGCACCATCTGGTGGGAAGACTGAAGTTTGCCTCCATGGGCCCCAGTTAGTCTGCCTAAAAAGACACCTCAAAGGTAGCCTAGAAAAAGAAAATATCTGACTTATCAATTATTATTTCACTGTGGCCAGAAGTGTCGTATTTTTTCTCCTCAGCAAAAAATTATATAAATGATAATGAAGATGATGATTTACTAAAGTTGCTTTCATGAAGTAGGTAGTGCTTTAAGTGTTTATGTGAGTTAATTCACTTCATCCTTTTTAAAAATCTATGAATAGGTACAATTATCATTCCTTTACATAAATAAAACAAGGCTTAAAGAAGTAAAGGAACTTAAGAACTAAGTGACACTGAACAGGTAGTAAACACACCCAAAGTCAGTTCTCTCCCTTAGTCCCTCAGCTAGAAACCTATATGCCAAATTTTAGCAAGGCAAACAAACTACCAAGTAGGACTGCTTTATATAATAAACATCATATTCTTTCTCTGAATGGTAAGGTCAGAAGCTGTTTTATTAAAATTTCTACTTTATAAACATTTGACTTTTGCTAATGCCCTTTTGTTATGAGCAGTATTTTAAAAAGTGAAATAATTTTGACTATTCCTCTGTTCATGCTTTCTTATTAAATAAGTGCTAGTCCTGTCTACTTCAATGTGTGGTAAAATAATTATAGTTATTTACATTAACACTGACAAAGGACTAAAGAAGGAACAGAATTTCTCAGAACTATCATACCTGGATGGAATAGTCTTATTTAGAACATTTCATCCTCCAACAAGTATACTCTGCCTTGGGAACATTTAAGAATCTATTAAAATGCGTGCTATTTTCCAATTAATGAAACAGTAATAAAGCTTTTTTAATGGAAAGCTGTAAATGAGAAATGTTAAGTACATTAACTGTTGACACAGGTGCCTTTGTCAGCACTGTTATGGTCAGCGAATGTAGGCTCACACAAGAACAGGCACATGCTTATAATCCCAGCACTCCAGGAGGCTGAGGCAGAAGGACTGCATGTTCAACTTAGCCTGGCCAACTTAGGGAGAACTCATCTCAAAATAAAACAGGGCCGGGGATGTAGTTCAATGTGAAGGCCCTGAGTTCAATCCCCAGTAATGCCCTCCATCCCAAACACCAGACTTTGTGGATCTGAACAGTGAAATCAACAGGGTCTTCACTGACACCAAGCTGTCTGCCTGAGTAGGAGGCACCTCCTCATTACAATAACTGGGGATGAAAATGCTCTCATATTGAAGATATTATTATTTTCATCTTTAAAAAATACAGGTAAAAAACGATAAAAATAAAACTCATACTCCTACTCTATATGACATAAAAATTCTCAATGGCCAAATTTTATAATTAATACAGTTTGCCCTGGGTTTAGTAATGTCATAAAGTAGAATTTCTATTTAATTCCTTCCTATACTGTTTTTTAGTGTAACAATTTTTCTTCTTGTGGTGACAGGGATTGAACCTCATGCTCTGCACACCACTGAGTCCAGTGCTACACTATCAAAAAATTAAAAAGGAGCAAGATGTCAAAAATGCCACGGCAGTAGATGGATGACTTCCTTGGAAACAAATACCTTATTTCTCTGGTGTATTCAAATAACAAATGTGACATAACCAAAGTCATCTTGAAAAAATGGTCTTAAATCTAAATTCAATTCTCAAAGTTTTCAGAGAACAAAAAATTTTCAACATTTGAAACAGAAACATGAATTTAATCTGTAATTTACAGCTTTCAAACACTTTAAAAACTAGATTACCATCAATCTCTTCTACCTTAACTACTTTAGCTGGAAAGAATTAGCTAGGGTCTAGTATCTTAGGATGCTAGATGTGCTTTCTGGTTTACATTTAACAAAGCACAGAGTTAAAGTTATGTTCTATCATTAGTAACATACTTATAGTATGTCTCTTTCAACTATTTTTACTTTGTATAATTTTTACATAGCCAAAAAATCAAAACACTTTTGTGTTTAATAGAACAATTTATCGTATTTGTAGAAACTGAAATTTGTAAGTTCCACAGTTTTGTGGCAAATTTTAAAAGAACGTATGTGTAATAAAAACAAAACTCTGTCCTAACTTCATCAAAGATGGAGTTCCTACTTACATTTGCTACTGATGTGCTAAGCAAGACCCCCAATCCTTCGAAGTAATTTGTGAATAGGTTTATCTAAATTTTACAAATGAGCAAACTGGGGTTTAGCAATATTGAGCTAATATGCCAAGAGAGCTAACAAATGGCAGAGCCAGAATTCAAATCCAACTACATTCAATTTATAAACTCCAGTTAACTCTTACCTATAGCTTCCCAGGGTTGAGTAAAACACCATCCTTGGTGCTAAGTTACCCATGTGTTGAGAATGAGCACCAGAGCTCAAACTATCAGGAATAGATACCTGATGTCTTGGTAAGTAATGCTTTATAAAATCACGAAGGCAACCATTAATTTTTAAAATCAGTAAATGAAAGAATGAAGCGAGGGTCTGTATTGAACTCTATTAAAATCTTCAGTTCCACTTGGAATATCTAGTCAATTTCTAAATGTGAAAATTTACCAACACCAATATACCTTGGACCATACAGATCTCAGAGTTTCATCAAATAAATAACTAAGATTTCTAAAAGAAAATACTATAAAATTTAGCCTGTAATATATATTCTTTCACTTTTGTTTAGATCATCCTATTGTTTCAGAATATAACTCATTAACATACGTAAGGGAAATGGAAAACTACCAATTTAAAAAAAAACTATGCCTTAAATCATTATGTGGGTGACATGCATTGATAAAACAAATACAGTATTTACTCAGTGCTATGTGTAAGATATTATTCTAGACACTGGCAATGTACAAGAACAATACTCCCTGTTTTTAAATCCTAGGTAATAAATATGCACACGTTATGACTTACATCTAGATGTCCCCCAAGGGCCTCATGTGCTCACAGGTAGGGCTTTTGGAAGGTGTTGCATTTGTACTGAACATGTACACTTCTCTTTTTCTTTTTGAGACAGGGTCTTGTTATGTAGTCCAGGCTGGCCTTGAACTTCCGGCATTCCTCCTGCCTCAACCTCTTGAGTGCTGGGATTACAGGTGTGTGCCACCATGTCTGGTGCTACATATACACTTTTTTCTTGTCATCATTAACTAAACAATACACTTTAAAAGCTAGTTAGGTAGCATTTACACTGTATTAGGTATTATTTAGTAATCTAGAGATGATTTATAGTATACAAGGGACGTGGGCAGTTTATATGCAAATACTATGTCTTTTTATATAAGGAGCTCCAGCACCCTTAGATTTTGGTATCTGCAGCAGGTTGGGTCCCCTGGAACCAATCCCCTGCAGATACTGAGAGACAACTGTACTTGATATACGGTAAGCATTCAATAACTATTTGCTAAATGAATATATATATATATATATATCTATGAGAAAGAATATATGTCAGATTATAAGGAGAACAACAATAGGCATTATAAACTAATTTTACTAAAAAATTTATCAACACCAGAACTGGATACTTGGATGTTTTGAGGAAGTAAAATGAAATGACCCATCTGAAACACAATCACGTACAAAAAAACAAGCTCAAAAATCCCAAGGAAATGCTTGTCTTTCCCAGGAGCCTCTGGGGAGACAGCAAGCTGCAACCAGGTTCTAGGCCTGGCTGCAGTGTGAATCCAGGATGTGCCTGGGAGTAGGACCTGTATGTTGTCAACACTGCTCCCTCAAGTTCTGGCACAGTGCCTGACATGTACTATAATAAGTGATCAAGCAGCCCCTGACTGTCATTTCATCCCAAAGTGCCCCCATTTTCCTCTGTAAAATGAGCTGTGTTTACACTTTCTCATTCTGCTTCTTAGTCGTACTGGTAGTAAGTGGATTATCAAAAGGAATGTTAACAAGCATTGTTAGAAATTCAAAATATCTGACAAATCTGAGAATAGATAACATACAAGTCTAAAGAAAACTCATCTTAATAAACCAAAATATACATGTTTACATAGGCCAGGATTGTAATTAATTTCAATTCTACTTATACTTTAAGCTTTCCAAAATGCCCTGAAAAGAGAATACTAGTTTTAGCCCAAAACCATTTAGGACAAAGGCTATAAGGGGGTGGGGAGAACTATGAAAAGGATCATTAGGTTTAAGGAACAAAGAATCAGGATATGGAACTTCTCTATTCCTATTCCCTGTATCAACCAGTAAAGTTTCTTAAGATATTCTTGTGCCCCTGGCATTACGTTGCCAACTTAACAATATGTAAGTGAAATATTTCATATAGTATACAAAAAGCAAAGATAAGTGTCAGATAGTTAACCCCTAATACCATAAGTCATCTCAAATAAATGATAGAAAAATACAAGTTAAGAGATATGGTGGCTAATACTTACACAAGGCAACTGAGGTCTGCCAGATCATCAATAAAATCAAACAACTGACTGATATCATATGTGATAGAGGGGCTGTTGGGGTTCATTCTCTTCAGATGTTCTTCATACATTTTACAAACGCCTAAGAGAGGGAAGAAAACCCAAGAATTTACAACTGCATAAACTACTACAAAGGAAGCCAGGGATTTATTTATTAGCTCAGTGGTGCCACTGCCTGCCTCGCAAGCGCAAGGTCCTGAGTTTGATAACCGGTACCAACAACAACGATAAAACTACTACACAGGAGTAATGTTACATGTTGACATTCATTTTACTAAAGTTGGGCAGAAAAAGCTTTAATTATTGCCACTAGCAGTTTAAAAAATTTTATAAAATCATTAGAATGTTACTATTTTGTGCCTTAATAAAATGACTACTTCAATGGAGCTAAAGGGACTTTAGTGCACTTGACTAGAAGGCATGAAGTCCTGGGTTCAATCCCAGTTAACACAAAGAACAAACAAAACCAGTAGCATGTGGTTCTTAATATCAAGTTCAATAAATATCCCTAAGGCTACAGGGTATATATAGGAGACATCAAACTTTGGAATGATGGATGAGAAATGATAGAACTTCACTATTTTGCCTTCAAATTCTGGTGTAACGGGGGAAAAAAACTAGAAATGAGGTTAGAGCTTATTCTAATTTGGTACCCAGATCCTGAGCTTTAGATTCAGAGAGACCTAAATTCCAACTATGCCTTTACTAATCATGAAGTATTGGGCAAATGACTTCAGCTCCATGAACCTTTACCCTTCAAACAGAGATAACAGTTCTTCATAGGGTTGTGAGGATTATGAGTAACTGCATATGAAGCGTTAACACATGTAATAAGCTTATTAATATTCTAATACAATAAAATGAGTAAAATCCCATTAGAAATGTTAATTTCTACAGAACATATTGTCCATTTAATTTTTACTCAGTGAAACAATCCTCTTTCATTCTCAAAAAAGGGAAACACACCTTTTCATTCCATTCCGACTACTAACTTTTTTTTTTTCCCAGTACTGGTGATTGAACACAGGGCCTTCATGCCAAGCTACATCTTCAGCCCTTATTTTTTACTCTGAGTCAGTGTCTTAATAAATCGCTAAGCTGTCCAGTCTGGGCTTGAACTTGCTATCCTCTTGCTTCACCTTCCTAGAGTGCTGAAATTGTGTACTATCACATTCAACTACCATGGAATACTTTTAAGACTAGTATGATGAAATGGACAAAGCAACATAAATGTTAATCATGTGGGGAACTGAGTGTGGCGGTGCATGTCTGTAATCCCAGCACTCTCAGGTTTGAGGTAGGAGGATGGCAAGTTCAAGCCCAGCCTAGTAACTTAGCAAGACTTGTCTTGAAAAACACATTTTATACAGTAACCCACAGGCCTTTATTGTACCTTAACTTCCCAAATTTCCTAATGAAAAGCAATATTCAACCACAGAACTATTAAGCAACTGTCTTAGGATTTTTGATTGCTATGGGTACATTACATTATGATCACATAGTATTACTCATACGTCACTAAATGGAAAGGAAATAAAAACCAGGAAAATGGATTCAGCGCTCATCCTAAACAGGCAATAATCCACAGCTACCATCATATTTAATGGTGAAAGACTGGATGCTTTTCTGCTAAGATTAGAAGATTGGACTATCCACTCTTGCTGCTTCTAGTCAACATTTCATTACAGGTTCTAGCCAGGTTGATTAGACAAGCAAAAGAGCTAATAGGCATTTGTTTCAGAAAGGAAAAAGCATCATTATCTATATTTGCAAATTATATAACCTTGCAGACAGAAAATTTCAAGGAAACAAACACTCCCCCAAACTCTCCTCCTTTAACAATTGAATAAGATCTTGTTTCCTAGTGGACTTGGTCACTAAATGAAGACTTGTATATATACAGTAGATACGTTACAATATTCAGAGCAAAGAAATGGTCAAAGGAAACTCCAATTCGATGACTTTGCTTTTACCTGTGTAACTCTTACATGCAGTACTGTAATGTATAACAGAACATAAAACTACAGTACTGTACTATATATTACAACCAGCAAAAATTACAGTATTGTATAAACAAGATATACTGTTCAAAAAAGTGGGGGGAGATGGGTCGTATGTCCAACCAGTCATTAAACAGGTAGGTCATTAAACGAGGAATATCTGTTTGTTGCAGGATATAAGATCAATATGTGAAAATCAATTGTAAACCTACACTGTAACAATGAACAATCTGAAAATGAAATTAAGAAACTCCATTTATAACAGCATTAAAAAGAATAGGGCCAGGGATTTTGCTCAGTGGTTCTGGCGCCTGCCTGGCAAGTGGAAGGTCCCAAGTTTGATCCCTGGTACCAAAAAAAGAGAATAAAGTTCTTGTCAGTGGCACTGTGCCTGCCTTGTAAGCACAAGGTCCTGAGTTTGATCCCTGGTACCAAAAACAAACAAAAAAGAATACAGTTCTTGGTAATAAATTTGCAAAGGCACAAGACATACACTGAAAGCTATAAAACGAAACTGAAAATAAAGATCTACACAAATGGAAAAGCATCCCGTGTTCATGAGTTGGAAAATATTAAGACTGTAATACTCCCTCAAATTATCTATACATTCAATGCAAACCCTATGAAACTCTGAGCTACTTTTGCAGACACTGACAAAGCTAATCCTAAATTTGACATGGAAATGCCAGAGACCCAGGTTAGCTAAAATAGTCTTGAAAAAGAATGAAGTTGGGAGATTCATATCTCTGATTTTAAAACTTATTATGAACCTACTGCAATCAAGGATGATACTGACCTAAGGATAGGCACATAGACCAATGGAATACAAATGAGTCTACATAAACCCTCACATTTCTTCACACCATTAATAAATACTCAAAACAGATCAGACAGCTGTAAGTAATTGCCCAAACTATAAAGTTCTTGGAAAACAACAGGTATCAACCTTTGTGATATTAGATAAGACAATGGGTTCCTAGATAACACCAATGCATGAGAAACAAAAGAAAAAATAACACAAGTTGTACTCATGAAAATAAAACTTGTTTCCAAGAATGCTATCAAGAAACTGAAAAAAACAAACATCAAACTGGGAGTAAAGTATGTGTTAAAGGACTAGTATCTGTAACATATGAAGCACTGTAACTCAACAATAACGAAAGCAAAACAAAAAGAATGTACAGAAGATCTAAATAGACACCTTTCTATAGATGTACAGACGGCAAATAAGCCTATGAAAAAAATACTCAAACATTTTATGTAACTGAGGAATTGTACCAGGAATTAAAACAATGAGATAACAACCACACACAGTTATTAGAATGGTTCAAATCTAAAACCATGACAATACCAAATGTTTGCAAAGACATGGAGCAAAAAGAGCTCCCATGTACTATTTGCCCAAATTAGTTGAAAACACAAATCCCCCAAATTCCTACATACAAATGTTTACAGTAGCTTTATTAGTAATTGCCAAAAAATGGAAGCAACCAAGATGTCCTTCAATAGGTAAATAGATAATTAAACTCTGCTACATTCATACAATGGAATATTATTCAGTAATGAAAAGAAATGAGCTATAAAGCCATGAAAAAACAATGAAAAATCTTTTTTTTTTTTTTTGGTACTGGGGATCAAACTCAGGACCTCATGCTTGCCAGGCAGGTGCTGTGCCGATGAGCTAAATCCCCAGCCCTGGAATGTTAAAAGGATACTACTAGGTGAAAGAAGTCAATCTGAAAATGCTAATGCTTAATTCCAACACGACATTCTAGAAATAGTAAAGCTGGAGACCATAAAAAAAAAATCAGTGGTTGTCAGGGACTTAGGGATGGGGAGGGCAATACAGGTGGAATATAGGATTTATTACAGAATAATAATTAATAATTATCACAGAATAATTATTCTCTGATACAGAATGATACATTATATATAATATCATGTTTCTACCATGATACAGTCATGGTAGAAACATGTCTTTATACATATGTCAAAACCCTTAAAATGTTCAAAGTAAAGTGTGAACATTAATGTAAATTATGAGGTTTAGTTAATAATGTATCAGTGTTGGTTTATCAGCTGCGACAAATGTGTCACATTAACGCAAGATACATTAATAAAGGAAACTACTGGGAGAGGAAAAGAAAGAGAAATTCCATGTGGGTACTGATTCAATAATTACACTTCAACATTTCTTAACTTTTTTTTTTGAGGTGCTAGGGAATCAAACATGCTACGCAAGCTCTCTACCACTGAGCTATACCCCTAGACCCTCATTTTAAAATTTGTTTTCTTTTTCCTGGTACTGGGAATTGAATGCAGTCTAGGCCAAGTGCAAACTAGGCAAGTGCTCTACTACTGAGCCACATCCCCCAGATATTAACTTTTTATATAGAAAATAAATCACCACTTCTAGTCTAAAAAAAGAGAAAAGAATTATGAAGTCATGAAAACATATGGAACAAACTTAAATGCCTATTGTTGCATGAAAGAAACCAGTATGAAAAGGCTATAGGCCAGGCGAGGTGACATGTGCCTAATGATCTCTGCTAGTCGAGAGACTAGGGAAGGACGACAAGTTTGAAGCCAGCCTAGGCAACTTGTGAATCTGTCTCAAAATGAAATGGGGTGAGGCTGTAGCTCAGTAGTAGAGTGCTTCCCTAGCATGCAAAAGGCCCTGGGTTTAATCCCTAGTACCGAGAGGGGTAGGGGGACAGAGAGAGACAGACATAGAGTGAGATATAGGTGTTAATAATTCAAACAAGTACAGGCAGCCCTTCATTTACATGGGTTTAGCATCCATGGATTCAACTAACTGGATACCATGTGAGAAAAAAACTGCATCTGTACTAAACACACTTTTTTCTTGTCATTATTTCCTAAACAATAAAGTATTACAACTATTTATATTGCCATTTAAACTGTACTGGGTATTATAAGTAATCTAGAGATGATTTAAAGTGCACAGAAAGTGTAGATTATATGTAAATACAGCATTTTATGTAACAGATTTGAGTATTTGCATATTTTGGTATCTGCAAGGGGCTCTTGGAACAAGGCCCCCAAAGACACTGAGGAACAACCATATATGACAATCTGGAAAAGGAAGAACTATCAAGACAGTAAAGAGATTGGTGGCCCTCAGGAGTTGGGGGGGTGAGACAGGGAGGGACAAAAAGGTAGGACATGGCATTTGTAGGACAGTGAAACTATTCTGTATGATACTATACTGGTGGACCCGGCAAAATCCACAGAACTATACAACACGAAAGAACGAACCCTAGGGGCCGGGGATTTAGCTCAGTGGTTCCGCCACCTGCCTCACAAGTGCAAGGTCCTGAGTTTGATCCCTGGTACCAAAAAAAAAAAAAAAGAACGAACCCTAATGTAAACTGGACTTTAATAATAAGAGAACTCTCTGTACCTCCTGTTTAATTTTTCTATTACCTAAAAGCATATTAATTAAAGAACATAATTAAAGCATATGAAATTTTTAAAAAGACTTTATAAAATCTACAACATTACTAAAGGGTATCTCAGAAGCATGACAACTTAGATAGGAAACATTATACTAAGGTAGCAAATATTGTTTACCTTAAGGGCAAACAAAGATGTCACCAGAGAAATGGACTTGAAAAAAGATCATGAAAAAGTTCCTTGCTCTTCTCTGAAATCAAAGCAGAAAACGAGAGCAGGATTTGATGGCAGTCTGGATAGGATGACACCATCTACCTAGAAGGTAACTGGTTACAAATAGTTTTTTTTTTCCACAGGTGTACTTATGATTGGTTTTACTTGGACATATTATAAATCTAAGCCAGTTAGTTTTGAATAATCACAAGTGTTAAGGACATGTTCGGCAGCAAAAACAAAGTGGAAGAAGTGATGAAAGGCTGGGTGTGGTGGTACGAGCCTGTAATCTCAGGAGGCTGAGGTAGGAGGATCACTGTGAGTTCATTATATAACAAAACCCTATCTCAAAAAATTAAGAAGAATGAACAATTTGCTAGAAAATATGTGGGGCATGCACAACTGGTTAACTCAATATAAAGATTAAACATAAGGATAAAACTGAATGGTGAAAATCCAATTTATGTGCTCTAATGGCTTCCTGAGTAAAGAAACGATAATTCTCTTCATGGTGGTATCCCCGTTCATCAAATACACAATAAATTATGTTGATGTGTTGTTTCATTAGCATTTTCCTGGGCTGATTATTTTTTTTGGTACCAGGGATAGAACTTGGGACTTTGTGTTTGCGAGGCAGGCAGCGGAACCACTGAGCTAAAATCCCCGGGCCCTTCTGAGCTGATTTTTATTCTCTAACAGAATTCTGAGGCATTGTAACCAAATCTTAATTGCTTTTAACATTTATTTGTTTAACAGAAGAACTATCAGGTGTTGAAGGCATCCCAGAGGCTGCCTTAACAATTCTAGTGTTAGAGTTTAACCAGAAATATACAAGGAGTTCTGTAAAATATTTACATAATGAAGCACAGCATAATAAAAGAAATAACAGAATGAGGAGCTTTGGAAAGTCACTGAATATATGCATGAGCTTGATTTAAAATAGTAAAATAAGGGCCAGGGATTTAGCTCAGTGGTTTCGCCGCCTGCTATGCAAGCGCAAGGACCCGAGTTCCACCTCTGTACCAAAAAAAAAAGAATGTAAACACCAAAATAGTAAAATAATATTTGCAGCAGGAAAAGATGGCATAATATATGAAATATTCAACAAATATGGCCTATTTTAAATACCTAGTTTCCCTGCTGAAATTAACAATTTAAGAAATCTAGAGGAGGGCCGGGGATTTAGCTCAGTGGTTCTGTTGCCTGCCTCGCAAGTGCGAGGTCCTGAGTTCGATCTCTGGTACAAAAAAAAAAAAAAAGAAAGAAAGAAAAAGAAATCTAAAGGAAAAAACCTCCCAAATATAGTTCCTAAGAGGATAGATATATACATATTTTTTTGGTGTGTGTGGGGTACTGAGTATGACCCCAAAGGCATTCTACTCCTGAGCTATATTCCCAGACCTTTCTATTTTTTGAGATAGGGTCTGCTAAGCTGCCCAGGCTGGCCTCAAACTTGTGCTACTTCTAACATAGCCTCTTGGGTACCTGGGTGACATACTTTACATGTATAGGCATAACACATTTTAACAGTGAATATCAGGGGAAAAAACTCAAAGATCTTTACAACTGGACTGATGTGAAACTTACTTACCTTCCATGCATTCATTAACAGACTCATAGTCGGCGTAAGTTCTGCCTTCTGGCCTCTTGGTAGGTTGCACCAGCAAAATAGTGTGAGACTGTAAGGGGAAAAAGTGATTTCAATGTGAAGTTTCTAATTTACAGTTGAGAAATTCACAGTATGATATAAAATCCAAATCTGTGACACAATAATGATTGAATGATTGTTAGTTATTAAAACATAATTAGGCTGCTCATCCTATGACTTTGTTCAACTACTAGCACTTATGATTTACAAGTCCCTTAGACAGTTTTCCCTAGTCTCTGGGTCTTTAGTGATTGCGTTCTCAAATTCCAAGTATACTTACTAACTATAAGTACTCAGCAAAAGTGACCTTCTACTGGCTTTTCTTCTGCATCTTTTCTTCCTAACCAAATTATAAACCTGCTACAGTTTTCTGTCTCCATGGGTCACTATCTCTAATGAACTCTTATGAACCTTATGAATCGCCTAATAAAAATTAAGATACTGACTCATGAAAGGAGATAAAAAGGGAAACATTCATTGCAAACACTTTGTAAAAATCTATTTTTTTTCCTAACAACAGTGGAATCACATTTTACTCAGGGGTTAGATTCTAACATCAAGGTCTAAGGTAAATTGGCAATATAAAATTGATATATATAGTAAATATTACCCCCCCAAATCCATTAAGCTATCCACCTATTAGATAACTTAAAGGGCTCTTAGGGCTGGGGATTTAGCTCAGTGTTTCCAGCACCTGCCTTGCAAGCGCAAGGTCCTGAGTTCCATCCCTGGTACCAAAAAAAAAAAGGGGGGGGGGAGCTCTTGTACCAAAATGACTTATTTCATTTCATACTCTCTGGGGTGAATTTTTTTGTTGGAGGGTCAATTTCCAGGTTTCTCAACTTTGACATTATTACATTTCGGGCTGGATGATTCCTTTGAGATGGTCCTGTGGTTTCAGAATGTTTTAACAGCATACCTTGCCTCTACTCACTAGATAGTACCACTAACATCTTCCTCAAACTTGTGACAACTAAAAATCAGATACTGTTAAATGTCCCTGGGGGAAGCATTTTATTAGATTTGCTATATATTATACAATTTTAATAAGTCAGCTATTTAAAAAAAGGCAGTTTCAACATGTCATTTGTTAAAAAGAAAATCTTACAGCCGGGGATTTAGCTCAGTGGTTCTGGCACCTGCCTTGCAAGTGCAAGGTTCCGAGTTCGATCTCCGGTAACCCCCGCCCCAAAAAAGAAAAGAAAATCTTACAGAAACCACACAGGCATTCTTGCAACAGAGCTTGCCCTGTATACTAATTGTAGTAGTTGCTATCATACTCATTTTGTTCTTATTCTAATACAAACAAAAGGAGTAATTTATTTGAAAAGTCAAACATATGGAAATAGTTATACAGAATACTGATTTTTATATAGTCTTTAAAGAAATCTGTGGGAAACGTTAATAATTTTGATATTCACTGCCCACAGACCAGGATTAAAAAATACTATAATGGAATGTGACTAAATTTGCAAAATGAGTCAAAACGCTTATCACTTTCAAGTGGCAGTGCATTTCTGTTAAAAATATTTTAGAGACTTCAAGATTTGGTCACTTTAATCTTTGCAGCTTATTCTCAGAATCCTTGGGTCTTATTAAAAACTCAAAAATATTTGTCTTATCAATTATTTCCTCCTAAACAAATTCGGTCCTTCCCTTTCTTACAGTTCTTTCTCAGGGGAATGACCAGTGCCAAATATATACACGTATGTATTTTTTTCTATTTACCACAATGGGCTAAAAAGACTGTAAAAAGTTATACAAGATTTCCTTAATAAAAGCCTTATTCGTTCTGTTGATCAAACAGTGATTCTTTTTGAAGAATAATTTTTTTCTAAGGTCCCATAAAAACGAACGCTAAGAACAGTCATCCTACTATTACAGAAATATTTGCTCATTAGTTTCAAATGTTTCCCTTGAACTACCAAAAATTAAAAAAAAAAAAAATTAAAGCTATCACTCTTGTCCAATGAGGATGGACTGCTGATATTAGCTGCTATCACTTTCTCTCTTTTTTTTTTTTTGGTACTGGGGATCGAACTCGGGTCCTTGAGCTTGCGCAGCAGGCGACGAAACCACTGAGCTAAATCCCCGGCCCAACTTTCTCATATTTGAATCTAAACATTTTAACACAATACCAAAACAAAGGCAGAAAAAGAAGGCAACTCAAGAGTAGAGTGACTTGGCCAAGGTCACACTGCTGGGTATGTATGGCATAACAGGAACTGAAACCCAGTCGTCAATTCGCGGTCCTCCTTCGGAGATTACGTTGGGTCAAACACCGACACATCTCAACTGAGAAAAGTACAACCTGAAAAAAGTTCCCCTCTAACAGTAACTGCACGGGATAACCGGCTCCTCATCCCCGCGAGCGCCTCTTTTTTGTTGATTTACACACAGGAGGACGCCAAAAAGCACCTACCCACTCCCCTACCAGCCCGGCCGGATTCTGGAGAGCCCGGACTCCCAGCTGGGCCTATCGGTGGCGACTCTAGCCCCATGAGAATGTAAAGTTAAGAACAGGGCTGGGGGGTGGTAGAAACGCCAGATAAAGGCACCGAGGGGCTTTAGAAAGAGAAAATACTTTTTCCGGGTGAGGAAATACTACAAAACCAATACGACCCGCCTGGTCCACACTAGAGGTACAATAAGCTGCCGAACGTTTCGGGACAATGTTTGTCAGCTATCCCCCGGCCATTGTTCCTACACCAGGCTAGAGCATTTCGAGGGAGAGAGCACCGTCCCAGACACCCTCGCCCGAGCAGCGACGAGGAGAAAGTATCCTCAGGTCGTGGCACGCCTTGACCCAGCCAGCAGGCGGATGTGGGTCCGGGGCCTACAGCTAGGCCTACGTCTCGGCGGCGGGAAGGAAGGGTCGGCCCGCGCGCGGGAGGAGCGGGGAGCAGCAAGCTCGCGCTGGATAGCAAGGGCGGGAATAGAAGATGTACAAGCAAAGGGTCACCCTGCAGGTTAGGGGCTCCGGTAGCCACTGAGGCCTTTCTCACCATCGCGCCAAACTCTTTTTCTTGCAGCCACCGCCGACTCCACGAGCCACACACGAGTTCAGCCGCAACGCCGCCACAGCCAATCTCCTCAAGAGAAGCTACCGGAAGTCGTCCAGAAGACCATAGAGGTGAGCACACTTCCGGCAGCTAGAGAAGATGCTGGCTCAGTTTCAGCCATCTTGGGTAAGGGCGATCACTTAAGTAAGGGAAAGCTTTGGCGCTTTAGAAAAAAATTGTTTCTTTCAAGACTGTCTTCTGTATTGTAGTGCTTAGGCACACGCTAAAGTGATCATCAGTTTAGAGAATGGCCCCCAAACATCTTTCATTAGCCCTGTTCAAAAATGGCGGCAATATAAGTTTCCCGGGCCACAAGTCGGTTGTAACCCGGAAGTGACTTTCTAAGGAGGGGGCGTTGAGACAATCCGGAAGTGAGTGTAATGAAGCGGTGCCACTTGGCGGCCATGGCAGCTGTAGTATTGCCGACTCCGGGTCGAGGCCCGGCGAAGTGGAATACCACGGGCAGTATCGGGTATAGGGGAGAGACATCTTTATGTCAGCTTAGCTGGTGAATCCCTACGGCCCATCGTTACAGACCTGCAAGACTCCTTTCCCCGGTCTAGAGTCGGGGGGGAGTGTGCTGGGACTGGTGGGCTGGTCCCAGTCCTGGGGAGTGGATCGGCTGCAGGGCCATCCGAGAAAAACAGGCGCCGAGACTACACAGAGAGGTTCACTTGGGTTTTTCTCCTTTTCCTACTATACGAGACGTGTGTGTAGCGGGGGAGTGGGCCGTTGTATCACCCTCATTCCGAAGATTGAAGAAATTGCTCTTTCTCACAATTTCCCCATCTCTGTTAACCCACGAAAATCCAGTGACTGGCATCTACGAACCCAGGGGCTGGGATCTAAGAGTGCTCAAAGTTTTCTCTGGTGCTAGTATCAGCAAAAAGTGATCGTTTCCACTTACAGAAAAGTGCCTCGTGAACACATCTGGTGAGAAGGCCTAAAGAACGGAAAAGTCCATTTGTTTTCTTGGAACCACACTGCACGTTTAAAGAGACTAAACACCTTTTGAAGCGGCTGGAATTTTGAAGTCTGGTGTTGGTGGGTGAATAAAGGAGGGCAGAATGGATGATTTCATCTCCATTAGTCTACTCTCTCTGGCTATGTTAGTGGGATGTTACGTGGCTGGAATCATTCCCTTGGCTGTTAATTTCTCGGAGGTAAGAAATTCTCGATTTTCTCCTGGCTGTCAGGAGGGCTGCTAGGAAGTAGTGACAGTTACGGAGGGAAGCTGCTTTCCTAGTTAATCTCAGCGCTAAAGTCTCATTAAGGAAGACTTTTTTTTTTTTTTTTTTTTAAGATCAAAAGACTTTAAGTACAGCTACAAACCTCATATTCGGCTCTAGAAATCTTAACCTGGGGTGGGTACTCCCCTGAAGATCCTGTAGTATTCTGAATGCCATGAAATTGGATAAAAAAATATATGAGACTCTGTGCATTTTCCTGGAGAGAGGTACCCTAACATTTCTGTTGATTCTCAGAGGTTTCAAGGAATCAAGGTACCAGATTGTTATCAAGAAAACAAATGGAGAATATTATTTGTCCACATGAGCTGAAATCAATATAATTCTCTTTTTGGGAAAGTCAGGCATACATTTTTTTTTAGGTATACATTTTTAAGGAAAGCAGTTTGTTCCTTTTGGTGTACCTATATACTACTGTCAGTATAATGACTGTAGTTTAACATGTAAACTGAAAGTTTACCGCACGTAAATTACTTTGTTCTCTGCGGAGGATACTGGGAGTTAAACCTAGGGCTTTCACACTGAGCTACATCCCCTTATTTATGTTTTTAAACTTTGAGAAAGGGTCTTGTTAAATTGCCTACTCTGGCCTCCAATTTGAAATCTTCCTGCCTCAACCACACAGATTATAGGTGTGTGCCACCACACCCAGCTAAATTAGGTTATTCTTAACTCCCTTCTAAAGAAGCAGAGCATTGGAGTGGATATTCTGAGGTTGTTTTCAAATCTTTTCGCTTAGAAACGAACTTTTAGTTAATATGTATTGACATTTTGGTTAACTTTATCCATTATCATTACTTAAACATTACTAGAGAGTGAAGGATAGATAAAAGTGTTCAATGAAAATATAGGTAGATTTTTTAGATTGTCATAAAGGATTCACAAAGTGCACACAGTGTTCAAAGACTTAGGAAGAAAACTACTACATTCAGAGGAAAGGAGTTTTCATGAATTTGTCCTAGAGATCAGTAGTAACGTAGGCCCTGTCTCAATGCCAATCTTGAAAGTGCTCAAAGGAAACGGGAGGTGTGGGTTAGGCTGAGAAAAAACTTGAAGAAGAGACTTTGTTGGTGAAAAAAATAGCCTGGGGCGGAGAGGAAGGTGGGACTAGGCATTATAAGTTTGACCAAAACTGGGAAGCCCACACAGCTAGACGGAGGTTTGAATTACTGTCCCATTTCTGTTTCCTTTTATATCTTTACCTCTCTGTATCTAATACAAGATTTTAAAATATTATGTGTGTTAAACTTTCTTCACTTAAAAACTCACTGAGGTACAGATGAAGAAACTGAGACTCAGATTATGTAATTTGGGCAAATTCATGAAGAATATTAGAATCAAGCTGTTTAAATCTCAGTACTTCTGACTCAGAGCAGTTCTTGGCCATTCTGTCCATTGCTGTAAAGGTGTACAGTAGATGTACAAGGCAGCCCATATACAAATCAATCAGTAGAATGGTTTTATTATTGCTTTTTTTTTTTGCCTCAAGGTGACAGTTGGGTAGAGCTGAGTGGCAGCGGACAGTCACAGTACTCCTTGGCTTGTGAAGCCCGCTTCACTCTTTTGGGTTACCTGCCTGCTTAGTACTTTGTGAGCCTGCTCTCCTTCCTCTAACATAAACAGATTTGCCCTAGTATGACTACATTAAAATTAGATTGACATTGTTAGGCCTGACATTTGTGAGGTTTGGATTGGTTTGTATGTTTAAAGATTCACTGAAGTAATATTTTTGAAGAATTATAATCAATTCAAATAAATAACCTGTACAGTTTTTTTTAATGGGGTCTCAATATGTTGCCCAAGCTGCCATGAAATCCCTGGGCCTCAAGCAATCCTCCCACCTCAGCCTCCTGAGTAGCTGGGACTACAGGCGTGTACCACCACTCAGCTAAAACTTCTAATTTCTATAAAATGCTTAACCATGATGAATATATTTATCATGTATCACAAAAGTATACCAATAACATTTTTTTGGGGGGTACCGGGGTACCGGGGATTGAACTCAGGACCTTGCGCTTGCAAGGCAGGTGGCGGCACCACTGAGCTAAATCCCTGCCCCCCCCCATAACATTTTTTTAAATGCTTAGAACTTTTCCAATTTCAGTATTTTCTCAAACTTTCTGGAATAAGTATTGAATGAGTATTGAGAGATCCAGGTTTGTACTACTTTTTTTCTACTAACAGGAAATATCTACATGAGTGGTGTTATTAACCAGGCCATTAATAAAGGTATGCCATATCATTTGTGGCTTTCCCAATTAGATAGTTAAGTGGTCTTTTTCCAGCTGTAGGTCTTAAAATGCCATAAATCAGCATTCATAATATTCGTTTGTTCCTTTACCTTCACTTTCCCCTGCCCCTCCGACTTCCCCTTCCCCTTTGGACCTTTTCTTCCTATCTTACATTATCTGTTATATATTTTGATCCTTATTTACACTTTCAGTTTGTCACGCTAGAGAAACTGTTTGGTATTTACCCACGTGTATCCTATTTATTTCACTTAAGAGTATGGCCTCAATGTTAATCCATTATAAGATAATATTCATTTATTATTATAGCAGGAGCAATGCCTTTTGAGCCATTAGAATAGAATAAATGTTATGTATAACTTAGTCAAAAACATTTTAGAATTCAACTGGAATTTTCCATTTCCTAGGAACTAAACACTTTCTGAGCTATTACAGACTGACATACTGAATCATGAAACTAGTGAGATTATAAATTTGTAAAAATAACTTCATATAAGAGGGACTTGGGAAACACAGTTTCTACCCTTTAAGAAATAGCTCCCCAAGCTTCCACACTGGCTAAATGACATCCATTTTTAAGGGAGTTTAGCTTTTCCCTAGGGACCAGTGTTATTTTTATTTTTTTAATTTTTTTGGTACCGGGGATTGAACTTGGGTCCTTGTGCTTGCACAGCAGATGGTGAAACCACTGAGTTAAATCCCTGGCCCCACCAGTGTTATAAATAAGAGGCCCAGACAAACCTACTTTTACAGTTCACTCTCATTTGCATGAAAAAATATGCTTTATATTCATGGTCTTAATCTTGCCATTGCTTTGTCATTCAATACTTTTTTCTTTAGAATTTCACTTAGAATTAGTCAGATGACCAGTCAAACTATTAATTTTTTTTTTTTTTGAGATAGGGTCTCCATATGCAGTTCAGGCTGACCTTGAACTCAAGGGAATCCTCCTGCCTCAGCCTCCTCAGTGCTGGGATTATAGGTGAGCGCCACCATGCCTAGCAATCAAACTATTAATTATGGCAGGATCAGTATTTAGAAATGAGTTAAAATCAAATAGTCTGAAATTGCCATAGCAGAATCCACTTCCCTTATCAGACCATGAAGAAGTGTATGTGAGGACCTGGGATTTAGCTCAGTGGCCCTGCACCTGCCTTGCAAATGCAAGGTCCTGAGTTCAATCCCCAGTACCTGAAAAAAAAAAATTATGTGGAAGTCTTAAGCAGTACAATAATGTATGAAAAAAGAAATAAAATGAGAGATTGAGAAAACAACAACAAAATGTATGTGATACTCCTCACCCCAAAACCAACTTTCTTAATACTTTCATGACTTTCCTCCTTACTCTTTGCAACAGCAACTCTACCTTTATGCCTAAATGACTTATAAAACAAAGAGAAGAAATCTCTAGTTTTTCAAATGTAATGGTGAATAAATAAGCAATTTTTTTCAGCATGTAGGAAGAAAAACTAAAACTTGTAAAGGAAGGCAAAAGTATGCTTTTCACAAATGAGGTCCTGTCAGGTAGCAGAGTTGGATACTTGAGTTTAACACGGTATTATGGTTTTTGGATTCAGTTCTATATACAGGTTTTTTGGGGGCACTTAATTACAGTGCTACATAATACGTAACCTACATTCCCCAGTATAACTTCAGCTTAGTAGCTGCTGTGATTGATGAATGAAGTTAGATAAAAACAGATAGCCAAAGTGGGATTTTAGGTTGACTGCCTGAGGATTATTTTTGTTTTAAATTTCTATTCCAATCCAGGGAAATACATTTATAAAAATGAAATGAAGCCGAAAACAAAAAAGAAACAAACTATAAGCTCACAGTAATTGTTATTAGGTTCAATGACAGAATTACTCCTATACTTGTAATAATCTATATGGCTATAAAAGTCTGAAGATTTCAGTTTACATACTTTTCTTACTGCAGAACAGTTTGGGTTATAGTGCCACATCTTTCATTGATTAAAATAGCATAAGTCCAAAAAAAATAGCATAAGTCCATAAATAGGCAAATGAAAGTAGTGCTCCAATTAGGACTATTGTAGAATTTAATATTATTAATAATGCACTAATTTCAAAAAGAACTGAGACAGTGTAGTTCAAAATCACTGTCACTTCTTCAGTGAGCTGTTTAACATCCTAATCTCTTCCCTTACCCTTATAGGATTGTTGGAGGATGAAATAAAATAATATAAGCAGTGCTTAACACTGTGTCTAGAGCACAAAAAGAACTTGGAAATGTTGAGAAGGATCCTTAGTACTGTACTGATTATAAACATTTTGTTAAGATTTTCACATTTGTATCTTTGTTCTGATTAAATCTGTTTGGGGCAACAGACTTCTAATAGTGAATAAGCTCCTCTTCCTCCCCCTTTCCCAACACAGAAACTCCTCAGCAGTTTGTCAGGAACCCAGAGGTCTTGTTTTAAGATTGGAGCTCAGATCCACTGAGTGTTCAGTGATCACTGGGAGAGGCCTGCGCTTTTGCTGCAGCTTCCTGGCTTTGTAGTACTTTTCTTAATATTTAACATCCATTCCTTTGCTACACCTATTCTCATTCTAAGCTTTGTTTCATCCTTTTGCATTTTAAAGTTTGATTATAACTGATTCATTCATAGTAGGTATCTTTAGGGGTTTGACTTAACCACCAAATCAAAAGTTTATTCTGTTCAAAGAACAAATTTGTTCTGTATGCTTTCCTCCAACAATTGGTTCTCTTTGAAGTAGATTTGACAAAGTTACATTTTTAAGGACTTTTTTATTATCTGGTAATTTACTCTTATTCTCTTATGGTAAGGTTTTTTACCCATTTGGAATTTCATTTCTAAAGTCTAAGATTTTAAACTTTGCAACTTTAGTCAATTTATTCATATCTGAAAAGCAATCAATATTTTGTCCTTCCTTAGATTTGACCTATACATTATTGTTTCATAAGGATCTTTGTTGATGAAACTAAGTTTAGATAAAATAAAATCTGTTTTTACAATGCTCAGGATTGCCTTGTGCATCTGGGCTATCCCTAGATAAAATAGAACATGGACATAATCTGGTTAAATACTATTTCCCTGAGAAACTTCCTTTTCTCCAGGATACTATATGGATAAACATAATTGATTTATCTGCATCATAATAATAGTTTATGGAACACTTCCTGACTTCCTGTGTACTAGGCACTGGGGTGTTTTTTTTTTTTTTTTTCCGTTTTTTGTGGTTTGGAGACTAAAATGAGGGCCTCTCCCATGCTAAGCAAGTGCTCTACCCCTGAGCTAAGCCCCAGTCCAGATGTGCATTACCTTACGTAATCCTCAGGACGAGACTGTGAGATACTGGGAAGCCTCTCATTACAAGTAAGCAAACTCAAACTTGGAGAGGTCACAGACTTCAGGAGAGGTGAGATTTGGAACTAAATCAGTTTGATTCCTAGTGCCAGAGCAGTTGATTACTGGGTGATATTGCCTTTTGTAATGAATGCTGTGCAGAGAAGGCATGAATATATGACCCATTTGGATTGGTACTTTTAGCTCTCCAAATCAGGCACGTCACTAATATTTACTTTCCACAGTATGTCTCAGGGCTTACATGTAGTGTGGCAGACTTGAAACTCCAGAGGCAAACAGTCTCAAATATTGAAATGTGTGAGAAAGAACTGAATATGTTTTAGCTGCCCTTAGCACCGCCAAGTTGGAATCTGAAGTAGTTCACATTTTGAACGATCCAAGATTAATTTCACACTTGACATCTTCAATTCGATTTATTCAGTCCTAAATTGTGCTGTTGAAGAAGTGAGATCCTTTTTGAAGAAAGATACGAAATGGATTCAGAATGTTTCTGTATGTGAAAGTCTTAACGTTTTTTGAAGAATTTAGAGATAAGACTTTTGTTGAATGGTAATGAGATTTAATATCCTTACAACTCAGTTTGGAATTCTAGGTAAATAGTAGTACAAAGTATGAGTACAGGTAGTTTTAAAAAAACCTATGATGGAATTGTAGACTCTTTAATCCTCTTTGAATAATAATATTCAATTTATAAATGTTGAACCCCAGTTTCTATACCTTGTTATATATTACTTTTATTAATTCTTTTTGGTAGTGGGCATCCATTAGGACCTCAGCTGCTAAACGTGTTCTGCCACTTAGCTGTACCTCAGCCCCTCATTCATACTTTATGCATTTTGACAGAGGCAAACTGGGGAAAGAAGATGCTAAAAGTAAAAACCTGAACAGTGCAATGGGTTTTGTTGAGAAGCATTTTAGCATCGATTGTAGTGCTAAGATTACATAGGGCAGATCATAGCTCTGCCATTTACTGGCTATGTGAGCATAGGCAAATTACTTAACTCTCTAGGCCTGTTTCCTCAGTTTGTACAGTGGGGATAACAGGAGTACCTACTTCATAGGATTGTTGGGTGGATTAAATGAGCTAATATATGTAAATTGAGTACAATAGAACGTGGCTGGGGATGGTAGTGCATGCCTGTTATCTCAGTACTTGGGAGGCTGAGGCAGGAGGATTGCTGTGAGTTTGAGGCCAGCCTGAGCTACATAGCAACTCCTTATCTCAAAAAAACAAAACAAAATAATAGAGCCTGTGTAGCATGCTAAGTTCTTAATAAATGTTAGTTACAATGGTGATGAAGAATATTCGTAGCACCTTTCTTGTACAGCTTGGCCTTCCAAGGAACCTCATTAATCTAAAGGAACAGAAAAGTAGATTGGTTGAGTAGCCTGAAGAGTAAGCATTTTATTTGCGTTCACTTGTCCTTGGGTCTTGCTTGACTTTGTGTATCTTTTTATGTCATTCTTAAAGACTAGTGTGGCACTTATCAATGTATTGCCTCTCAGCTCCAAATTTACTTTTACATTGACTGTTCTACAAAAAAATGCATCTATGCCCTATAAGTATTTTTTTTCTGCCAGCTGGTTGGATGTTAAGCCTTGTCAGTAAGAGGGTACTGGAGAGAGTGTAAGAGGAAGGAATTTTCCCTCTTGGTTCTGGTTTGCTTGGTTAGCAGTGCCTAGGCAGCTTCTCTGGCACTGATTGCTGTGGCTAGGCAGCCTCCCTGCCTGGTGCCGCTCTCCTGTGGTGCATCCAGCTTCCTAGGTGGGCCTGCGGAGTGAGTTCACAGTCTTCATCCTCCAGGGAGGCTTCCCCCTGCTGGGTTTGAGCAGTCGGCAGTTCCACTGGCAGCCTAGGAGAGCGGCCAGTGAGACGATTTCCCATGAACAGTTTCCCTGACACCCTGGAGTCTATATTGTCAGCAAGTTCCTCTGGCTTGGCACCTCTGAAACTTCTCTGTCATTTATTGCATGCTGGCCGTGCCCTCTTCAACAGGGTTTGGATCTCAGCCTCTGTGGAACGTCTTTGTGAGCCAATCTTTCTCTCAGGCCTAGGGAAGTAGCTGATCCAGTAGCTGATCCTCATATCTGCTGCTCCCATGCTCTTTAGGCTTCTCTCACTAGCCAGTTCCTTATTGCTTTAGTCCCATGTTCAAGTTATTCTTTAAACTTATTTACCCTGTTCATTATTTTGTGCTTTCTATTGATTGGACTCTTGACTGATGAAACTAGGTAATGAGAAGGGGATCAGGAGATGGAGGGGATGAAAATGGACTTAACATATGTACTACTACCAAGTCCACACAAGGAATTAAACATTGTGTACTGGAAACATGTACTAATAAAAAATATAACCACTGAGGCTAAACAGTGAATCAAGCCCAGAATAAGATAAAGCAGTCCAGCTGGGGCATGGTGGTTACTCCTGTAGTTCCAGCTGCTGAGGAGGCTAACGCAAGAGGGTTGCTCGAGCCTAGGATTTCAGGGCCATCCTGGGCAACATAGCAAGACCCTACCTATTTCTTAAAAAATAAGTTTAAGTATCATAATATATGGCAGCTGATCTTTAGGGTCAGTGCCTCGGAATCATTAGGGTGTAGTGAGAGTTATAGTCAGCTGGAGACTACTTGCTGTTTGACAGTACCAGCCCTGGTGTTGCCAAATCTTATTTTTCCAGAGCTGGAAATGCGGATTTTTATATGAAATCTCCCAAATTTTACACTTTGCCCCCTAATTGACATATAACATCACTGTGTGTGCCAAACAGTCTCTGTTTGTGAGTTGCTAGTCTAGAATCTCTGGGTGGGACCATGTGATTTCTTAGTTGGCTGCAAACTGGGAGCAGCGAACTAGAAGGGGTGTGGGAGCAAGTGGAGGAAATAAGACAAGAGGACAATGATTCAGGAAGGCATGGAGGGCTGGGGATTTAGCTCAGTGGTTCTGCCGCCTGTCTCGCAAGCGCAAGGACCCAAGTTCGATCCCTGGTACCAAAAACAAAACAAAACTAAGCATGGAGAACATTTCCAATTATTACAGAACCTCAAAGCCCAGTTGTTGAAAACCACTTAGTAAAAGGAAAAACATGTATCAGGCTCTGTTGATTTTAACAGTAACTTCGAAGAGGAAGAATTCTTACCCTGTTTGTAGATGAGGAAACTAAGCCTCAGGTTTATGAAGTAGTACAGTCACCATTTTTATAGCCTTTTAAAAATTAATAATATTTTGAAATGCCTGGCTATATAAAATAGAGACAGTTTGTGGAAAATTTAAAAATGATGATGTGTAAAAGGAAAATAAAATTATCTTCCTATTGTCCAGTTAGACTCACTAGTAAAATTTTTCTATTTTTTTCAGTTGTTTACATTTTTTTAACATGGTTGATTAGGTGATATGTGTGTATTTTTACATTCTCTCTTCTTTTACCTGGTAGTAAATCAGAAGCATTTTCCTTTATTATTAAAAACTTATTCTAAAGATTTTTTAATGTCTTCATTGCATTCAATTTTTATATGTACTTAAGTTCTTATTATGCATTTAGATTGTTTTCAAGGTATTACAGTAGCATAATATTGAATGAATATTTTTGTATCTAAAACTATGGCCAGATTTCAAATTATTTCCTTAGTGGTACAGTGATAAAGTCAAAGGACATTAAATGTCCTTGAGAAGAGTCTCTATTGCCAGTTTTTTTAAATGCATTTTTCCAAAGAAATGTAAACAACACTATATTCTCACAAATAGTGTTATCATTGTTCATTTGTAAAACTTTACTAATTTTATAGAGAAAATTTTTAGTTTCCTCAGTTCACTTGGACTCTTTTTTTTTCACTTGTACTCTTTATATATTACTGATACACTATTTATTGTCAATGTTTTCTCATGTTCTTTCCCAGTGTGTTTCTGCCTGCTTTGTTTTTGTAGTCACATGGGAGAATCATTGGATTTCCATTTATGTTTAGTTCTTTTAATTTAGAAAGGATTTTTATGTAAAAAGAAAAATTAGTTTTACTGTCCAAGATTGGAGGAAATGGCATTTAATAACGTATTTGCTAATTACTACCTCCCAGATGTTGAATAATAACCTTTATGTCAAATGAGCTAGGAAAGAGGAAGCCTATATCCCCCTGCCCAGATGTCCCTGTTGTTCACTTCAGCTGTTATCCAAGCGTCTGGATTTTGTGTTTTTTTTCTTGCAGGGGAGGTCTCAGAGTTTTGTGTGCGTGTAGCTGATGATGCCGAGTGTAAGTAATAGCAGCATTTACTCTGTGCTGAGTGTGCTAACAGCTTGCTCCTTTGAGCAGTGGTAGTAGCAGTGCCTTTTACAGAAGAGAATGCTGAAGCATACGGCACAATTAAAGATCTTGCCCAACTTCACAAAACTGCCACGTGGAGCCAAAGTGTTTTTGGCCATCTAGTTTCATGTATAAGAATTTAAACAAAAGAATTCAGGTCTGAGTTTTCTTTTTCTTGTTTTTTGGTACCGGATATCGAATTCGGGACTGTGCGCTTTTGTGGCAGGCGCCCCCCACTGAACTAAATCCCTGGCCCTGAGTTTTCTTTATTACCTGTTAATAGCAGATAATATAGTGTCTAAACTAGTATTAGGAAGTATTTGTCTTAAACCAGGTTTGTAAGAATGTGGAGAAAACCTCTGTTGCCTGAACAAGAGTTATTCTGTACCCTATGATAGCTGACCTCTTCAGTATCTAGAGCTTTCAAGGAATCAGTCTTGAAATAAGAGATGGGCCTTTGATTTTTATTTTTAGGAACCTGTGGTTGATGCTTTGAGTTCTAAAATGGGCTTGTGTTCAAGGGTTGAAATACATTATTTTCAATATCAGCAGCTTTTAAAATTGTTGGCTATATTAAGTTGAACCAAATAATTTATTGACTGTTTCTGTGAGCAGGAAGAGAAAAACCATTTAACTACCCTGATGTTTGCCAAGAAAATTAAAGTGACTTCAAAGCTTTGCCCTGATAGTTAATGGCATTGAGTGTAGCTGTTGTTTTAATTACTACAGCTGGTCGATCCTTTGGCTCAGGCAGGCTATGACTGTGAAGTTCTAAATGAGATAACATAAAACCAATGGCACTGCATAGTTCTTGTCTCTCTTGAGGAAATATTTCATTACCCTGACAGAAACTATTGCTTTGGGAACCCTCTTTTCATCTGGAACTACACTTGGAATTTATAGTTTTTCATTTAAATTTAACGTTAGTGATTCACCATAGGCAAAGGAGAGAACCTGTCAGCATTTTGTTAGCATTGATAAACACACGATTCCAGGTTGAACCCCGAGGTTGTGAAGTTGTGTGAAGGAATACAGCTATATAAATAATACAGAGCCAATTTCCAGGCTTGACACAGATCAGAGTGAGTCTAACATGATTTAGATAGTTCAGAAAAAAAAGATTTTTTGAAATAAAAATTGAAATTGTAGCCCACAGCAGTGAAGCTTATTTCTGACTGCTGGTTCTTCTTTTCAAGTGTCACCTCTGCAATACTGGTCACCGTCAAAAGGCTTGTAGATATCCATCAAGCTGATAAAAGTTTTGTAGGACAATCTTTATATTGCTTTGCTGAAGTTTGAAACAATGACTGAACAAGGTTTTGAGCTCCTTGGGAAAAGATAGATGTCATTGAAGATACATTAATGAAACAAATGACAGTAAACGCTTCCCATTTACTATGATGGCATTCCATTATGGTCCTTTATTAAATGTACCTCGAGCCATATCACAAATTCTGAATCAACTAATCAATTAAAATTCTTGATATAGTTACACTTATAAGGAATAAGTTAGGACAATTTCCCAGTGTAAGTATTCTAAAGAGGTTCCACTGGCCAGGCCTGATGGTGTATGCCTGTGATCCCAGCATTTGGGAGACTGAGGCAGGATGAATTTGAGGTCTTTGAAAAAAAGAGATTCCACTGCATTAATGAATTTGTTTATATCAGATCCTGTAAAGTAGCAGCTACTAAGACTGCAGTGCCTTGCATGGTGCTGAGCATTTCATTCTTTCATTAAGTATTTAGGGAGAAACTTTGATGTGTGCTAGATACCATCCTACAAACTGAGCACTAATCACTAAATTGTTCTGTCCTGATAGAACTAACAGTTTGCAGGGAAAGGGATAAATAATAAACATAGTGTTCAGTGGATGTTTAACTTCATTTGGTTAATTAATGTGCTTTATTTGATTTCGAACAGAACTAAAAACACTTCAAACTGCCTTTCTTCAAAGGGAAAATTACAGAATTAGATGTTTCACTCAGGTTTACCTTGCTGATCTCTTCCTACAGACTCACATTCTTTGTTTCTGAATTTTAACAGTATCATGCTCTCATGCTTATGCTTAGATCAGAGTTTTTACTGGCCAATAATATTTTTGAAATTTGGGAGAATTTCAGGGTTTCCTGCTTTTAATTTTGCCAAGTAAGGACACAAAAAAATAAAAACCAGAAACTATTGTCCCCATTATTTCTTAAAGGAAAGGTCATTTTAACACCAAAAAGTAAGACTTAATCTCAGTACAGAAAATAGTCCCTTACATTAAAGAAATAAGACTTTGTGAAGCACTCATTGTATTGTCCTTTTTCTCATTTTGTCATGTACTTTTTTTTTTTTTGGTCATGCATTTTTAGAAACTATCAGTAGAGAACAATTATAACTAGTTATGGTTTTGGTTTTCCTCTTGACATTGCTAAGGGATTTTACTGATTTACACTATTTTTTTTGTTTTTGTTTTGGTACCGGGGACCGAACTCAGGACCTTGCACTTGCAAGGCAGGCAGCGGAACCACTGAGCTAAATCCCCAGTCCCCTGATTTACACTATTTTAAGAGGTTGTGTGAATGTTATCTTTTTTTTTCAGAGTAAGATTTTACGTAATGGATTACAGGTGTTGTGCTGTGTGACGGACATTGTCTTAGAATGATTGTGCGAGGCCTCAGAGTGGGTTGTCAGCTCTAACCATCTCTTTGGCCTCTGCCATCACCTAACTTCCCTGTGTGATCTTGAGCCATAACTTCTCATCTTTGGCCTTTGGTTCTCCATCTACATGTTGAGAAAGGATGATTTCTTATGTTTTATTCCAGTTTGGGTTTTTTTTTTTTGGAGACAGGGTCTCACTATGTAGTTCAGGCTGGCCTCAAACTTGTGGCGGTCCTTCTGCCTCAGCCTCTAAAGTGCTGAGATTACAGGCCTCTGCTACCATGCTTGGCCTTATTATAGTTCTTCAACTTGGATTTTATGAGAACTTTGATGACTAATTTTCCTTTTCTATTTGTTGTTTGTTTGTTTGTTTAGGCAAGGTATTGAAGATTCAACCCAGGGCCTCATACTAGGCAAACACCATCCTGGGCCTTTTTTCTCTATTTTACTTTAAAACAGTGTTTCACTAAGTTGCCCAGGCTGGGCTGGAGCTTGCAGACCTCCTGCTTGAGCCTCCCTCATAGCTGAGATTATAGGCATGCACCATTGTACTGGGCCGGTTTCCTTGTTAAAGTACGTGTCTTGTGTCTAAAGATTAATAAAAACCCTTACTATGTCTTAGTAAAAATATGAAAAAAGCTTTTGTTCATATTCCTTCAATAGAGAGCATTTAATTGTTCATGAATGGTTAACATAAGGATGTAATGTCATGACTATGAGCTTTCAGGATTTACTGTGATTTTTTTGGTAGTGATATTAGCTGCACAGAGGCCCAGCTATTGTTTGTCTTGCTAGGACCTTTGGGGAATTGTTACAAAATTTCTACTGTAGCACATAATACCAAGAATTTGATCCATATAAATAAGTAAATGGAATTGTGGGTAATTTCACTTTGGAAACAAGAATATCTAAAATATTACATTGTTTTGAATTAACTAAAATAAAAAAGCATTTTAGGAGAATTATTTTACTTTTTAAAAATTTACTTTGTGTGTGTGTAGTACTAGGGCTTGAACATAGGGCCTTGGTGGATGCTAGCCAAGGGCTCTACACTAAGCTACATCCCTAGTCCATTTTATTTTATTTCATTTTTTGAGATGGGCTCTTGCTAACTTGCCCACGTTTGCCTCAAACTTGTGATCCTCCTGAGCACCTGGGATTACAAGTGTATGCTGTCATGCCTGACCTCCATACATGCAGTTATTGACATAAAATTTTGGTGAATTATTTTTAAGAAATATTTAAATGACAAATGAGAGTCCTTAAGGAAAATTACTGAAAGTATCTTTTAGATTTCTACAAAGATCTCTGACCTTGGTTTCAAAGAGCCGCCATAAAGAAACTTTGTTAAATTGGATAGTTCTAAAATGAATCCTTTGGAGTCCCTGGCTAAGCAAATTACTACCCAGGTCAATTAAAAAAAGATAAATATGTAAACTCCGCATGGTGATGCGTATCTGTAATTCCAGCCCTCTGGGAGGCTGAGGCAGGAGGATCCCATGTTCAAGCCCAGCATGAGCAATTGAGTGTCTTGGCAAGACCCTGTCTCAAAATAAATTAAAAGAGGGCAAGGGATGTAGTTCAGTGTGAAGGCCTTGAGTTCAATCCCCAGTACTGGAAAAAAAATTTTTATAGACTGAAAGGTACAGATCTTACTATAATTTGGTCAGTTTTAGCAAATGTATACAAATGTAATTCACATCCCAGTCAAGATTTAGGGACTTTCTATCATCTGAGATTGATTAATCTGGTCCCTTCCACTTGAGATAGTTTTATGTCACTAATTACACGAGGAAATGAGTGGTGTTCACATTCAGGGTCAGTCCATGGTTCACAGTTCACTTGGCACCTCCAAGTGCTTTGTGATGCTCTTTATTGAGTCACACAGGGCAGCCACCTTTCTGATTTCTGTCACTCTACATTACTTTGGCCTGTTTTTCATCTTCATATAAATGGACTAATAGAATATGTACTTGTTTTATGCAAGGCTTCTTTCAAACATCAGGAAAATGTTTTGGGGATTCATTCATGTTGTGGATAGCAGTAGTTTATGCCTTTTTATTGCTGAAGTAGTATTTCATTGTTTAAGTATATCACAGTTTGTTTCTCCATCCTTTTATAATGATAGACATCTGATCTACCTTGTGACTATTGCCAGGTGTGGTGGCACACACCAGAGATCCCAGCACTTGGGAAGCTGAGGCAAGAGGATCACAAGTTCAAGGCCAGCCTGGACTACAATAGCAAGACCTTGTCTCCAAAATAATAAAATAAAATAAAAATAATACTGATAATAAAGATTGTTATCATTGTTGATAAAGCCTCTATGAGTTAAGAGACTGCCAATTTTCCAAAGCAGTTGCAGCATTTTATCCTACCGGTAGTGTGTGAGGGTTACCCCTGCTGTGTATCCTTGTCATTAGTGTTGCCAATTTTTCTTTTTTCTTTTTCTTTTTCTTTTTTTTTTGGTACTGGGGATTGAACTCAGGACCTTGTGCTTGCCAGGCAGGTGTGGCACCATTGAGCTACATCCCTGGCCCTGTTGCCTATTTTTCTAAATTTGTCCATTTTAAGTGGGCGTGAAAAGGTGCCTCACATAGTTTTAATTTGCATTTTTCCATTGACTAAATGTTGTTGAGCACCTTTTCATGGGTTTACTGGCCACTCATACATCTTTTGTGAGTTATCTGTTCAGTATTTTACCCATATTTTATTGGGCTGTTTGTCTCTTGTTACTGAGTTGTAGAGGTTCTTTATATTTCAACTACAAGTCTTCTGTCAGTGCCTTAGATTGGGTTCCCTACAAAACCCACTTTGAGGCGAATTCAAGTGGGGTGTGCTCCTGGGAACAACCCCTCTGAGAGAAAGGGCAGGAGTGAAGCAGATGGGGAAGGCGGGATATAATTCAGTTATGCTCTATAGAGACACCAGCTCACCTCCAAGGAGGCATTGAAGCCGAATGGCTCTTCTGTGATATCTTGAATTTTGAGGCAAGGGGATCAGGCATCATACTTCCCTCCACACCACCCTAGAGGGTTAGTTACTCTTGCTGACTGCCTTGAGGGAAGGGGTATAGCCTCAAGTTAGTCATTTGTTTTGGGCTGAGGTCAGCTCCTCAGAGGGACTCAGCTATAAGCCATCAGTAGACCACACCCCCAGCAGCCTGGGGAACAGGTGTCTCCTACCTGAAGAGGACTGAAGTGGGCAGTGTCACCACAACATTCACCACAGATATGTGTATTTCTATGATAAATGTGTGTAAGCATACACTTATGTATGTGTGTATAGAAATACATATGTGTGTGGACATGTAGATATATAGATACATATTTATGTAGGTATATATAGATATATATGTGTAGGTATATATAGTTTTTTTTCTTCCATGGTGTAGCTTATCTATTCATTTTTTAATGGGTGAGAAAACATTTTATATTTGATGTTGAATTTTTTTCTTTTATGGTTTGTGTGTTTTTGTATCCTTGCTGAGAAACCTTTGCCAAAATTTCAGCTATTCTCCTAGGTTTTTTTTCTAGAAGTTTTGAGTTTTAGGTCTAGTATTTTATCAAAGTTAATTTTTGTGCATGGTGTGAGCTACCACCTAAATAATTCTTGAAAGCAATCAGCTCTTACTGTTTTTGGTGTGTCCCTCTCGTCACTTCTCATCTTCACTTAATTTCCAAGCAGAGTCTCTCTTATCTGTTTCCCTGGGTAGTGCAGAGTCAAAATGCCGACAGGACAGTTTTCTCTAGTAGTCTGTTCATTAGTTTAAATTGTGGTGTTAAGAAACCAATTCCAAAAAAGAAAAAAAAGAAAACAATTCCCCAAGAGGAGATAGTGTATTTGGTCAAGTTTAGTTTGACCCTGACTTTTGTACTTTTTTAGGAGTAATACTTCACATTTATGAATTAAAAGGAAAAGGTAACTTCTATGAATTGGTTAGGGAGAATGATAAATTACCATACCAGCTTCTACACAGAACTTTATGCATCTTGTTTGTGTTCTTACTCTGTCATTAGCAATGTTCTGGGGGTTATTTAGTAACTTCGAAAAGTCAAAGAATTGTAGAGTAACTCAGTATTAAATAGTGATGGAGCAGCATTTGTTATCTGCCTTCCAAGTCACTTTCTTATATTGCCTCCTATCTTCACAAGGTGTGCAGAAGTGCTCTGATTTTACAGAAGAAAGTTCGAGGTACTGAATTGTTAATTAATCAGGTCATGGATTCAGTTCTGTTTCCTCAGCCAGTGTGCAGCCACCGGCCACATTCGGAACACTGTGCCACAGTGGCTGATGGCAGCCTGTGTGCCAGGAGGCCTGTACTTGGCCTGTGTGCTAGGAAGGGAGGATCCCCGTGTGCCATAGTTGGTGTTGACACTGCATTCTCATTTTTCATTAGACACAGTGAGATGTAGGTCTCTACCACTGCCATCACCGTGCCCCTAAACAAGGAGGGCATAAGGTTTCAGCCATACAGACAGTATTTAGGAAGGCTGGTTGGGCCCCTACCATCACAGTCGGGAGTCCATTAGATTATGAGAAATAAAATAGCTCCTGTTATTTTGCTAACATCAAGGAAACTGAAATGGAAAGATGAAATACATGATATACCATGTTTTCATAAGCAACATATATAATTACCCCCTTATACTTTTGTAATGTGGGGATCAAAATAGAGCCTTATGCATGCTGAAAGTGCTCTCCCACTGAGCTATACACCATCACCCCCACCTGTACTTTCTAAGATCATTTTTCATACTTTCAAGATCCCAGAAAGCCACATTAAAGTACATTATGGCTTTGAAACTTTGAAACCTAAGCTTATATTTTGTTTGATAAGAGGCAGTCTCTCAAAGAAACCAAGATAAAAAGAACACAATTGCGATTAGGTGGGATTAAAACCACAGAACAATTTTAGTATTGACATTTAAACACATATTTAATCCTATGAATAATACATGTTCATTGTAGATAAATTATGTTTCATAAATTATTATATTGCATATATGTTTATAAAGTAAAACATTTATGTTTAATGTATGCTTTACTTGTTCCATTTTATGTATACTTTTTAATAAATATGATAGTATTAATACATATTGTTTGCCATAAGGTTTTCCCGTATACCAGTACATAATGACATTCTGTATCCATGAATAGACATTATAATGTACCATAATTTTTCATGGCTATGTGCTATGGTACTATGAGGAAATGTTATAGTTTATTTAGCTAATCTCCTTTCTTGAACATTAGGTTATCTTAAATTTGCATTCTTAATAAATGCCGTAGTCATTTTTGCTAATTTCTTTCTTAAGATAAATTTCTAGAATTAAAATTTCTTAACCACAGAATTCCTTTTTTTTTAAAACATGGGGGCAAGGGTAGTTGTAGTAGAAGATAGAGGGGAAGGAGGAGAGCACATAAGGAAGAATTCAGTCTTTAAATCTAAATAACCAAACAGTGCTCCAGGTAATTCAGTGATGGTGAACCTTTTAGAGCTTTCAATGATAACAGACACCTAGCTGGGAGTGCTCCCAGTACAGAGTAGGGGCTTCTGGGCCGCTGTACCACCACTCCCAGTGCAGAGGAGGCGAGCCACATGGTGGCCAAGAACACACACACCCCCTCCCCACCCCCATCAAAATGAGAAGACACATAAACAAGTGTCAAAACCAGACTTCTAGATCACCTACAGCAACCCCAAAGGGAAATGAGATGGAACACTGCTACTCAACCACCTGGAATCCCTGAAGGGCAACAAAAGAGGATCTGGAAAAAATGAAATCAGAAATAATTTCTCAGATAACAGCAGAGATTGTGCCCATAGTGCAA
>NW_004624734.1:31583844-31640641 GCF_000247695.1 Heterocephalus glaber | reverse complement strand
TTATGTAAAGGTGCAAATTTCCAATGATGAATGTCATTATATTGTATACCTAAAATGTACCAATAAAATAATATTTAAAAAACAGAAAAAAACAGCTGGCACGAGTGCCATAGGTTCACTACCACTGGGATAGGTTATAGTAATTCACATTCCTTCTAGTGTTGGAGAAGTGTATCATCTCTCCCTTTCATGGATAGACAGTTTCCTCCACTATTGTCAATCTACTTTTGTTTTTAAGTTATGATCTTTCTATGTTGCCCAGGCTGTCCTTAACTCCTAAGCTCAAGGAGTCCTCCTGCCTCAGCCTCATGAGTAGCTGGCACTGCAGGCATGCTCCCCTGAGCCCAGGTACTCAGTTTTTTTATTTGGTATTAATTATTTATGATGCTGACCATTTTCATGTTTATTAGCCATTGTAGCTATTGATCATAAATACAGAACTCACTGTATGATAGATACTTCAGAAATTGTTCCCTGTTCATTAATCAGCCTTTTCAGTGGTTTCTTTTGTTTTCTTTCCAGGAGCGACTGAAGCTGGTGACTGTTTTGGGTGCTGGCCTGCTCTGTGGAACTGCACTGGCGGTCATTGTGCCTGAAGGAGTACATGCACTTTATGAAGATATTCTGGAGGGTGAGAAAGAGCCTTATTTGAGACAGGTTACTGGAGGGCTGTCAGGCGAAGGTAGCTTAGTGGTATTTTAGATCTTTTGATACTTTTGACATTGAACACATCCTTAGCAGTTTGTGAATTCAGTGCCCCAATTCATGAATACCAGTTACTATTTATTTGTAATAACAAATAAATTCCAGTCATTTTAATTATAACAGTTCTTTTTTAATGCCCACTCAGAAACCCCCCAAATCCCACCTGATAGGGGTTTTAGCTTTGTGTTCTTTAATTAAGAAAATATATAGATAAACTGTGTAGATAATTAGTGACAACCTAGTTGGTAAGAACAATTACAAAATTAAAGAGGCCTTTCCTTACCCCAACATTGAATGGAGAGAACAGTACTGTGAGAGGGTAAGTGCTCAGTGGTCAGCTTGGTTCACTCTCCACCTGAGTGATTGGGTCTTTCATGGCAGCTTGAAAATCTGCTTGATTCACATTTGTGACTTAGCAAAAGTGCTTACTGAATGTCATGAAATTTTACAGTTACCCGTGAAGGATTGAAACCACAATTGTTAAATCAGGGAGCTGAATCCTCAAATGCCAATATCTGCTAGGCTTTAACAATAGTGTGAAGGGGTAGGCACCTTCCAGATTTCTTGCTAAGGACAGTATAATAAATACTTTCTTAGATCTTAGTAAAGAAAAAGAACTACATCCTTTATCTACAGTGATATTGTTCTTATTCCTGGAGTATAAATATGGGCATAGTGGTATTTTGTGGGCAAAGCAGTGGCAGATGTTATATATGAAGACTGTGGAAGTCTTATTGAAAAACAGGACAGGGACCGAGAATTGGTTAGCTTTAGAGGAAGCTATCAGAAGTCAGGAGCCCTAAAGCAGTGACTTCTTCTTTTGGTCATATATCCTACTATGGGGAAAAATGATTTACATCACTATTACACTGAACTGTGCATTTATAAAATGCACTCCTGAAACAAAAATTTTTAAGTCTGAGATTTAAAGTAAAAATATGCAGATCAGTATTTGTTTTCATATTTTGTGGATCCACTTGAATTTTTCTGGGATGTGATTATTCTACTGTAGAAATGACTATCCTGGTGTTCTAGAAAACATTTAGAACAAGCTTGAATAGATGATTTAAAATGTTTTTACTTGGCTTTGGAACTAAGAAAGAATTAAGAGTGGCAGTTGTTACCTACACTTGTGTGATAATGAAAATTCCTTTGGGGAGGGATTCCTTTTATAAGTACAGGCAGTTTCTTGGCCTCCAACCTAGCCTACTGAATCAGAGTCTCCAAGGACAGAACCTGGGAATATATATTTTAACACATTGTCTGATTCTTACCAGACAAGTTTAGGAAACACTGGGATAGAGGAATGAACTACTTCAGGTATAGTTTGGTGTGTGTGTGTTTTAATAACAATCTGAAATATAATTCAGACCCCATATTCTGGGAATAGTTTTAAGGTTTAATTTAGCTACTATGTCAGGTTGCATTCCTTTATTTTTAGTTTTCCTGAATTTTGGCCCAAAATAATTTTGTGGATTCATTTGAAAACAGATTACAAAGTGCTTAATAGACCTGCTTTTCTAAAAATAAGCATATTAGGGCTGGGGATATAGCTCAGTGGCACTGTACCTGCCTGGCAAGCACAAGGTCCTAAATTTGATTCCTGGTACCAAAAACAAAACAAAACAAAACTATTAGTCTTTCATCTTTCATCATAGATTAGTTTGCAGCTCTAAGTCATCATTTAATGTATGTTTGTTTCTTTGTACTGTGGATTGAACCTGTGGTTCTTTATCACTGAGCAAGATCCCCAGCCTTTTTTGGTACCAGGGATTGAACTCAGGTCCTTGTGCTTGCGCAGCAGGTGGTGAAACCACTAAGCTAAATCCCCAGCCCTAAAATTTTGAGATAGGATCTCGCTGACTTGCCCAGGTTGGCCTTGTACTTGAGATCCTCCTGCCTCAACCTCCCAGGTAGCTGAGATCACAGGCATGAGCTACTGTGCCTGGCCTATCATTTAAATTTTTGAAAATTATTTTTACAGGGCTGGGGATTTAGCTCAGTGGTTGCGCCACCTGCCTCGCAAGTGCAAGGACCCGAGTTCAATCCCTGGTACCAAAAAAAATAATTACTTTTACAGGCTGGGGATTTAGCTTAGTGGCACCATGCCTGCTTCACAAGCACAAGGTCCTGAGTTCGATCCCTGGTACCAAAAAATATATATATATTACTTTCACTTATATGTTTTACCTTTACTCTTTTGATGTAGGTATCCATGAGTTTTAACAAATGCATAGAGTCATATTACCACTGCAATCAAAACAACACAGTTCTATCACCACCACCCCTCACACACACACACAGAGTTGACAAAAGGATTTTTTCTTCACTTAACCCCTGGCAACCAAACCTCTTTTCTATTGTTATAGTTTTGCCTTTTCAGAATGTCATATAAATGGACTCATGTAACCTTTGGGTATGGCTTTTATCACTTAGCATAATGTATTTGAGAATTATCATATTCTCTATCAGTAGTTTGTGCCTTTTTATTTCCGAGTAGTATTTTGTTGTCTGGATGAACCATATTTGGCTGTTCCTTCACCAGTTGGAAGACATAGGGGTTGTTTCCAGTTTTGGTGATTGTGAGTTGAGTTACAATGAACATTTAGGTCCAGGTTTTTGGACGAATGAGTTTTACTTTTCTTGCATAAATACTTGTAGTTGGATTGCTAGGTCATATGGAAAGTATATGTTTAATTTCACAAGAAGTAGACAAACACTTTTCCAGTAGCAGTACCATTTTGCATTTAGTGGTTTTTTTGTGTTTGTTTTAGTTTTTTGTTTTTAGCATAATAGGTAGGTAATGGTATCTCAATTTGATTTTAATTTGTTTCCCTTATGACTAATGATGTTGAACATCTTTTTGTGTGCTTACTTGCATTTGTTGTATCTTTACAAGTGATACAGAATCTTTTGCCCATTTTAAAAATTGGGTTTTCTCATTGACCTTTGGTAGTTCTTTATTAGATATATGATCTGCAAATATTTTATCCTTATCTGTTCATTGTCTTAACAGTATCTTTCACACAGCAGTTTTTAATTCTGATGAAGTTCAGTTTGTCAGTTTTCTCACTGGTGAATTATGCTTTTGATGTTTTATCTAAACCCTGCAGCCAAATTTACAAAGATGTTTTCTTCTATAATTTTTATAATTTTAGGCTTTATATTTAGCTCTATGGCTCACTGTGATATAATTTTGAGCATAATATGAAGGGTTTTTTGTGCATATGGATGGATGTGCAGTAGTTCCAAAATGATTTGGAATCAGAAATGGAAAAGAGCACCTTTTTCTATTGAATTGCTTCACACCTTTTTGAAAAATCCACCCAACATGCCAGGCACGGTGATGCACGGCTGTAATCCCAGCACTCGGAAGGCTGAGGCAAGAGGATCACAGTGAGTTCGAGGCCAGCCTGGGCTACACAGTTGAGTTCAAGGCCAGCCTGAACTACAAAGTAAGACCTCGTCTCAAAAAAAAAAAAAAAATCCATCAAACATATTCATGTTGATCTACTTCTGGATTTTCCATTCTATTTTGTTGATCTGTATGTCTGTCCTTTACCAATACTACATTATCTTGATGACTGCAGCCAATAGCAGATCTTGAAATCGAGTAGTAGTGAATCTTTCTAACTTGTTCTTACTATTCAAATTTGTTTTGGCTTTCCATGAAATCTTTTGTCTTTCCATAAAAATGTTAGTTTGTCAAAGTCTACCAAAAAAATTCATGCTGAAATTCTGATTGAGTTGAATCTATGAACTTAAGAGAGAAGTGATATCTTAAAAATGTGATACTTTCGGCCAGGGATTTGGCTCAGTGGTTTCGCCGCCTGCTGTACAAGTGCAAGGACCCGTGTTCAATCCCTGGTACCAAAAAAAAAAAAAAATGGTACTTTCTAATCTGTGAAGCTGTCTCTCCATTTATTTAGGTCTTTGATTTCTTTCATTGGTGTTACAGTTTTAGCATACAGATCTGCACGTGTCTTATTAGATATATACCTAAATATTTCGTGCTTATATTGAAATTATACATGATACTTAAAATTTTTAAGATTTCTAGAACTATAATCTGTAGAAATTTGCTAAATTCACTTCTTAGTTATGGATGCTGTTTTGTAGATTCCTTGGGAATCTACATAATCTATGGGTTGAGACAGCTTAATGTTTTCTTTCCAATCTGCCCTTTCTTGCCCTGTTGCTCGGAGTGGACTATCCAGTATGAGGCCGAATAGAAATAAAAGCTGGACCTCCTTGTTCTCATTCAGTCATTGACCATTAAGTGTGATGTTAGCTATGGCTTTTTTATAGATTCTCTTTTTTCAGATTAAGGAAGTTCCATTCTATTTCTAGTTTACTGAGAGAATTTTCATGAACGGACATTAAGTTTTTTATCAGATGCTTATTTCAGTCTGTTAGACTTGAATATAGTCCCTCCCCTCAGTTGATATATAGTATCCTTTTGTGTGCTATGGGACCCAACTTGCTAGTTACTTTTGAAGGATTTTTGTGTCTTTATTCATCAGTAATATTGGTCTGTGGTTTTCCTTTCTGTGTCTTTGTAGTTTTGTTGTTGTTTGGGTTGTTGTTTTTAATCAGGGTGATAGCCTCTTAAGTGTAGCTGGGAAATGTTCCCATCTTGCTTATATTCTGGAAGAGATTTATAGAAACCAATGATATTTTTTCTTAGTATCTGGTAGAATTTACCATCTAGATCAGGAGTTTCCTATATTGGAAGGTGTTTGACTATAAATTCAATTTCTTTACTAGATATAGGGACTGTTCCAATTACCTGTTTCTTTTTGAGTATGCTTTGAAGTTGTACCTTTCAAATAATTTTTTTTTCCAGGCTGAAGAATATATGGGCATGAAGTTGTACATAGAAATTCCTTAATGCTTAATGTCCTTCTAATTATAATTAGGTCTCCTGATATTGATAATATTCTTTCTGTCTTTGGGAAGACTTTTTTTTCTTTTGAGACAGAGTCTTGCTACGTAGTCCAGGCTGGCCTTGAACATATACTGTGTAGCTCAGGATGACCTCAAACTCATGATCCTACCTCAGTCTCCTTCCTGATTACTGAAATTACAAGTGTGCACACCTTCTTTCTTTTTGACTTGGTTATTCTGGCTAGTGGTGAATCAATTTATTGATTTTTTTTTCAAAGAATCATGTTTGATTTCATTAATTTGTTCCTATTGATTTATCTGTTTTTTATACTACTGATTTCTTTTGCTTATCATTATGCTTACCTTGGGCTTTAATTGGTCCTTTTTCAAGTTTCTTTAGAAGCTCATTGATTTCAAATTTTTCTAAGAATTTAAGTATTGCTTTAAAATTAATGTCCTATATTTTTTATCCTCATTCAGTTCAAAATATTTTCTAATTTTCCTTGCAGCTTCCACTTTTACATATGTGTTATTTAGAAGCCTGCTATTTGATTTTACAATGTTTGAGTGGTGTTCCCTTTCACCCCACGGTCTTTCTGTTACTGATACCTGTTCTAATTTTATTTTGTTGGGGTACATAATTAGTATGATTTGAATAATTACACATTTGTAAATCCTTTTTTTGTTTTGTTTTGTTTTTTGAGACAGGGTCTTGCTTTGTAGTTCATGCTGCCCTTGACCTCACTGGAATCCTCCTGCTTCAGCCTCCCAAGTGCTAGGATTATAGGTGTGCACCACCATACCCAGCTTGTAAATCCTTTTTAATGATCTAGAATAAGGTTTATCTTGTTGAATGTTCCATGTACACATGAAAAGAATGTACATTCTGTTACTTGGTGGAATGATCTAAATGTCAATTGGATTAAATTATTTGGTAATATTGGTCTTCTGTATCCTTGCTCATTTTCTGCCTATTCTGTCTCCCATTGAGAAATATTAAAGACTCTAAATATGACTTTGGATTGGTCTCTTTCCCCTTTCATTTCTGTCAGTTTTTACTTTATGCGTAGTGAAGCTCTTTTGTTAAGTGGCTATTCATTTAGGGTTGCTATGCCTTTTTGGTGAGTTAACCTTTTTAGTCATTATATAATATCCCTTTTATTTCTGATAGTATTCCTTGTTCTAAGATCTACCATATCTGATCTTAATGTAGTCATACAGTTTTCTTTTGATCGGTATATTTGATAACACATCTTTTCCTATTCTTTTATTTTTAGCTTTTGTTATTCATTATAAAGTCGATTTCTTTTAGAAAAGATAGTTTTAGTAACTTCTAAATATCCAGTTTAACAATATCTGTCTTCCAACTGGTATATTTAGACCAGAGGTTAACACAAACTGTTTGTGTAAAGTACCATATAGAAAATATTTTAGCTTGTCAGCCATGTGATTTTAATTGGTCCTGTTTATCTCTACCATTATAGCCAAATTCCTGATTCTTTCCTGTGTCATCTTTATTCTGCTATTGATCTCATCCAGTGAATTTACTATTTCAGGTATTATATTTTTCAGTTCTAAAATTTCTACTTGGTTTCTGTTAATAGTTTGTTTCTCTGTTGAGGACATCCATTCATTTGACATGTCTTTGCCTTCTCCTCAGAGCAGTTCTAACAGCCGCTTCAGTCTTTGAATATTCTAGTATCTGATGTTACCGGGTTAGAGTGATTATCTTTTCCTTTATAAATGGTTACATTTCCCTGTTCCTTTGTAATTTTGATTGTATGTACACATTTTAACATTATAATTTGAGATGCTGGGTCCTATCAAAATTTCCTAGAGAATAATTATTTTGTTTTAGCAAGCAGCTAACCTTTTTAGATTCAGACTGCAAGTTCAGACTTGCCTTTTTTGGGTGATGGTTCCAATTTTGGTTCACTTTTCAAAGACTTTGCAATGCTACTTTGAGGTGTCCTGGGTGTCCTTGGAGTTGTGCCATTTATGCATGGAATAAGGGGGACTCCTCCCTCAGTTCTTTCTTCTTCGATAATCCTTTGATACTTGGACTCCTGAGACCCCTATTCCTGGTCCTCTGGCAGGAGAAGTTTCTCTAGGACAGTGATGGCAAACCTTTTAGAGACAAGTGCCCAAACTGCAACCCAAAACCCAATTATTTATCTCAAAAGTGGCAACACTGCAATTAAACCTGAATACTGAGGTTTTAGTTTAGAAATAACAACTCATACATTAACATCTTTTGTTTTAAAAGAAAAACAAACAACAGGCACGCCGTAGTGTTCACTGCTGCTCTAGGAGTTTTAATCTGGCTATGCTGATGCTGCCCAGCTGCATGTGACAGAGGCAGGCCTCAAGGCAGAGTGGCATGGGAAGAGAGAACAGAATAACCAGGTTTCTTTCCTACTCCTCAGTTCTGCTTGCTCTGTCCAGAAAGATGGTTTTTGTTGTTTTGTTTTGTTGATGGGTAAGTAGGAGTATTAATTGCCCATGTTGCTCCCAGGCAGTTTGTACAGATAGGACCAGGAAAAAACAAAAGAGGGAGGGGAAAAAAAAAAAAAAGAATGGGAAGCACTTCCCTTTATAGCAACATCTATCAGCAGTGCCTTTTTTCTGGGCCTCTGGCCAGGTAGGATAGGATTGCTCTTAAAGTTTTTGCTGTTTTCATTCTTGGTAATGTTTACCCTTTTGTAGTCCTCAAATATTGGTTTTTGTGTGTTTTGTCCAGAATTTTTCGGTGGGTGATTGAGGTTAGAGTGGCCTTATCCATCCTGGCCTGACTAGTATCAGATGTTTCCATCATTCCTCTTAAAAAAATAAAATATTAATATCTTTAATACCTCTTTCTTTGTGGTAACTCAGACCAACTTTTCTACATACTTCAAGGCAGGAGTTTGTTTGCATCTTATTACAGCCTATGGTTTCGTTCTTCTGTGAACTTTATAATTATGATAATTAACAGATACTTTTTTCGAAGTTCATTATATCATGTTAACTAAGCACTCTGACACTTTAATCAGTATTATTAAATACTAATTAATGTAAAAAGAAACTTCACATACTGTCCCTTAACTCCAAAATTGCTGATGATTATCAGTTTTCATATGAGAACTCTATAGAAACAGGTTTTATGAAGAGTTTATTGAGGATTCTAGTGCTTGTTTACTAAAGAAGGCCCTAACCAGATCAATTAGGCAAGAAAAAGAGATAACAGGCATTCAAATCAGAAAGGAAAAAAGTAGAATGGTCTCTGAGGATGAGGTGATAGAAAACCTTAAAGACTTGCACAAAAAATTGTTAGAACTAATAAAAAAATGCAATAAAGTTTCAGGGCACAAAATCCACACACAAAAATCAGTTCTCTTTTATACACTAATAATGAACTATCTGAAAAAGAAGTTACAAAATCAATCTCAGTTATAATGAGTATCAAAAATATAATAGAAATAAGTTTAACCAAAGAGGTAGAAGATCTTGCACTAAAAAACTATAAAACATTGAAAATAAAGAGGACAGAAATAAGATACACTGTGTTTGACTGCAAGAATTAATATTGTTAAAATATTCTAAAATACTACACAAAGTGATCTATTGTCCCTATCAAAATTCCAATGGCATTTTTCACAGAAGTAGGGAAAAAAATCCAAAAACTCATATGGAGTGACTGAAGACACTGAAACCAAAGCCATCTTAAAGAACAAAACTGAAAGTATGACACCACCTGATTGAAAATGCAATATAAAGCAGTTATAAACACAATAGTATAGTATTGTTATAGAAACCAAAATATAGACCAGTGGAATAGAGTAGAGCTCAGAAATAAATCTGTGCATTTTCAGTCAGTTGGTCTTTGACAGAGGTGCCAGCCACATACAGTGGGAAAATACAGTCTCTTCAATGACTGGTGTTTGGGAAACTGGATATCTGCGCACAGAAGAATAAGACTAGACCTTTAACTCATCTCACATTACAAAATATCAACCCAAAATGAATTAAATAATTAAATGTAAGACTTGAAACTATAAAGCTACTAGAAGAAAACATAGGGGAAAAGGTTTGTAATGTAGGTTTGGAGAGTGATTTTTTTTTTCTGTGTGTGACACATAGACAACAAAAGCAAAAATAACCAAATAGGATTGCATCAAATCAAAAAGCTTTTGAGCAGCAGAAGAAACAATAACATAGTAAAGAGGTAAAACCTCAGAGTAGAAAATATATTTGCATCTGTACACTTGGTAAGATGTAATATCCAGAATGTAAAGAACTCAATAAATTTCAATAGCAACAAAACAAATAATTCAACTTTTAAAGTGGGTAAAGAACCTAAATAGACATTTCTCAAAAGATGGCCTACAAACAGCCAACAGATATGTGAAAAAAATGTTTAATGAACCTAATCATCAGAGAAATGCAAATCACAAACCACAGATAAGAACTCACACCTGTTAGAATGGCAGTCATAAAAAAGAGAAGATAACAAGTGTTGACAAGGATATAAAGAAAAAGGATGCACTGTTGGTGCAAATATGAAGGAGCCACTATGGAAGGAAGTATGGAGGTTCCTCAGAAAATGAAAACTAGAACTACCATGTGACTCAGCAATTGACATCTAACTATATATCCGAAGGAAATGAAATCAGTATACCATGGGTATCTGGACTCATGTGCCTGGCATCACATTCACAGCAGCCGAGATCTGGAATCAGTGTGTCCATCAGTGGATGATAGGATAAAGAAATTGTCACATACACACACACACACACACACACACACACACACACGATGGAATATAAGAAAGAAAGAAAATAATCAAATCCAAGCATAGTAGCACATGCCTATAATTTCAGCACTCTGGAAGGCTAAGACAAGAGGATTATGAGTTCAAGGCCAACATATCACAAAGAGAGAAGAAAAGGAAGGGAGAAAGAAGGAAAGAAAGAACGAAAGAAATCCTACCATTTGTGACAACATGGATGAACCTAAAAGGACAGTATGCTAGGGAAATAGACCATTCATAGAAAGACATACACTGTATTACCTCACTTATATGTTAAACCTGAAGTGGTCAAACTCATAAAAACAGAGTAGAATGTTAGGTGTCAGAAGCTGGAGGGGTGGGAGGTAGAGGGTAGTAAGGTATGCACAAACGTTTTACAGTTATAATGTATAACAATGTAACTGTAGTTAATGATGTTATGTTGTATACCTGAAATTTGCTAAGAGAGTAGATCTTTTTGTATTAGTATGGGTTTGCAGTACGTAATGTTTACATTCCTTGTTTCGGAGTTGGCACATCTTAATTCCTTTTCTTATCACCTTTCCCTCCTCTTCTTCCCCCTCCCTTCATCTCTTCATCTTCTTCCCATTTGAGAAAGATCTCCCTACTTCCTGTTATCTTTTACTCTGGTCTTTATTTAGAATACTACTGAGAATCAACAAATGGGATAATATCAAATTAAAAAGCTTCTGCATAGCAAAAGAAATAACCAACAGAGTGAAAAGAAAACCTACAGAATATAAAAATTTTTTGGTCAGTTCTTCTTCAGACAGAAGACTAGTATCTAGAATATATGAAGCACTTGATAAAATTAGACCCCCAAAATAAAGATCTAATTAAAAAAATGGGCAAGTGAAATGAATAGACATTTTTAACAGAAGAAAAATTACAAATGGCCAATATATGAACAAATGTGCAACATCATTGGCCATTAGTGAAATCCAAATTAAAACAATACTGAGATTCCATCTTACCCCAGAAAGAATGGCTATCATCAAGAAATCAAATAATGGGGCAACCCACTTTCCAGTCCTCCTTCTGTCTCTCTTAGAAGCTTTCCTCCTCTCAATAAATTTTTCCTACTCTTAAAAAAAAAAAAAAAAAGAAATCAAATAATAACAACTGCTGGCAAGGCTGTGAGAAAAAGGAACCCTTCTACATTGTTGGTGGGAATATAAACTAGTACAGCCACTATGGAAATCAATATGAAGATTCCTCGAAAAACTAAAAATAGAAATTTCATTGGATATAGCTATCCCCTTTCTAGGTATCTTCCCGAAAGAGATAAAGTCATCATATTACAGTGTTATAGGCATACCCATGTTTGTAGCAGCACAATTCATAAGTTAAATTTTGGAAGCAGCCTATGTCTATCAGCAGATGAATGGATAAAGAAAATGTAGTATTTAAACACATTGGAGTACTGCTCTGACGTAAGGAAAGATATACTTGAGTCATTTGTAGGAAAATGGGTGTACCTTGAGAGCGTCATGTTAAATGAAATAAATCAGACACAGACTAAGTACAAAAAACAAAACAAGCAAGAAAGGCAACTGTGACATTATCCATGTTAATTGGGTTAATTTTGGTAGTGAATATTTCTACAGTGTACAGTATTTATATATCATTTGTATACCTTAAATATATATATATAATTTTTGTTAACTACCTCAGTAAATCTAGAAAAAATATGAATGAATGAAATGAATGAATGAATGATAGGTAGGTTAAATCTTTTTTGGCGGGGAAGGTACTGGAGATCGAACTCAGGACCTTGTGCTTGCAAGGCAGGCGCAGGCGCCGCTGAGCCAAATCCCGGGCCCTAAATCTATTATATTTAAATAACTCTTTGCCCTGTCATTAATAAAAATAGAGCTGTTAAAGACACCTGCCATACTTTACACAGGACTCTGAAATGAGAATGATCATGGACTGATTCGATTTATCTGTTCAACCTCTTGTCTTCTCTGCCAAATTGTACAGTCTTTGCTTTTATCTCTGCCCCCATATCCCATCCTCCCAGGATTGTTTTGGTTCTCAGTATTATATCTGACCAGATAGGCCAGATATTTAACATACAATGTTTGAAAATCTCCCAAATTACCATATACCAAGCTTTATGTAAAGCTCTTCACATATACAGTATTATCTAATCTAATCATCACAACAACCTGTGAGGTGGATACTGTTTTGTACATGAAGAAATCAAGCCAACAAAGACATTGAATGACTTACCCAAGATTCTTAGCCAGTGTCAGGACAAGGATTTGAACACAAGCTGCCTTACTCCAAAGCCTCCACTCAAAAATACTCTGCTCAGTGGTATTCAGCATAAGAAATTTAAAATTACCAGTAAAGTGTTTGTCTGATGAAGAGGTCCAAGTTTTCTAACAAAAACAATAATATTTTGCTCAGAGATTCCTTAACATCCCTTTATGTCAGCTTCATACTTTTGACTTCATAATCAGCTTTTCTCTTTTACATTAGAAACAATGTATCAGTGAAATAAGAGCTACACTGACCTATTACAGAAAATTCGCTGCTTGTCTTTGCCAGGAAAAAAATATATATAATAGAACTATAAAATTTATAAGCTATGAATAGAAGTTAAGAAACTAAAAGTAATTAACAGCAGCCAAAAATATAAATCAAAAGTTGGACCACCTGAAAGAAGAAAAAAATAAAGCCACTTTACCTGAAGGTTTGGGTCAAAGAATACTGTACTTTGTCCTTTATAGAAGTACAGAAGAGCATGTTAATCTGAAGCAGGTGCTCCAACAAAACTTTTGAAAGAGTAAATTGATTCTGTCACATTTAATTAAGTATATTTGTTGATGACATGGGAAGGCTGCAGGCCATACTGTTGGAACTTACTGCAGAAATTCATGTATAAATATCTAGGGAGAGGACTGAGCCTGTAATGATTTGCTGAACACTGAAGTTGGTACCCTGAGAAATACATGCTTGATGTGCACTACCCATTGATAACACCATTGATTTGTGTACTTTGCAGTAGGGAGTGTGACGTAGAACATATCTAATGAATTATCAACCAGGGCCCTGAGTAAAGCAGACACAAGAACCTAAAAGGTCTTGCATGAGTGAGGCATTCAGAACTTAATATATTTTAGGTAAATAGCTGATATTTGAGATCTCAGTTTTTGCTAGGTTGAGTTCTATGTCCTAAACTAGAAGGAAAGATAGTTATATTAATATTGATTATTTGGATCCCATTACTAAAGTGTTTATGTACTTTGATAGTTTTTGTGTGATCATTATTCATTAAAGTTTCTGCTCATTTTGCCGGGTTTTATGTTTGTGTGTGTGTGCATGCACACAGATTCTAACAAAACCAATTATGTCTACCACTGTATATAACCCAATAACCATTTTATGTTTTTATATTAAGTTAAATTGCATTTAGTGGTAAGTACTCAGATCTTTTATCAAAAGCCTCAAAATAGTCCATTTATTTCAAGAAATTTTTGTTGTATGTTGCTGTTTTTCTTTCCATTATTTTCCATCAAAATAAATGTTAATCCCTTCAAAATTGTAACTTAAGGAAATTGTACACTATCAGCGATTGTGCAAAAAAAAGTTGGAACTCTAATTTACCTCAAAAGTATGCAGCAGGCCGAGAGGGGCCAGTCGGCGTCTGTCCTGGGACACTGCGGGCCACTCCGTGGGTGCCTTGCCTGGGCTGCCCACGGCAGGAGCTTGGCCATTGAATGGCCTCTGAGAGCGCCCCCAGAGCCGGCGGGCGGCAGCCCTCTGCAGGACTCTGCGGAGGGCCCAGGGGGACACAAGTGGCTCCAAGCCAAGCCCATGCACAGTGAAGCAAGTCAAGGATTTAATATGAAGCACAGAAACAGTGCCAACAGCAAGCGGTACTTGGTACACAATTGGTTAGTGTGGCAGCGTTTCCTTCTCCCACTGCTGCTGAGGTGGCAGAAATTAGTCGAATTCAGTATGAAATGGAATACACCGAAGGTATTAGTCAGTGAATGAGGGTCCCGGAAAAATTAAAAGTAGTACCACCGAATGCTGACCTGGAACAAGGATTCCAAGAAGGAGTTCCAAATGCTAGTGTGATAATGCAAGTTCCCGAGAGGATTGTTGTAGCAGGAAATAATGAAGATATTTCATTTTCAAGACCAGCAGATCTTGACCTTATTCAGTCAACTCCTTTAAAGCCTCTGGCACTAAAAACACCACCTCATGTACTTACACTAAGTGAAAGACCACTAGATTTTCTGGACTTAGAAAGACCTCCTCCAGCCCCTCAAAATGATGAAATCCATGCAGTTTGCAGCTTAAAAAGAGTGCTCTATGGGTGAAAATGCTGTTCACCAAAATGGACAGCTGGTCAGAAATGATTCTATGTGTGGCATTTCAAGTATAGATCCAACAGTTGAAGGAGTGGCAGATGACATGAATGTTGTAGATGCAGTTTCATTAAGATGACAGATAATCAAACTAAATAGACGTCTGCAACTTCTAGAAGAGGAGAACAAAGAACGTGCTAAAAGAGAAATGGTCATGTATTCAATTACTGTTGCATTCTGGCTGCTTAATAGCTGGCTCTGGTTTCGTCCGCTAGAGGTAACCTCAGCACTGAAGTATATTGTCTCACCGGCTGGAAATACAAAGGATTTACAAACTCTTTGTTTTTCTCTTTGCACTGTATGCCGTTTTATAGCCCATCCCCTAAACAATGTATTTCTTCCAGAAAGTAGAGGAAAGGACCTATATTTGTAGAAGTAAGGGTATATTCTGCTACTCAGCTGGTTTCCCTTTAAGCTAGTTCTGCAGTAACACTTTACATAAAATTCTTTTGCATGTTTTGTAAATAGCCTCTACTTTTTTTTTTTTTTTTTTAAGAAATTGATTTTTCACCTCATCAGTCTGCACAACTGATTCTCTGAAAGGGAGAGAGAATGCATTGAGAATTGATTTAGAAAGGTATCTGTAAAAGAAAGTGTTTCATGCTGTTTCTCAACATTATTAAGCAGTTTTGTTAATAGACATTTTTGCACTACCTTTCAACATTAACACTTTTAAAGTTATGGTCTGGTACTAGATTTAAGAAAATCAAACCACCTAATATTTCATGATCACCTGTTCAAATTAAATTAATTCCTAACAATTCATCAGTTTATCTAATGTGTGTGGTATGCACATTATTTTCATTTTAGTTTTGAGGATAGTTTTCTATAAAGTACATTCTTACTGTGTGTGAACAATTTTTAAAAACTACGAAATAAGGTACAAATGTAGTGTATTTAATAAACTGTCAAAGAAAAAAAAAAAAGAAAGTATGCAGCATATTTTGATGAATATCATCAGTTTTGGCAGAATCCCCCCTGAAATAGTTTCAGTTTGGGGAAATAAATTACTGAATGCCAATCTGCTTAGTAAATTAGATGGTAAATTCATCCAATACCATTTTAGAGCAAAAGCCAGTGATGTTACAGAATAAGAAGATCATTTCTTATGGTTCATAAACTTGACTCAGAAGGTAGTACCAAAAATAGTGTTCTAAGATTTAGATAAAGTATTCTTGGAGTAAGATATGGGATGATTTCATTACTTTTAATTTTTTTATTAGCACATGGTTACATGTTAATGATTACATTTACCAGGGGAGATAGGTACATGTACATGTACGTGTACGTATCTTAATTTTTTAAATTCCTCTTCCCCTTCTCTCCATCTGTAGATCCCCTTTCCATTCCTGTTTGTAAAAGATCTAAGATATGGGAGGATTTTATACCCATCTAAATTTCTAAATTCTGGAATACATAAAGTAAAATATTAACTGTCCTTTGGAAATTGTTGTAATTAGGCTTGATATTTAGTTTCAGAATTATAGGTACCCTAGAAGTGATTGTCTTTGAATTGTTATACAGCTGTTCACAAATAGTATGACTAATATCCTTTAATAAGACATAGATTATGCTTTAGCATAATCTTTCACGTAATTTAGCATGTACCTGTTACCTAATAAAGCTAGATTTTACTTAAAGAGACTCATGTGCAAGGGCCGGGGATTTAGCTCAGTGGTTTTGCCACCTGCTGCGCAAGTGCAGGGACCTGAGTTCGATCCCTGGTACCAAAAAAAAAAGAGACTCATGTGCATAATTTTCCTAAAACATAAGACTAAACATTATATTTTATTTCCCTTTGAGAAAATCTTTTTGGAGCTGGGCATGGTGGTACGCACGTATAATCCCAGCACTCTGGGAGGCTGAGACAATAGGATTGAAAATTCAAGCCCAGCGGGGGCAATTTACCAATTTAGTAAGACCTTGTCTCAAAATTAAGAAAGGCTGGAGGTATACCTTAGTGTGAACTACTAGGAAAAAAATTTTTTTTTTTGGCCAGGTAGTAATAAGTAAATGCCACAACTTTTAAAATGAAATGCCATACTAAAAAGTACTGGAGTAAAGGCCAGTTTTTGTCTTTGGCATCTATTTGTTGATCATCTACTAGATTTCTGGCCATATATGTTATACTCAATCATGAGAGATTATAGAGAATCACCACGCTCTGAGCCAAATTCGAGTCCTTTATTGTCAGCTGGCGGTTGAGAGCAGCTCGCGCTGGAAAAACTCTCAACAACAAAAAGTGGCTTGTGCAGTTCTGTTAAGCAGCTCTTTTAATTAAGGAGTGCTCAGGGAGAAGGGGAATGCAAGCAGAATTTTAGGGAAGCAGAACTTTGCTAAGTTAGTGGTGGTGGGGGTCAGGGGAAGTTTCACATAGTTTAGTTAAAACAAAATATCACACAGGGCAGAGTATTCTGTTTACAAGGTTGTAAAGATAACATATCGTTGCAGTCTGTTCTACCAAATGGGAATGTCACAAAGATAACATATATTTGCAGATTGCTCTGTCAAACAGGATGCAGCAGTCTATCATGCATTAACTGAGGGGACTCCCAAGGCGGGAAGGGGGAGGCGACCACCTGGAATCACCTGCAGCTGCAAAAATGGAGTCAAGTTGGCTATCAGAATATTGTTAGCAGTTCAGAAATATAATTTATATTCCCTGCCTTGAAGAAGTCACAGCCAATGCAAAGTAAACAAATTCATAATCAGTAGCAACAGGGTTGGGCACACTTTTTTTGTAAAGGGCCGGTAGTGAATCTGATAGGCTTTGTAGGCCATATGATTTCAGTTGCAGTCGTTCAGCTCTGCCATTGTAACATGAAAGTAGCCATAGACAGTTCATGAACAAATGAACATTGCTTGTTCAGGTAAAACTTCATTTATAAAACAGGCACCAGCTCTTGGGTGGACTATAGTTTGCTGATGTCCCCATTCTGGTATAGTGAGGTAAGGCCTATGAAAGAGGGTTATCAAGTAGGTTGTATACACACGAGGAAGGGAGGACAGAAAATCTTGAGGAGGCAGCGATTTGTGAGTTTAAAGGACAAGGTGTTGGCCTAGAGAAGCCCCGTAAAAGGTCCCTACTCATAGAATGTAGGTAGAGGCTGAGATGGGAGCCCAGTTTGTTAAATGTTAGGTGAGCTCATTATGAAAAGATATTCAAATCCTCTCCGACAGCATCTTTCCAAATGGTATTAAAGGGGCCAAGGATTTAGCTTAGTGGTTCCTCCGCCTGATTCACAAGTGGAAGGTCCCAAGTTCAATCCCCGGTACCAAAAAACCCCACAAAACCCAAATGGTATTAAAATTACAGCTACCAAAATTGTGTAATTTGTTTTGTCTGGGATGTGCACTGCAGTCAACCAGGAATTGTAAACTCAGCCCCATTAAAGGATTAAAGGGACCACATTTAAAAAGGAAAACAAAGACTCTTTATTTGGAAGAGAGGAAAGGAGGGGACAGAAAACTATCCTGTAAGCGAGAATAGAGGATTCAGAGCTGGAAAATCCAAGGACGCTTTGTTCTCACCTGCTTTTATAGGGAGTAAGAGCCCTTCCCCTTACCTGGAATTTGTCATAATCTGATTGGTTCCCTGGGCTGTCATAAATCCTATGCCCCAAGACCTAACCCCCTTTGCCATTGTCTATGTCCACGTGGATATTCTTAAGTGAGCATCATTTGGTTTCCTTTGTCTTGTCAGAATCTTATCTTCAGAAATTATGGGTTTGTTAAAAAAAAAAAGACCTAATTAAGTAAAGGGGCCAGTGTACTAGTATAGTGGCCCTAAACTGGGAATATGTGTGTTGTGTGTGTTTTTACATGTATAGTAGATGTAGGTGTGTTGAAGAGCTTTCTTAGAGAAGACCTTTCTTTTAAGTGGCTGCCCCTTGTCTCCTTTTCATTTTATTAGAGGTGAGTGAAGGGCAGCTACTTTGATTTTGAACACCTGGTTTCCCCTTTACGGTCCTGCCCACCTCCCCTCTTGTCTTGTTAATTGCTTTCTCCAGTGAAGCTTTAACTCTTTCTAGTCAGAATTAGCCAGAAAGCCCAATGAGGCCTTTCCCTATTTACAGATCCTTTTCCCCTACACATGGGTAACTTCTTAGCATCCATAAGTAAGAATTAAATTATGGTTTTCCATATTAAAATAGAAGCATACCCCAAATTGTGTTGTTCCTAGCAAAAACCCAGTTTTCCCCATGGTACTAGAGATTGAACCCAGGGCCTTTGCACTGAGCTATATCCTCAGCCCTTTTACTTTTTAAGATAAGGTCACGCTGAGTTGCCCAGACTGGGCTCAAAATTGTGATCCTTCTGTCTGAGGCTCCCAAAGTGCTGAGATTACAAGTGTGTGCCACTGCGCCCAGCTGAAAATCCAGGATTTTACTTCATTTGTGTCACTTTCTAGAATGAGAAATTTGCTAAACTATTCTCTTTGCTTTCAAAGGAGACCTACTTGAAAAATGATATGTCTGCTATCTAAGTATTATGCATGCAGGTCTATGTTTTGAGTTTATAATTTTTAATGAAATAATTGCATACAAAAAAGTATACGTTGCTGGGTGTGGTGGTGAACACCTGTGGTCCCAGTTACTTAGGAAGCTAAGGCAGGAGGATCGCATGAGGCCAGGAGTTCAAGACCAGCCCGGGGAATATAGCAAGATGCCCATTTCAAAAATAAGGAGAGAGGGAGGGTGGGGAAAAAAGGAAACAAAGTACTTGTCATACACATAGGAAAGTATACTTAATGACAGTATATAGCTGCATGATTTTTCACAAACTAAACACACTCATGTTACCGTGAGTCTCCATTTTAATTGTTCAACATCACTGATTCAAAACTCTTAAAATGCTTCTCTCAATTACTTTTCATCTCTGAGGTCTCAATCAGTTCTTTAGTTTAAAATCATCAATGCTAACAGTCTTGCTTAGGTGAAGGACAAGGTGGGCACATATAGCCTGCCTGCATTTTTCTCCTAGGTCTTTGTGGCATTCAGCTTGCTTTAAATGGCTGCTACAGCCTAGGCTTCTACTTTCTACCTCTTACTCTGAAGTCATCCATTTCTCCCTCTGACAGTCTCATAGTAATGCTTTCAAACTGAAGGTAGCAATTCAGTGATCTTGACATCAGTTTCTGGGTTGAACTTGTGACTAGCATTTAAAAAGAGACCAAAGGAAGGACAAAGAGAAAAATAAAAGTGCATTGTAAACATTGTAAGGTTAAATATTATTTTGTGAAACTTTTGATTTCGTTTTTCATGTATTTGTATGTTTACTAGATCATGATGTAAAATTTATTTATTTTTTACTGAGTCATAGTCTTAAAAGTGTAGAAAACATTGCCATAAATTTCATCTCAGCAATTTAAAAAGCCACTTAACATTAAAGCTTTATGAGCTGCTGTTCATAGACCTTGTTTGTATTAATGAAATGGACATTTGTTGGCTAGATGAGAGTGCCCCCACCCCCGAAGCGCAGTCTGTCTCATTTTAAGCTGCTAGTATAACTATGATACATTGCAATAAAAAGGTTATCCTTCATGAATGTAGATGTAACAACCCTTTATCAAATATTAACAAATTGTTGGGCCGGGGATTTAGCTCAGTGGTTTTGCCGCTTGCTGCGCAAGCGCAAGGACTCAAGTTTGATCCCCGGTACCAAAAAAAAAAAAAAAAAATTAACAAATTGAGTTCAGCGATATATAAAAAGTATAATATAATTTGGATCAAATAGAATTTACTGCCAGGATGCAAAAGAAGAGTTGGATTGGTATACAAAAGCCAATTCAGTTCAGTAAATAGGATCAAGTAAAGTAGAAAGATCATTCAATTATCCTTAACAGGTAAAGAAAAGTATTTGACAAAATTAAACTTCCATTCATTAAAAAGAAAAAAAATCTCAGCAAACTAGGAAAGAATAAACTTCCTGAGCTTGAGAAAAAGCAAATTTGAAAAATCTCCAGATAACATTGGAAACAAAGCAACGTTGTCTTTTCTGAACCACTTCTATTTAACACTGATCTTAGAATCCAGGCCAGATTTTAGCATGCAGTAATGCCAGAAAAAGAAATAAAGAGCATGAAGATGGGAAGGAGTGAGGTTTTCAGATGACGTGATCGTGTATATAAAAATGATTAAAATTTAAAAGCCTGACAGTATCAGTTGTTGGCAATGATATGGAGCAACTAGAGCTATCAGATATTGCTGCTGAGTATGTAAAATGGTACAACCACTTTGGAGAACACCATGAGTGCCAATGCTTTTTATAAAGTTAGACATACACACAACTCATCATTTCTGCTGTTAGGTTTTTACCCAAGGGAAATGAAAATATGCCCACAGGAAGGCTTGTACCTGAGTGTTCGAGTGTTCAGAGCAACTTTATTTATTATACTGTAAATCAGAATTAAAAATAACACAAATGTTCATCTTTAGGTGATTGGATAAACAAATTGAGATATATTACACATTAGAACACTAACCAGACAAACTACCGTTAAACACAAAGCATAAATAAACCTGAAATCATTGTGCTGAGGAAAAGAAGCCTTATACAAAACAGTATGTATACTGTATGAGTGCATTTATATCAAATCCTAGAATGGGGAACACTCTGGGGACAAAAAGCAGACCAATACTTGCCTATGTCCGGGATTAATATTGCTTCAAAGGAACCCAGTAAAACTTTTTGGAAGTTTAAATGTTATATATCTTCACTCTGGTGGTCATTACTGGAGGTTTTTACGCTTTAGCAGTTCATTGTGTTTTATTGTATTTAACAGACTCAGTAAAGTGTCTTCAAAGGGAAGATTTAGATTTCTAATTTTACAACACATACATGTTGGGAAAGGTTATTCTGATTAAAAATTTCCTAGGGGGATATGCAAATCAAAACTGTATTGAGATTCCATCTCACCCTAATCAGAATGACTATCATCAACAATACAGAAAAACAATAAATGCTGATGAAGATTGGAGGTCACCCTTCTACACTCCTGGGGAAATGTAAATTAGTACAGCCACTATGGAAATCAGTAGACAGATTTCTTAAACATTAAAAATAGAGCTATCATTTGATCCAGCTCTACCATTTTTTGGTATAAACCCAAAAGAATGAAAATCAGCATACTATAGGAATCCTGCATATAACCATGTTTATTGAGGCACAAGTCACAGTAGTCAAGGTATGGAACCAACCTAGATGCCTATCAACAGATGAATGAATAAAGAAAATGTGAGATACATATATCTCAGCTGCAAAGAATGAAATTCTGTCATTCTCAAGAAAATAGATAGGGCCGGGGATTTAGCTCAGTGGTTCCAGCGCCTGCCTTGCAGCGCAAGGACCTGAGTTTGATCCCCGGTACCAAAAAAAAAAAAAGAAAATAGATAGATATAAGCTACACTCAGACAAATCTACATGTTCTCTCTAATACATGGAATCTAAAAAAGATGACAAAATAGGAGGGAGACTATTATTAGACAAGAGGAAGGGAATAAGAGGAAGGGAGAGGAGGTGTAAGGCAGGATGGATATGAACAAAATATATTTTTTAAAGTATCAAATTAGTCAGGTGTGGTATTGCATGCCTGTAATCCCAGCCCTCAGGAAGCTGAGGCAGAAGAATCACTGTGTGTTCAAGGCCAGCCTGAAGTACATAAGACCCTGTCTCAAAAAAAAGGTATCAAATATATGAATATAAACTAGGAGTATCTGTCAGATGTCATTTACTATACTGTAATTCAGTCTCTTAACAACCTAAAACTGAATTTAGACTGAAGGATGTGCCTCCTAAACTACCTTATCCTTATGGTTTCATATTAATGGCTGCCCACTGATATTAAAATTTTATATTCAATTTGTTCTTTATTTGCAGTTTTTATATCACCCTAGATATAAAAGTAGATGAATTTGATTATACTTGTTTTTACTGTTCTTCATCACATATTTTCATCAGAGTAAAACTTAATGTAGTTTCTGAGGAGATTGGCATGAATTTCTCAGACAAAAAGGAAGATATGGGAATGATGTCCCTTTGGGAATATGACTGCTTTCTTGCATGGTGATTTGCTTCCACTTCCCAGGTTTTGAGAATGATAGGCAGTCAGAAGTTCTGCATGCCAAAAGCAGAAGATACTTGGGGATTTTTCCATCATGAACTTTAAGTTGAAGGAGTTTATGATTGGCTGGATTACAGTATAGAAAGTGGATATCTTTGAAGTAAGTATAGCTTGAAATACAAAAGAATGGAAGCTTCTACATGAAAATGTTTTTAAGGAAAAAACACTGTCTCATTATTGTTTATTTTGCTGTAGGAAAACACCACGAAGCCAGTGAAGCACAGAATGTGATTGCATCAGACAAAGCAGCAGAAATATCAGTTGTCCACGAACATGAGCACAGCCACGACCACACACAGCTGCATGCCTACATTGGTGTGTCCCTTGTACTGGGCTTTGTTTTCATGTTGCTAGTGGACCAGATTGGCAGCTCACACATGCATTCTACTGACGGTGAGTGGTTTCTTGGCCTTCCGGGCAGTACAAAAAATTTGCAGTTTGGAAATGTACAGGCAATTGAATAATTCAAGCTATCAATGTACTTATTTAAAGGGTAAAAACTCTTGTCTTCCTCAGATGCTGGGGATCAGTTGGTGGAGCTAGCGAGCTATGGTATGACACAAGGAAGTGTTTATTGACATATTACTCTTCTGGTCTTAAAGCTATCACATTTGGTTGAGGGTTCTTAATCTGTTTTATGTTGTGCAGCCCTTAGGCAGTCTGAAGCCCGTGGACCTTTTATTAGGATATTGTTTTTATAATATACATTTTATAATATCCATTTTATCATATACATAAAGCATAGTATATAGGATTACAGAGAAAACCAGCTATGTCAAAATACAGTTACAACATTAGAACAAGTTTGTGATATAGTAATGATATATTTTTTACCAGTATATTAAATAATGAGATAATACATTTAAATCCTAAGCAAATTAGAGTTGAATTTTGTATTTCAGGACATCAATATGATAGCTGTTGTTCCTTAGCTTAAGAACATTAAATTATAGGGTGACCTTTTACACCTATAGAGTTTGGCAAGTTGAGCATCCAGTTGATTTTGAGATTTTGCTTTGTTGGTTACTATTATAGGAAATCCTGTTTCACAAAGGTATTTTCTTACAAATGTACTTAAACACATTCTTTTCAAGGAAAGTAAGCTTCTCTCAAAGACAACTAAAATTCGCCAAGACTTTTCAAATTTAATTCTACTCAATAACTTTTTTCTGTTAAGATTAATGAATTCAGCTTTGGCCAAGTCAGCATCTTTGATATGGCTTATATTAAATAAAAAGATTCTGATGCATAATTCAGCTTTGAAGCCTTGGTGAAGGAAATAAATTTGAGAGTTACAGAACTTTTCTAGGGATTTATAGATACCTCTTTTTTGGCAAGGGGGCGTTGGTTGAGACAGTGTTTTACTATGTAGTTTAGGGTGGCCTTGAACTCATTAGGTAGTGCAAGCTAGCCTCAAACTTGTAGCGATCCTCCTGCCTCAGCCTCCCGAGTGCTGGGATAAATAACTCTTTTCATACATATCAGCAAAGAATTTTGCAGACAGTAAATACTGGAAAGCAACATAGATATATTGGTCCCCAGTGGGAGATCTTATGCCTTCCACTTGGGCTGGCAGAATGACTGTTAGGAAAGAGTTACTTGGTAGTTGTCCACCTGTCACCTGGGCATCTGCAGACAGGACACAGTACTCATGCAATGGGGCGGCAAGTCCAAGTTCTTCATTTAAAGTAGTGATGAGGGGCCAGGGATTTAGCTCAGTGGTTCCGGTGCCTGCCTCGAAAGTGCAAGGTCCTGAGTTCGATCCCCGGTACCAGAAATAAATAAATAAACAAACAAATAAATAAAGTAGTGACAAGTGAAAATAATCATTTAAAGATATCTACAACTGTAAAATAGTATCAAATTATCTGATTTCTATTGGCAATAAGTGTTCTAATATTACTTGGTTTATTGTCTTCATTCATAATTAAAGAAAATGCTAAATTTCAATTATGGCTTAGTATAAATAGCTCAGAAAAAAACTTAGAACTTCATTGACATCCCCAGGATTCTACTCAGGTTATCTTTGGACCCCAGGTTAAGAATAGTTGGTTTACAAAAACATCTGGAAAAGCAGGCAAAAGATACGAGTAGATTATTTAAACAGTAAGATATAAAAACAGCCCTTAGTCAAATGAAAAGATTTTCAGTGTTGACTTAAAAGGAATGCATATCAAAATTACATTGAGATACCATTTCCCACTCCTCAGGCAGATATTCCTAGATTTGACAGTACACTTAGTTGGTAAAGCTATGGTAAAGCATTCTCATATACAGGTGGAAATGCAAAATGATATAGCACCTGTGGAGAGGAATTTGGCAGTATCTAGCAAAATTGCATGTGTTATTTACTCTTCTGCCCCAAAATCCCATTTCTAGTTTACTCTGATAATACACTTCCAGTAGGAAAATACATATACACAAGATTATTAAATGCTGCGTTACTTATCATTGTAAAATAACAGAAATTACTTAAATGTCCAGTCGTGACAATCAGTTGAATGAACTGTGGCATACACAAATGATGGAGTGAGTACTGTGTAGCTGTAAAAAATAAAAGAAAGACTCAGATATCTGTAAACTGATAAGGAGAGATTTCCAGAGAATTTTTTTAATGAAAAGGGGGGAAAAAAGGCAAAAATGTCACGGCCACCTAGCATATATTGTTTTGTATTAGAAAGAAGGAGAAAAAGAAAACATACATATGTTTGCATGTTTTTACAAAAATGAAACACAAAGAGGATCAACTGGAAAACAAAGATATTAGTTATCTGTGCAGAGTCGGGTAAAGGGTATGAGAGAACAGAAGGGTTGTAGGAGGGCATGACACTCCTGAGCATGCTTTTTGGGTATAGTTTTTGGCTTTGAAATCATTAATAGTCTACAGCTTCAAAAATAGAATGAAACCAACAAAGATGTGGGCGCTAACTGAAACAGGTGAAATGTATTTCAATAAATAAGACAGTTGGATGATTTTTTTTGAAAAATGAATTCAGGTAACTTATGGATTTAATATTTGACTATAAACCTGTGGTCTTGAAGAGTTGGGAGAGAACTATAAACAAATTCTGAACTCTTTCTAACAGGTTTTACTTTTTGTAATTGTATTGGCAAACTAACTCTAAAACTATTCAGATGTGTCATAGGATTGTACAAATGAGTAAATTGTTGATATTGGTAGAGCCAGAGTACTCCATGTTGAAGAAGGAATGCACAAATATGGAATGGAGGAAATCAAGAAAGAACCCCGGTAGGGATGGATTGGAATTAGAGGTGTTGGATTCATGAGTTCTGAAATGTGTATATATATCTCTTAGCTTTGTCTGTAAACAGGATCTAGGAGTAAGAAACCCAGTAGCATGAACATATTGGTGCTCTTTAGAGAAACAGCTGACTCCAGGATGGGTCAGGGTGGGTACAAGTGAGCTTGAAACATTTGTGCTCATTTTAAAAAGGTGGCCGAGGGCCGGGGATTTAGCTCAGTGGTTCCACCGCCTGCCTTGCAGGTGGAAGGTCCCGAGTTCGATGCCTGGTACCAAAAAAAAAAAAGGTAACCAGGGTATAGGAACATATCATAGGACATAGGAATTAAAGCTTGAAGGGGCTTATACTGGCCAAACATGGGACAATTTGAGGACCAAAATAAGCATAAGCTACTGAGAAAATAGGAATCCATGAGCTCATCCGCGTGGTAGATAGATAAAGAGATGATAAAAGGAGGAGAAAAGAGGGCACTTGCTTATAGTAGGGTGCTGAGTGCCAGTTGGTTAAAGTGTAAAGGATGCTGGGGTTGGGAAAATCAACATTTTTGCAACTCTCATAGCAAAGGTTGGCTCAAGCAAGGATCATCAATGAAAGGTAAATCTAGGGAGTATATTTTGATTTACTTATTAGTTCCAAGGGGAAGATACATAAATGAAAAAATCAACAAGACTTTTACTAGATGATCAGATTAATGTCACTAGTTTTGTACTTTTGAGTAACTATAAATTCTGGACAAAATTTTAAAAACTGCAACCTAAGGACACTGGAGTGTAACCTAAAGCAGGTAAATTCTGGAAGAGAGTCAATACCTGAAACAGGGTAAATTTCTTTCTTTCTTTTTTTTTTTTTTTTTTTTGCTATCGGGGATCGAACTCAGGTCCTTGTGCTTGTGCAGCAGGCAGCGAAACCACTGAGCTAAATCCCTGGCCCAAAACATGCTAAATTTCTTAGTTTTACTACTTTTAGCAGGTAGTACCCTGTGAAACATCTAAAATTCTGATAGAAAATTCAGTATTTCTGCCCTAAAGAACTAGAGGATAGAATTCAGAACAGCTGTCACAGCACTGAAAAGAAGGTAGAACCCTAGAAAGGAGAGAATAGCTACCTGAAAAATAGTTTGCAATTAAAATGAAACAAAGACTCTTTAGAGGAATAGAACAGAATCCAGAGTATCCATGAGGTAATAATCAGTGTCAATTGTATCATCACAGTTATTTCCACCGGTGAGCAGATGTACATTCTGTACCTTTAGAGGTGATATCCTGAGAAGCTTCACCTGTGTAGTATTCCTTCAAGAGCATGCAGTAAAGGGACACATCAGACAAACCTGAAAGGAAGGATTGTTTACTAAAACAACAGAAAGGTGCAAGGATGAGAATATATTCTTCCAAAATGTCATTGTCAACTAAATGCAATATGTAATCCTAAACTAGATCCTTCTTGGAAACAACAAAATTGGGCAATTGAAAAAATTAAAATAGGCAAAGTATCACTGTTAAATTTACTGGTCTAACTATACTTTGATTATGTAAAATAATACCCTTTCTCTTAGGAAATAATGCATTGCAATATCTTGGAATAAAGGGTTATGATATGTGCAACCAAATGGTACAGAAAGAAGACATGTTTATAAAGAGCATGAATATAAGTTATGAAGCAAATAGGGTGAAATGGTACTAGGTCAGGCAGAGAAAAGATGTATGAATATTTTTTAAATTGTTCTTACAGCTTTTCTGAAGGTTTAAAATTATTTCCAAGTAAAGGTTTAAAAAAATCATAATGGGGATGAGGATGTAGCTCAGTCTTTAAAAAAAGTCATGGTGCTAAGTGTAAACAAAACAAAACAGCCTTGGTCTAGTTTTTAATCTTACGTTTATTACTCCTTTAAAAAATATTTTTCCATAGACATTTAAAAAATAAAGTCTGATTGTGGAAAATTGATTTAGGAGTAAATGGTTTTTTTCATGTGCTTTATTTTAAATAGCAAATGAGAAGCACCCTCTGCTGGATGATACCGACTCTGGCTACATTACATGATGGCCCACAGTGACATCTATGACATTCTTCTTGTGCTTCCTGTCAGTTTTAATCTAAACTTTATAAGCCCAGGAGAATGAGGCAACTGTGGACTTGGGAGTTATAGCCCTGCTAAGCTGTCTCTGGTTGCAGCTCTTACCACTAGACAGGCATCCAAGAAGGCAGGTGGCAACTGCAAGAACCTCAGTGTAAAGTCACTAGGCTGATACTGTGACATCAGGAAAATGGAAGCTCACTGTGTTCGTGCTGGCAGCTTCTAGGCTGTCAGGATAGTTGTGCTGGCACCCAGGTGGGGCTGGGGAAGAAATGTCTGTATGCCTTGGAGAAAGGACAGTCCTCTACACCAAAGAGGTCCAGGAGCCCAGTCTGGCTACTCAGAAGGCATGGATCTGATCTCTGCAAGATCATGTGGTTCCTGCCAAGCCGCGGGCACCTTCAAAGTGGTAGTGATACTTGAAGTCCTGATTGAGGTCATTGGACAGAGACTGGAACCCAAGTGATTAAGATGATAGCAGAAATAGTCCAGGGTTAGGGTGACCACAGGCCTCCTGAAGAACAGGTCTGTTGGACAGCAACTCTACAGGAAACTGTGAAATGACTACTGGGAAACTTTGGGACACCTAACCTGGGCCTAAATAAAGTTACCCAGAGTCCTGAGTTTATGTTATTTGGGACCAAAATAATTTTAAAAAATTTTTAAATATACTATATAGGCCAATAGTGCCCTGTAATTCTATACAAAGAATTAAATGTAGCATGTACAATGGACTCTTATGACTGTCCTGACATACGAACAAGTTGGGTTAATTAGGTTAATGGAAGATTCATCTGGCTCTTGTTATCTATAGTGTATACACAGGTAAACATCCAGATCTCAGCTGTATTGACTTACAACCAACTTGAGTTACAAACAGGCCTTGGTAATCCATCAAGTTTGTAAGTCAAGGATCCACTGTATATCTTTATTCTTCTGTTTTATCTCTGGGTCACTGTTTTTGCCAGCTTTCATGTGTCTGATGACATGGTTTTACATATTCTCTGCAGAGTTTTATATGTTATTAAATATTAGTAGCCAGGCATGGTGGCACATGCCTGTCATCCCAGCACTTTGGGAGGATCGCAGGTTCAAGCCCATCCTAGGCAACTTAGTGAGGCACTGCTTTTTTTTTTTCTTTTCTTTTCTTTTTTTTTTCCAGTTTTTTGAGACAGGGTCTCCCTGTATAGTTCAGGCTGGCCTTGAACTCACTGTGTAGCCCAGGCTAGCCTCGAACTTGCAGCGATCCTCCTGCCTCAGCCTCCTAAGTGCTGAGATTACAGGTATGTGCCAGCACACCTGTCAGTGAGGCACTGTCTTCAAATTAAAATATTAAAAAAGAAAAGAGGGCTGGATTCTAGCTCAGTATGAAGGCCCTGGGTTGAATCTCCAATACTGAGGGAAAAAAGTAAAATGTATTTATTAAATTTTTGCTAAAATAATCTTTTCCTATAGATTTATAAAAACTATGTTTTAATTTTAAGGCCTCTAATTTTTATCTAAGATGCTGCTTATAACTATGCCATACGGCTATGTTATATATAAAAGCCAAAGCAAGCTTGTCATGTGGAGTTACTGACTATTCTTCCCATATTGACTGTTAAAATAGTTGTTATCTCAGTGATTAGTAGCCCTAGCTTTCATTCCTTGCAATGTTTTTAAAGGATGACAGAATTTATTAGCAGAAAGTAACATGTTACTTTACTTATATACTTCCAGTAAACCCTTCTTTCTGTCTGCTAGGCTCAAGATTCAAGCTCTTGACATGTATTTGACAATGTTCACCTGTCATTTCATCTGGCACTTTGATGTCCCTATCTTTCAACAATATATTGTTTAGACATTATTTCCCTGCTTGTATGTTTCCTGTAATTCTAGTAGCATCTTTATGTGACACAGATAAAGACTTTTTTTCATCTTCCAGTAAAAACTTACTAAACAGCTGTGGGATTCCCAATACTGTTCCACATTCTGTGAGACATGCTAAAAAAGAAGGAAAGTAATAGAGTGTCTCCTTTATCAGTTACAGTTAGTGTGGTGGCATAAGACATTTAAGTGAATGCCTTTCTGTGTCTTCATGTGATACAGAAGAACCTCTGAAGTAGCATGTGGATCCAGGGTGCCTAGAATCTTAGGTCAAAGCCAGGGAATAGTTGTTTTTGACCTAGAATTAATCCTTTATCCTTTTGTTTTATTTTGTTTGTTTTTCATTTTTTGAGATAGGGTCTCACTATGTAGTTCATACTGGCCTCAAACTCATGACAATCCTCCTGCCTCAGCTTTCTGAGTGCTAGAATTACAAGTGTGTGCCACCACATCTGGTTTTTTTTTTTGGTCCTGGGGATCGAACTCGGGACCTTGCACTTGCAAGGCAGGTGCCGGAACAACTGAACTAAATCCCTAGCCCCTTTTTATCCTTTCTTGATGAAAGTGATCTTAAAATTAGACTTCAAACAATGTCTAGGTTTTTGGGTTAGCCAACTAACTAAAAGATTTAGTACACATCAAGAATTAAGGGTGTGGAAATTTAGTGGAGGAGGGATAAGAATGTTTTGTTAGAGAGTGTTAAACTGATTTAACTGATCTAAATAGTGAGAAATACTGTGACACCAATTGATAACAACAAGAGCCTACCTAGTGGAACAGTTTAGACAGTTTGAAAAGCAGCAGATTTTTAACTAGTTAATGGATATAACACGTACGTATGTGGTATTTTCAAAAGGTGACTCTGCCATAACTGTGTGAGATGAATTCAGTTGGGGGAGATGAGAAGGGAAAACCAGTGGGAGCCTATTACAAATTTAGGTTTGAGTTAGGATGGTGACAGTAAAATGAAGAAAGGTAAATGTGACAGATGTTAGAATGAAGATCAAGTTCTAGGAGGCTGGCGAAGATAAAAGAGTAAACAATGACAATTATGAAGTGGAATCGAAATATGTGGTGATTATTTCAATTTTAAAAATTTGTTACAGTAAAAGACACATTGCCATTCATCCCCCTCAAAATACTCTCCCTAGCTTTGGATGCACTTCATCTCATTTTTCTTGCCACTTTCTGAAGCAGTTCTGGAGATCCTCTTTCATGAGTGTCTTTTTTTAATTTTTTGTACCAAGGATTGAACTCGGGTCCCTGCGCTTGCAAGGCAGGCACCAGAACCACTGAGCTAAATCCCCGGTCCCTCATGAGTGTCTTTATGAAATGTAATCAAAGATACAGTGACTGCTGCCACCAAGTGCTATCTAATGGAAAGGCAGGCTCATAATAACATTAACATTGTATCCCCATTCACCTTATTCCCTGGCATTGTTTGAAAAAGGTTCTTTTTAAAAGGTTCTTCCCCAATGTCAAAATGACCATGAAAGGCAAACATTTTGAATCGATTCAGGACATTAAGGCAGCCAGAATAGTGCAGCTAAAGATACTGATGAAAAGGGACTTCTAGAACTGTTTCTGAAAGTAGCCAGAATGATGGGAGAAATGTGTTCAAACCAGGGGGGAGTATTTTGAAGATTAGTGGCAATGTGTATTTTATTATAATTTTTAAAAATAATTTAAATATTCACCATAGTTTTCAATCACACCTCACATGGGTCTGGGAAGAAGCAATCAGAGACCATAGTTGAGCACCTTCCACAGGGTATGGAGAGTTAAGGAGTGTGAGGAAGTGAAGCAGTTGAAGGTCACACATTTCAGGGGTTTGTTGATCAAGAGAAACCTGAGTCAAAGGAAAAGTCCCTTCTACCCACCTCTTCAGGATAGGGGAAACTATTAAGTGTTTGAAGCAAAAAGAAAAAACAATAGTGAGGGAAAAATCACCTCCTACTTTAAGAGATTTCAAAACCTTCATCTAGCTAGGCATGGTGGAGGATGCCTATAATCCCAGCACTTGGGAGGCTAAGGCAGGAGGATCGCTGTGAGTTCGAGGCCAGCCTGGACTGCATAGTGAGTTCAAGGCCAGCCTGAACTACATAGGGAGACCCTGTCACAAAAAACAAACAAAAAACATTTAAAAACTTCATCTTCATCTACCTCCACATTCATTCAGTTTCCCATCTCACATATACTTTCTTTTTCATTCTCCCTGCAGATCCAGAAACAGCAAGGCCTAGCAGTTCCAAAATCACTACCACACTGGGTCTGGTGGTCCATGCTGCAGGTAGGGTTGGATTGCAGTGGGACCCCTTTCTTCCTTTCTTCCTGTCACTCAGGGAGGTGTTTGTTTACTGAGACCATCCATCTGTACTGAATAGTTTGGGCTGGCCTTCGGAGAAGGACGCTTAGTATCTGTGTTAGGTTTGTGAGCCGAGAATGAACACACCAATGCCCACATGTGTATGTATTATCTGTGGCTGCTTTTTCATAACAACTGACTAGTTACAAGAGGCCAAATGACCCACAAAGCCTAAAGTATTTCCTGGGCCTGGCTGTTTAGTGGAAGTTTACTGACCTTTGCCTTAGGACTCATCTGGAAAAGATCCCTGGCACTTTTGTACTGAATACCCCTGGTGCGCCGTGTGTAACCACAGTCTCAGTGACATGAGGGAGGTGGAATGAAGTCTCAGTGTTGCTGACAGGACAGACTTAAGAACTGAAACCCAGACCTCTTAACAAAGGAGGTCATGTGATAGGTGGCACAGTGTTATCCAGATGTTTCTGGTATGACATGCCTTCCTAATAAAATTCCCTCACTTGGCCAGTGTACTCCTTAAGGGTAAATCACAAGGGTGAAGACCTAGTGTCTGTATCTGTAAGATGAAGAAATGCTTCCTTTGAAATTCTTTGGCATTTCTATTATTACAGTTTTGATTATTTAATCAGTGGATTTTTGAGCTTCATACTTTTTCCATTAACAAAAATAAAAATAAATAGCATACTGAATACTCTGGGCCCGGTACTAAGCTCTTTACATAATCTTCTGCCATCTCTTCCTCATGAAAACCCCGAGATATATATGCTTTATTGAACCCATTTTACAGATGTGAAGACTGAAGTTCAGAAAGATTAAGTAACCTTCTCAGAGTCAAATCCAGCTCTACCAGACTCTAAGGCACCCTGCCTGCCCCCACAGCCACTACATAGCTATTGTTGTTTAAGCATTTTATGTCCCCTTGTTTCCAAATTTAGCTGATGGCGTTGCTTTGGGAGCAGCAGCTTCTACATCACAGACTAGTGTCCAATTAATTGTGTTTGTGGCAATAATGCTCCATAAGGTAAGCCAAGATGTAATATTGAATATATTCATGATTAAAATCTCTCTTGGTCTTTAATGTTTTTCTGAAATAGGAATTTTGTTTTCCCCATTCGTTTTGGAGAATTACATAAATTGTTCATAGTTATTTTTTGCTACTATTTTCTTAAACTCTTACTGAGAGGCTTTATTTTTTGTGGTCATATATACAAGCTGTTAACTTCTCTGTAGATTTCTACATTTTGTGGAATTTTGTTCATAAGTATTTTTCTTTTCTTGACTGTTTCTGTTTCCTACCATGTAAGAAACATTCACTTAGGTAAGATGGATCTCTTCTTAGTTTAGAACATTAATTTCTAAATGGTGGAGCTCAGACTTCATGCTATGTCTGGGTTTTGGTATGAGACTTCATAGTGAAATGCTATTACTTCTTGATGTAGAAGCAAACCGTACTTGTAGAGTGATAATAAGGGTTAACTATTCATTTCCAGGCCCCGGCAGCTTTTGGGCTAGTTTCTTTCCTGATGCATGCTGGCCTGGAGCGGAATCGAATCAGAAAGCACTTGCTGGTCTTCGCATTAGCAGCACCAGTTATGTCCATGGTGACGTACTTAGGACTCAGTAAGGTAAGTCTGACCCTCCCCAGCTTATCCAGACATGTGTCTAGTTCCTTTGTGGTCTGCTGGCCCTCACAGTCTCTTACGTCACATTTTTCAACTGAATTATTTTCCCAAACTAAAGATCAAAAGCAGGAGTAAAAAACTGTACAGGGTAAATATCTTAATTCTAAGTCAGTCTTCTTGATAAATTTAACATTCCCTTATTCATTTAATTTGAAAATGTTTTCCCATAAGGTCCAAGCATGTTTGTAGAAATATATGATAGAGCTTTAATATATAAAATAATATATAACTTAAACGTAACCAGCCATGCTTATTTTATTTGACAGATAAGCGTTTAGTGTCGAGTAGGCATGTGGAGCATGCATGACAAGCCACGTGGCAGCCTTTGGCAGAGTAGGAGTGAGCAAAGTGGCTGTGTTCAACTATGATTCAGATTCTTGCACTTCCATCTCTCGTATCACCAGTAGTAGCTATCTAGTTCTTTATCACTGAGCACAGCTTCAGACCTGAAGGGACATTTGTCAGTTGTCAGCTCAGCACCGGTGCACTCTTCCTTTTCCAACCTGGACCTTTCCATGCCTGCGAATTCCATTTACCTGGGCTACAACTCTCTCAGTTTTACCTAAATGTCAGCTGTCAGGCTATCAGAGGAAAATTTTAAAATCAGACTGACTTAAGGGTTAGTTCAAAGGAACTGCTTCTCCCTGTATCCTTCCTGAAGGCCATTGATTCTTCATTATATACCACAGATATTCCTTGTTTAATGACATAAAGTGTTTAACAATTCTGTGGACTGACGACTGAGGCACGCTGTTCAGACTTGCAACTCGCTGTTCAGTTCTTAAACCCGAATTCAGACTTATGACGCAGGAATGTGAGCAGCAGTGCAGCCTTGTGGCCATTTCTACAGTACAGTACTATCATTTGTGCTGACTGTACAGTATAGTGCTGTAGTTTTATGTTCTGTTGTTATACATTACAGTACTGCATGTAAGAGTTATACAAATAAAAGCAAAGTCATTGAGTTGGAGTTTCCTTTGACCATTTCTTTGTTCTGAATATTGTACATACTATATACAAGTCTTCATTTAGCAACCAATTCATTTAACAACCTAGTTGTAGGAACAGGAGGACTCCGTAAAACCTGTATTAAAAGGTACACAGGGCACCTGCCTTGCAAGTGCAAGGTCCTGAGTTCAATCCCCAGTACCGAAAAACAAAACAAAACGAAAGATATACAGGGCTAAGTTCCTGTTAAGCAAGGCTTTATTTCTCTTGATTGCTAATAAATGAGTTGTTATAAATCCCTTTCTGTTCACTGAGGAGCCTTGTCTTCTTTCAGTGATCAGTATGCAGTTCCTTTCAAAATGACTTTCAGTTACTTGACCAGTATAAGTTTTAGAATTTTTTATAGGAAGGTATTGATAATACTCAGGCCTAGAGTTTCATGCTGCATCTGTGGCTGATGCTTGAACTTTTAATTAATCATTTAGTTCATAGGGCTGGGGATTTTAGCTCAGTGGCACTGCATCCGCCTCACAAGCACAAGGTCCTGAGTTCGATCCCTGGCACCGCAAAAAAAAAAAAAAAATCATTTAGTCCATAGATCCACTTTTTAAATAGAAAAGGCTGAAATTATTTGTCTGAAGATTAACACATGAGATCCTTCTAAACTCTGTGAGGGCAGCTTCTGCATCTTGATTACCACTGTATCTCAAATATCTGCCCTAGAGCCTGAACATAGAGAATACTTATTAAATATCAGTAGAATAAATGAATTAATATCTGAAATGTAATGTCTGCATTGTTATGTTGTTAGTTCTATCTCAATAATACAGGTAAACCCTGTTCGATCAGCACTTGAAGGTTTTTTTTGAAAAGGAATTGTAGTGAATATAGTTGATAGTAGCATATATTTCAAACCTGATAAGTAAATTTCAAATATTTTTGCCGCAAAAACCCCAAATATTTGAGATAATGGATGTGTTAATTGGTTTGGTTTAATTATTCCAGATTGTATTTATAAATTATAACATCATTTTATACCTTATAAGTATATTTAATTATAAATTGTCGATTTATAAATTGTTTTTTTATTTGCAGTACTGGGTATTGAACTCAGGACCTTGCATTTGTGAGGCAGGCACAGGGCCACTGAGCTAAATCCCCGGCTCTGATTTATAATAATTGCTATTTTTAAAATTTTCTTTTGATACCAGGGATCGAACTCAGGACCTTGTGCTTGCAAGGCAGGTGGTGGCACCACTGAGCTAAGTCCCTGGCCCTATAATAATTTTTAAAAAAGCAATTAAGGCCACTGCCTGCCTCGCAGACTCAAGGTCCTGAGTTCAATACCCGGTACCCCCCCAAAAAGCTATTATGTGCATCACTGGTCTTCTTAAATCCTTATTTGGAAGTGCCCTATAAATAACAGAATATTCTGATCTCAGGATGTTCTGAGTGTCCCAAACACCAGATATTACTGCTGAGGGTTTTTTAACTGGGACTTCTTCCTGACCCCAAATTTTACTTAATTTTTCCTCCTCTTTCTTTTTATTAACAGAGCAGTAAAGAAGCCCTTTCAGAAGTCAATGCCACTGGAGTGGCCATGCTTTTCTCTGCTGGGACATTTCTTTATGTTGCCACAGTACATGTCCTCCCTGAGGTGGGCGGAATGGGGCACAGCCACAAGCCCGACGGCGCCGGAGGTAGAGGCTTCAGCCGCCTGGAGGTGGCAGCCTTGGTCCTGGGTTGCCTCATCCCACTCATCCTGTCAGTAGGACACCAGCATTAAACTTTGAGGTCCCAGCCTCAGCCCATGGCCATTTGCCACCCAGTGAGAACAGCCGGCACCTGCCAGCCACTCACTTCCTCAGTCTGTCTCGCCTTGCCCATCTCCACCTGTGTCCCTAGAGTCCAGAGGGAGGTGAGAATCAATCCTGGAGTGATGGATAAGTGTGCAGTGTAGGAGCAGCATTGTGATTAGGTAGAGGCTTGTGTTGTCTTTTAAAGGGCCCTTGGCATATTGAGTTTTGATGTTTCTTGTAACCCTATTCTCAGGGACGATGGAATTTAGTTTTAAGGAAAAGTAGAGCGCTTCATACAATAAAATAGTCATTATGAACACTGTCCTGTAAGTAGACTAAATCTCTTTCTTCTTAGAGGCTCTGCCACTTTACCCCTTGATTTTTAACATGGTTCTCACTGTGTAAGACTGGTATTTTAGCATCTGTGCCACACACCTTAATAGAAGATCATAGCACCCACTCTCAGATGCTGAAGGTGATTGCTGTTAATTTGCAATTACAGCACGGGAAAGAAGGGCTGGACACGTTGAAAACTGACTTATGCTCAAAGGAGATATCTATTGAAAGAGGACGTCTAGAGAGACTTAAATGCTTCCTTTGCACGTGCCTCTCTAAATGCAGCCTGCCATCCAACCTGGGGAGCAGCAGCAGTGGGACCAGCTTCAGAAGAGGTGACTGCTCTTTTGGAGTGTTTCCTTCTAGTTTCTTTTGCAAAGTACTTGCCTCCAGCACATTCTTACAGAGGAACCAAGTTCTAGCAGATTTGGGCTGAGGCTTTCCTCCAGGAACAGTCCAATCACAAAGTATCTTTGGAAATGAAGGGAGGCTAAATTTTAAGTGAATTTGGATAGTTACTGACATCTTTGTAGTCACCCTGCCCCCCAGTACCATGGATCAAACTCAAGACCTTGTGCTTGCAAGGCAGGCATGGTACCACTGAGCTAAATCCCTGGCCGTGTAGTCGCCTTTTTAAAAAGACTACCAAAATCTGTTTGTTTTTTTTTAGTGTTTCTTTTATCAGGTCAGCAGTCCCTCTGGCTAAGCACTTGTCCGGCGTGGGAGCATTGTGCCTGCTCACATAAACACCTGTACCATGAAGAAAGTCTAGCTGTGTCATAAATGAGAAGTGTCTGCCCAGTAGCTTAAAGCTTCTCGAAATCATGTCTTATGTATTCATCTTTCCCATGGTTTTCTCCTAACTTTTCCCTCTGGCCCATCCTACAATTTGCTGCTCACTGTTGGTGGCAATGTTCATACTTGTGTGAGATGAATGCTTATGAGAACAGCCACTTCTTGAACTGTGATGATGAAGATAATATTGTCTCTCTTCTTTATTGCCGTCAAAGAAGTTACTTTTGTGTCAAATGCAGCTTTGTTAAGTCCTCAAAATATCTCCTCCTCGTGTGTAAATTGACATAATCATTAATATTCTGATAATTTAAACAATTGAGACAGCAAAAGTATTTAACAAACTAAGGTAATTTTTTTCATGTTTGCCAAAATCCATATAAATCCTGTTTTGTCAAATAAGTATATAATACTGTATTCTTAATTTATTTTGATTTTCTGTACCATTTCAAAGCACATTTTTTACATTAAGAAAGAACCAAGACTAGTTTCTTCAGGGCAGTGGATTTAGTTGTTTGTAAAAATGTGTTATATGACCCATAAAACAGCATGCCTGTGATTTTTTTTCCTAGATTTGTCACTGTGTCAGCAGCTGTGGAATTAAACTTGTGTGCCCTCTGCTGCCTGCAGTGAAGAAAGTAGCATAAATAGGATACAGTTTTTATAGTAGCTGGCAACCATTGCATGTAATAATGTTAAAACTAAGGGAAGCCCCAATACAGAAAGTCTGAGGGACTCCTGATTAGAAAGTAACAGCTGACTCAGGAAGCTTCAGGTATCACCTTGTCCTTCAAAGTATGGTTGCCTAGATTCTCTCCAGAAACTTTACTTTATCAAAGGAATAGATTTTTGTGTCTGGTTTGGTTTCGATAGAAGTAACTTCTATCGTATTGTTGTGTGCAGTGATCAGAAATTTGTTCTGCTGGCCAAAGCCTCTTTCAGCAGTGCCTTGCCATTTCACTTAAAAGTTTGGCTAGAATATCATACTGGATAAGGTCTTGAACTCTGGCAAGGATTGAACCCTCAAACTTCCAAATTTGCCTTCCCCTCTGGACCTCAATATTGTTTTTTGTTTTTTGTGGGTTTTTTTGGTACCGGGGATCGAACTCAGGTCCTTGCACTTGCGCAGCAGGCAGCACAACCACTGAGCTAAATCCCTGGCCCACTGGACCTCAATATTAACCAACTCTCAGAAGCTATGGGCTTTCCTAATCTTAAAGCTGTGGCCTCAGGAATTGCTTGTTCCTCCCCTGGTCAGCAGGCAGATATAGCCATACAAATCTCATAGGGCTCACGTGCATCTTCAGGCAGCAGGGAACCGTGCAGCGTGGCAGGGCCTCTGCTGAGGAAGAGCTTGCTCACGTGGTGGGCAGGCCATCGCAACGTTCACTGTAGCACACTTCAGTTCCATTTTTCTCTTATTTAAAACTGCCTCCTTAGATGTGGATGCCTTAATGCTCTAACACATTTGGAAACATTGATGATACTTAGGTTGCTGCCATGACTACTGGGATTATTGGCTACCAAAGAGATGCAGTTGATAATGAAAAGCATGGCCCATCCTTCTTCATAACCAAAGTCAATGTTTATTGCAGTTTGAGTCCGTTTCCTCGGTAGGGATAGACTTTCTTCAGATTCAGAGTGCTCCCTGAAATGGCAAATTAAGTTGAAAAATACTACTGACCTATTCCCCTCATGTGTTCTCCAGTCAGTTGTTTATCTGTTCTCATATCACCAAAGCGGGGATGTTTCAGGTTTCATTCAGTTTTCCTATGCATGCTGTTACCAGATTTCTTTTTCTTTTCTTTTTTTTGCAGAGGGGGTACCGGGGACCCAACTTGTGATCTTGCGCTTGCGAGGCAGGAGGTGGAACCACTGAGCTAAATCCCCAGGCCCTCTTTTCTCTTTTTTTTTTTTTTGGAGGGGGGGCAGAGGTTCTGTACTGGAATGTAAAGAGTTGAAAATGGTACTACCTACAGAGGCTGTATGTTCTTTCCTACCCTTCACCTCTTTATTTCCCAGTTCAAAACAGCCCAGTCAGCCTGCTCCAGTATTTTTAATCACTAGAGAAAAAAGGAACTGACTGTTTTCAGGTGTCATTTCTTACAGAAAGGAGAAAATGTAATTGTTTTTTTACCAGCCTACTTCTAAGTGTCACTGCCTGGTTTTTCTCTCTTTCAAGGCTTAGAACTAGGAGGACACACCAGCATCAGAGTATGTTAAGCCCCTGACACACATGGTAGCTAGGTATTGACACAGGAACTGTATGCCAACAGCACAAGCCCCCAATATAGTGCCTGCCTCTTGGGCCCAGAGCCCTTTGGGAGCCTGAGGATCACAACCACGTCATCCCAAACTGCTGCAGTGCAAGGCAAGAATGTAGTTGTTGAGCTTCTGTGCATCAGAAGTTTTCTGCTCGGAACAGAACCTTCCATATCACCCACAGAACACAATTGGAGATGCTATGGAATGAAAACCAATGATGTAACCTTCCTGTTCCTGAGACATTTTAACTCACCCCAGGAGACTTGAAGGAGATTTGTCATTGTGGGAAAGGACTGGCCAACTATTTAGGAATTCTGTAGAATTAAGCTCACCTAACACAGTTGCTTAACACAAGGAGCCTGGCTTTGATCTGTGTCAGGTGGTGTCTTCCTGCAAGCTGGGAGTCTTCCTGGGGTTGTAACACCACTGCAGTTCCCCTGGTGTGGTGGCCTGAACAGTGATTTTAAATGTCCCCTTTTCTGGATCCTTTGTATACATGAAATCATTCCATGGATGGCTGCCTTATAATTTTGTCTCTTTCCACTTTAATTGTTAATGGTTTAAAAGAATTGCTGTTTTCTGATATTAAATTTTTATTAGTGCATTTGAGTGTCTCATTACTTATCTGTTCACAGTGTTTCTGTTTGACAGCCAGAACTCACATTTAAAAACCAAAAAAAGTATTGAGAAGCTGTGAAGGATGGTGGAAAGGTATTTACTACATGCACTTCCTTTAAGCAAGGGTGGAGAGGGGAATGGAGGGAAAACTAGGGACTCTGTACCATCTGCTTCAAGACACAAACGCACTGACACTTTTTTTTGCTGTGCTGTTGTGGGTAGCAAGTATGATTTATGAAGGTAGCTCTTAGCTCCACAAAGGAGAAACAAACAGCAGATGCCAATCACCATGGATTCATTTCAAAAGGTAGAGTTGTTCAGCCATAAAGAACAACAAACTAGAGACATTTATAGCTAAATGGATGCATATTGAGGCCATACTCTTAAGTGAAATAAATAGGACACACGTGTAAATACCAAATAGTTTCTCTGGTGTGAGAAACTGAAAGTGTAAATAAGGATTAAAATGATTAAAACAAATATTGATAATTTGAAATAGGAAAAGGTCCAAAGGGGTAGGGGAAGTGTGAGGGGAAGGGGAAAGGGAAGAAGGGAAAGAAAAAATTATGCGAAAAGGAAAAAATGGAAACAAAGTCTTTGTAAATAGGGAAGAGTGGAGGGGGTAAAGGGAGGACAGGAAATGGGGAAAAAATAACCAAGAATCATCATGTACAGGTGCAAGTACCCAATGATAAATGTAAATGTATACCTAAAATTACCAATAAAAGAATATTAAGGAAAAAAAATAAAATAAAAGTTAGAAATCTTTTTTTTTGGTACCGGGGATCGAACTCGGGACCTTGCACTTGTGAGGCATGTGGTAGAACCACTGAGCTAAATCCCCAGCCCAAAAGTTAGAAATCTTAAAAAAAAAAAAAAAAAAAGGTAGAGTTGTTCTATGAGCATATAGACACTGAACAACTAACCCTGGAAGTAAAGATTAAAATAGAAGTGCAACTTGAGAAGTGGGTAATTGTTTTCTCCCTCTATGGACTTTATTGCTGTGGCTTATTGTTTTAACTTAAGTACAAATATATGCTATATATAGCAGTATATCATTGAAATGTACTATTTGAAGTTGGTTATGGTGGCACACACCTGTGTTCCTAGCCAAGAGGGTGAGGCAGGAGGATCACAGGTGAGAAGCCAGATTGGGCAACTTAGCAAGACCCTGTCTCAAAAGAAGAAATCACTTTTAATCCCATTATTCAGAAACACTAACTGATAACATTTGGCATAATTTCTTCTAATATTCTTCTAGGCTTACAAAATATAGTGAAATTATCTTTTGCATGTGTGCAATATGCCTACAGAAGCAGCAGAGGAGGCTGGTAGGGTTAGAGGGCTGAGGGTGTGGCTCAGTGATGCCACTTGCCTGCCATATGTAATCCTGTGTTCAATCCCCAAGATCACAAAAAACCCCAAAAATGTGTGCATTACTAGCTTTCGACAGTTAGGCTGGTTTTTCATATGCATTACATGTGCTAGAGTGATTGTGCCCCAAGTGTGCCATGTTTTTAACATCTCATGAAGGAAAGCAGCCTCAGGGACATATTTATGTCCCTGCCATCTCTGCAGGAGTCTCTGGGTGCGGCACCACCTCCCTCCTCTGACTTGAGCAGTGGGCCTTGAAATCCTGAAGTCAGCATTACGCCCTTTCACACTGCTGCCCTGAGAGCAAAGGGTGTGTGTGTGTGTAGACATAGCCAAAATAGCCAACAAGCCTTAGTTTTGTGTTCTTGTAAGCCAGAGCTGCATCCACAGTGTCATTTTTATGAATCTGGAATAAGCATCCATGTGGCTATGCTGTCCCTTTTCCAGAGTGTTGCTCTTCCACAGCCTCCCCACCTTCAGTGTCTCCTTCACTTAGGCGAACCCCGACCACCTTAGTAAGACTAACCTGCCCTCCCCCATGCTCCTTACCCTGTTGTATTTCTTTTTTGTAGCACTGATCACCTTTTAATGTGCTTTAAAATATCTTCTGTTTGTCCCCTTTGCCCACTAGAAGAAGTAGGTAGGTGCCCAATAAACAGTTGTTAAATGAACTGGTCTGCCTGGTTGGGGGATGCTTTCCTCCGCATTCACCACCCCACACATACTGGCTGCAGGCGCAATCCTTGGCAGAATCAGCTGTGGCCTTAGGTGTAGCTCACCACAGGGGAGACCAACTTGGGAGTTAATGAAGATGGGAGTCAGAAAGGGTGTGGGGTACAGGTTGGAAATTAACTGGGTTTGGTTTACTAATCCAGTGCTAACCGACCCTAGTAAGGTACTGTGTGACTGAGTTAGGCACTGGGAAACCTGGAGCCCATTTCTGGCTCAGCCATTGATGCTTGTGTGGTGTAGCTTTGCACCAGTTTTATACTTTATGCCTGAGAATGTGAGAAGGCATGTGCTTACTGTGGCTGCCATGCTTAATGGCGGGCTCCTGAAAGGAGAGGGAGCCTCAGGGAATTTGAGGAAGCCAAAGTGTTTTTGTCTATGTGTGGAAGGCTTTGGGCGTCGGAACTCATTAACCATCTTAAGGTTCTTCAAGGGCTTGCCAGGGCAGGGAAGCAGTGATCCTGGGTATCCCAGAGGTGGAACCAGAAGTAGGCAGAACCCACCCCTATTTCATGCACTTCTTCAATCATTGTTCATAGAGCCCTCCTATGGACCAAGCACTCCTAGGTGCTGTGTCTACAAAAGGGAGCAAGAGCCTGCTCCAATCCTGGAAGAGCCAGTGGCTCAGGGAGAGCTTCAGGCAGGAAAACACAATGACCAGTAGTGAGGTAGGTACAAGGAGGAGAGTTAGCATGGCCCAGGCGCCCAGAGGAGCTGTCCAGGAGGCATACAGAAGGCAGTGAGACCTGTGTTGAATCTGAAGGCCAAGAGGGTGAGTAGGGAAACAGGAAGGGCTCTCCAGGCAGGAGGACACTTGGGCAAAGGCCTGGGAGCAACACCAGAACATGGGCTGAACAAGGTGACGTTCTGGCTGCAAAAGGGAGGTACACAGTGGCTGTGGAGACATGTTGGTGCCTTAGATGTCCTCTAAGCTTCCAAACATAAAGTTCTACAGATAATTGGGCCCATCTGGGGTCTTTATAATCCCTGCCTCAGCCCCAACTGTCCCTTTCCAAGTGGTGCTGGCTGGCCTGAGTTCCTGTAGTAGTCAGCAGTTTCCAGGTCCCTGTACTCCAGTGGCTCCTCTGAGCCCTCAAGGTGGACTAGATGACTTTTTCCCCTCTCCATTCCTACTTGTCTCCCCCACTTCCTGGCTCCTTCCACTGCTGGACCTTTGTCCACTCCTCCTTGTCCAGTGGTTCTACCTCCCCACACTCGAGCGCTCTACTTCCTTTAAGGGGACATGCCCAGGAATAGGAAATGTCCCTGTCCACCACCTTCCTCTGTGTGCAAACCCTCACCACTGTCTCACCAAGGCCTCCATCTCCCTCCCACCTGCTGTTTCCTTCTGACCCTTGAGTCCCAGGCTGATTGCTTCTTCCCCTGGGCTGGGGGCAGAAGGCAGGAGGAGCAGAATTCATTACATTATCTTCTATTACTGCCTTCTCCTTGCTCAGTACTTTGAGAGGCCAGAAAAAAAAAATTTGCTGTTACACCTGGAAAAAAACATCTCAAGATAAAATGATACAGCGTTGAAAAGGTCCCCTTTTGACTTACGAAGTGCCAGGGGTTTGAAAGTAACTTGTCCATGGTCTTTTCATTCAGTTAAGCTGGAGCTAACCTGGTGCCCAGCCTCTGGCATCTGGTCAGCTGAATTGCTAATTCAGTTCTAGATGAAGGATTAACACTCTAGCTGTTCCTCAGATGTTCTGGAGGACTGTGTGAGATCATAACAATAAATCATTTATGGGCTTCTTGGCCATACTTTGCACATCCCTTCTACCCCAAATAAAATATACTTGCTCTTAGAAACCAAATTAATATGCACATTTTAATCCACACTTCACCCTCAGAAAGGACTTGCAGAGTTTCTGAGCAGTGGCTGCCCCCAGTGATGCCCTCAGATACCAGGAACCCATGTAGTGCTGTGAAGTGGCTGGCAGGCCTGCAGGACAGGGTGTGCCAGCCACCATTCCCACCCCCTCAAAAACATTCTACATTGGCAACCTTGGGTTTGAGCAATTACTGGGCAGTGTGAGGGCAGAGGCCTACAAGGGGCTGACCCTGCTGCTGAGAGCAGAATCTATCTATTCTAATGCAAGGGAGTTCAAGCCCGAAACTGAACGGGCTGCTGGAGTGGGTTCCAGTGGGCTTCCCAGGGAAAGTGAGCTGTCCTGGAGGGCCCAGAGACAGGGCAGCTGGTGTTCTCTGCCCGAAAGCTCTCTTCTGGCTCCCCCTCTTCCGTGGTCCTCTGGTCTACTGGCTTTGCACCTACATGTGGTGCTATGTGCCATACCTCATCTCCCTCTTGAGTTCCCGTAGGGCAGTCAAGCCTTGCACAGGCAAGGGAGCCCACAGCAGCCACCCAAAGCAAGCCAGGCCCCTTGGCCATCATCTTCCTGGGAAAAGGACATGGCTGTGCAATGCCTTTCCTCATAGCTGTCAACTGCAACTCAAAATGCCATTCCTGTGTCCCTGATCAGTAAACTCCACATCACAAGCTTTTAATTTTAACGCAAGATGCTGTTTTCGCTTTGTTTTGAGTGCTAGAGATTGAACCCAGGGCCTTTGCACCAAGCTACATCCCCTACACTTTTTATTTTTTGTTTTGAGCAAGTCACTAAGTTGCTCAGGCTGGGCTTGCGCTTACAGGGTCCCAGAGTAATACAAATTTTGTGTTATCTATCTTTAAGCAGGACTCCCAAAGGGAGATCTCTCCCAGCCATTGGAGGATCACAAACTTTAAATGTCTGCAAGGATGAGCCAGCCAGGTAAGATGAGGGAGTAGCAGAAGTCTGTAGAGAGTGTCTCTTTAGCCATTCAGGTCAAAAATTTCCAGATCCTGTAAAAATGATGTATAGAGTGACAACAGTGATTGTGGTGGGAGAAACTGACTTTCTTAGAAAAGAACATGAAGGAATTTTCTGGGGTGATGAAAATGCTCTGCATCTTGCTTTGGGTGATGGTTACATGGTGCATACATTCATCTAGTAAGCACTTAAGATCTGTGCATTTTTACTGTATGTTAAGTATATCTCAAAAAATAAAAAGCTGGGAGTGGTGGTACATGCCAGTAATCCAGCACTTTGGAGGCTGAGGCAGGAGGACCACAGTGAGTTCCAGGCCAGCCTGGAGTACATAGGGAGACCTTGTCTTCAAAAAATTAAAGTTAAATAAAATTTAAAAATAAATAAAATTTGGGCTAATGTCTATCTGCAAGCTGATTTGATTCTTAGGCTACCCATTTGGAAGCTTCTGATCCTCAAAGGACTTCTTTCTCTCACATAGGTGGATCAGAGACCCTGGGTGGGGAAAGTGGACTCGCAGAAGGCATAGCTGACTTGTGAGTGACCAGCAATGTCCCGTAGCTCCTCAACCAGAAAAGTGAAGACCGAGGCATGGCGGGGGGGGGGGGGGGGTCGGGCAGCCTTCGAACGAGCAGATTTATTCCTCTTCTTAGGAGTGGTGCGGGACCCTGGGCTTACAGACTCCCTTCCACGGGCTGAGGGGGAGGCAGCCCAGGGGCTGGGCAGGTACTTACACAGGCCAGAAAGTGAGGCTGTCACCAAACACCTACCCCGAGGGAAGCGGAAGTGGGTGGCGCAGGCAGCCCCAGGGAGCGCGGGCCAGGCGCGCGGATAAATCACGAACTCAAACTGCACTGACAACTCCAGATTGGCCCTGAGTGCCAAATGCCGACACAGACAGCCAAGTTCCAGGGAAAGAAATCCGACCCGCGGGAGGCGGCGGCTGTGCAAAGTGAAACTCACGTGAGGGGGCAGGGAGGACGCCACCCACAGTGGCGGAGCCTCCGTCGCGGCAGACGCTTAGACGCTGATCCAAGTCTTACCTGGCCACCAGCCTGCCCCGGGTGCAGGTCAGAAATCCTCGGCTCCCGCAGGTTGCGGAGCTGGATTCCCCAGCCCGTCCTCTCACCCACACCACACCCTTGCTCCTTTTCTCCCAGCCCAGAGGCGAGCAGGTGTCTGCGGAGCGACGCTCGCCCGCCACGGGCCACGCACGTCCCGGGTCTCCACGCAAGGGGCCCCGGGGGCGCTGGTCGCCTGGGGTGGGGGCGGGGAGGCGCTGCGGACAAATCCCGGCCCAGCGACCCGTGGGGACCTTCCAGGCGCCCGCACCCCGGCCCTGCAGCCGGCGCCCGCCCTGATTGGCGCTCGCCGCCGGCCTCCCGCGGCTCACCTGCCACCCCGGGCCAATCCGGGCCGCCAGAACTGGGGCTGCCACCGGGCGGGGGGATGCGGGCCCGTGGCTGAGCCGCCCTCCCCCCGAGTTCCGCCCGGCCGCGGCCGCCCGGAGCCCAGCGCTAGCCTCGGGCCCGCGCGTTCACGCAGCCGCTCCGGGCCGGAGCCCCTGCGGACCCCGCGCCCCTCTGCCTCCCGCCATCCACCCCGTCCCCACGCGCCCCCTTGGAGGGAGTGGTCCCGGCCGCGGGCTGCCCCGCCGAGGCAGGATGTTCTCGTCCAAGTCCAACTCCGTGTCGCCGTCGCCGTCCCTGGAGCAGGCCGACTCGGACGCGCTGGACATCAGCACCAAAGTGCAGCTCTACGGGGTGCTGTGGAAGCGGCCCTTCGGGAGGCCGTCGGCCAAGTGGTCCCGGCGGTGAGTGCCCTCTATGGTGCCCCCGGAACTCCGCTGGGAGCGAGTCCCCGATCTCAGGCCCCATCCCGTGCCGGTCCTGCCTCTGTTTTCCTCTGTGACCTTGGCCTCGCCCCGTTTCAACCTGCGCTGACTCCTTCTGGAAGATGTGGCTCTTGGCCCGGGCAGATAGAGCTAGGGTGGCACCACGGGCCGGGACGCGGGGGTGAGTTCTTTGTAGCATGAACTGAGTCCCGAGTGGGGAGCTGGTGTGGGCCGACGCGATCGTGGCTGGAGTGGGTCAAGATGTGTCCCCCCTGGCCCATCTCTCCAGCCAAAGATACTCTCTTGGGGCCTCGACGGCTAATTCTGACCTCTTCACCAGGGCCTTAGGGGTGGGGCAAAGGCGCTCTTCCAGGGCTTCCACTGAGGGGTGACTTTCCAGGTTTCAGTAGGCACTTTCCACTTAAAAGTGGGCCTGGGAGCTACTGGGAGAAGGGGGCGCTCATAGGCTTTAGGTGCTATGGGCCATCTTCTGGAAGGTTTTTTGCCCTCAAACCCATTTCATTTTTAAGATTTATTTTTTTTTTTTGGTACCGGGGATTGAACTCTGGTCCTTGTGCTTGCGCAGCAGGCGGCAAAACCACTGAGCTAAATCTCTGTCCCTCATTTCTAAGATTTGTGTTTGTGTGGCCTAGGAAATGCAGACCCTGTCCCACCTCCTCCTTGGAAGGCTTGACCTTTCCAGGAAACCAGAGGTGCATTCACATGCCCCTTCCTGTCCCACATCATGATTCTGCCCCTGAGCAGTGGCACCTCAGATGTTCCAGGAACCACAGATCATGTGCACATAGTAGTGGTTGGTTCTGATGCTCAATTTTGATGAATAATTTACTATTTCTATAAGACCATAGAATAAATGGAGCTCTGGCCAGCATTTCACATTTTACATAGCTGGTTCCATGCATTTTTACTACATCTGACAGATTTCTCTCTGAGATTAATGGGATACAGGCTCTTTTCTTCCTTCAAAGTTAAGTTTACATCTGATGATTTAAATGGAGGCTTGGAGTGCCATGAAATTATGAGAGGGACTGTCTGAGATGCAGCCCCTGAAGGCCAAGAGAAGTCTGTCTCTGCCAGAGACCTCTAGTTGGGGTGGGAAGGCTGTTTGGAGCTTTGAGCACCATTAGCAGAATCGGTATTCCTTCCCCTCTCCTGCCTCAGCTGCTCCTGGCAGCCAACACGCGTCTCCATTGGGTCTGGCTACTGTCCCAGGTATTGACTCTGCGTCCCACCCTCTGAGACTTTTCTTACCAGGCATTTTCACCTGATTGCATCCAGTAAATGCTAGTGTTTGGGACCCCCAGGGTGTATCCATGGCTCCCTTTACCACCACAGATAGAGTGGGGACATGGCTACTGCACCCACAGTTGATTTAGGGGCTGAGAAGTATCCAAGGTAAAAACCTCCCAGCTAAATCACAGTGATGGGGCCAGGGGAGGATTGGAGAACCTAGAGAGTCTCCATCGGTGGTCCCCACAGCCACCCCTAAAAATCCACTCTAAGTCAAAACAGTGTGTTTGTGCTCTACAAATGCAGCTCCAAGGCAAGCCCTCCCAACCGCTTTGAAGGAGATTGTCACCTCAGATCCCTTCCTTCCTCTGGAGTTCTCACCATGGTAAACTCCCCCTTCTCTGGGGCTCAGGAAGAACTAACTTCTCACCTGCCCACCCTAGCCTCTGTCCATGTTCCCAGGTACACACACACACACACACACACACACACACACACACACACACACACCAGCAGTGAGTTAGCAACAGCTAGCAGAGGGCAGAGACGGGGTCTGGGTGTAGAGGCAGCTTGATGCTCACTCAGCCCCATCTCACTTCCCAGCAGGGCCCCCTGGGCCCAGTTTCCCATTTGTGAAGTAGAATCTCTGGAGCTCAGCTAATTAGTGGCCAGGGGAAGGCTTGGGTACAGTGTGGCCCAGGCCCACCACCACAGAGCCTCGCCATTAGGGCGGTCGATGCTGTGGTGGGGCCAGTGAGGGGAAGAGGGCCTGGAAAAGCTCTGTGCTGCATAAATAATGAGTGGGCAGGATGGAACCGGCTGCAGCTGGCTGGGTTCTATAAAGCTGCTTCCTGTCAGGGTCTGTCTTAGGATGTGGGCCTCCAGCCCCCGCTGCTCAAGCGGCCCTGCCCTCCTGAGATAGGAGAATGCCCCTGCGCTAAATCAATGAGTTTAATTTCCCACGGGTGACAGAAAAGGGAGGGAATCAAAAGCATTAGTTAGCCAGAGAAAAGACTCTGGGAGAGGTGTCTAGAGGGTAAGATTGATGACTCTGTCCTCCCCTCAGTCCCTGAGCAGGGGGGACACAGGGGCCAAGACCTAGGCAGCTCTGAGACAGCAGGGAATGGAGTGGGGAGTGTCAGCCTCCTCCAGGGTCAGCACCAAGGTGGGCTGGTCATGCAACTGGGCTCTTTCCCAGGTTCGAGACTGTGTCCCTCTCTAGCCCCTTTTCCACCTCCCGCCCCATATCTTCTAAGGCCAGAAGTCCTGAGGAGGGGGACCCAGCCAATTCCTTCCTGTGGCAGGGACATCTACACTCCTTGTCCCCACTTTGCTCCTGGAGCCTGGGGTAAAGCCCAGCCCAGCAGCAGCTCCCTCCTGTGGAGCCTGGATGGCCTCTGGCTCCTGTTGTCCACCTGGTTCCACATGGTGGCTCCGTGGAGACAGTGTCCACATGTTGCAGATCTCAGGCTGCAACCTGAACACATGTGGAAAGATTGTCTATACAGATGGTGGTCACCATACCAGAGACTTGGGGAGAATTTTTCCCACATAGATTTGGGGCTCAGGGTTTTGATTTTGTCTTTGCCTCTGAGCCCCACCTCCCAGAGGTGACATGGCCAAAGAGCTGAGAAGAGCCCAGCATGTCAGCTCTGTGGTACCAGGCTGAGCCTCACCCTTGTGACAGGGGTTTGGTCTCACTTTCTAGCATTCCCCACAGCTGGCTGTGTGAGGTGTCCCAAGAGCCCAGCTACAGCACTTGTGCTGTGACAGGAGACTTCATTCCTCTCCCCTTCAATAATCAACCTGTGGGGCAGGGGATTTAGCTCAGTGGCCCTGTGCCTGCCTTGTAAGTGCAAGGTCCTGAGTTCAATCCCCCGTATCACAAAAAACAGCAACAACAACAACAACAGCAACAACAAAATCAACTTGTGTTCTTCGAACTCCTATCGGAGGGGTAGCATCTGCAGGGAGGCACGGTCAGGTGTCAGCTGAGGAGCGGGGGTTCTCCTGTGTTGTGTGGGGAGCACGGGGAGAGGGACAGCACAGGGAAGGGGAAGGATTTGAGGGACAGCGCCTCTGCCCCTAGAAAACAAGGACTGACCGATTTACTTGGTTCTGAAGATTTCATACTATTTTTCATTCTCTTGTTTTCCTTTCTCCTTGTTCTGGAGCCGTTGTCCCCCACCAGGCCCACTAGCAGGACGACTGGGGCCAGAGGCAGGGAAAGGTGTCTTGCCAAGTCTCCCCAGAGCCTCTTCCTGTCAGCCACTACCTCTCTGAGGGGATGGCATTGAGGCTAAATGAGTCCTTGCTTAGGGCGACAGGCAGATGTCTGGGTCACAAGCCATTAGGTAAAGTAACACTCAGTAATTCAGGCTTTGCTGGGCTCCTGGGGTGGTTAGCCCAGACCAGGTCTGCCGAAATCAAGCAAGTTCATTTTGTTTGAACAAGTCTGTCCACACACTCGGTGACTGTTGGTGGCCTGTTTAAAAATGAGTCTTACCTATATGGGAGCCAAACCTTAAACTGTCAGGAGATTTGGCTTCCTTAAGTCCAGGATGGGAAGAGAAAAACAGTTTCTTCTGAGAGCAGCTGTGAGTGTGGTGGAGAGTGAATCTAGGCTCAGAGGCAGGAGACCCAGGCCCAGGCTGGGGCAGGCCTGTCCCCTCGCTGGCAGGAAGTATCCTGTCTGCCAAATGAGGGAGGGGGGTCAAATTGTGGTTTTTAAACTCTGTTGCACAGATGATTCTAGAAGTGCCTTGAGTCTACCATGAGGGAGGGAAGAGCAGGAGGTGGAGCTGCACTCACTTCCACCAGTACCTCCCCTCTAGCATCTGTTTTGCATATTAAGCATGCCTTTGAAGAGTTCTGACTGGGAACAGTGGCCCACACCTGAGACGGAGGACAGCAAGTCTAGGATACAGGGAAAGTTCAAGGCCACTTAGGCTAGTGAGATCCTGTCTCAAAAAAAAAATAATTGAAGAATTCTCCTAAAATTGTTTGAACCCCCTTAGCTGATGATCTCTCCAGAAACCCATGCGCTTCACAGTAGGATTCCAGCTGTCCTGCTGTCTCAAAAACTGCCTAGGCCAAGATGAGCCTCCCCTGAGCACATAGATGGGCAAAAAGGGGGCTGTTTCCATCTCCCTTCTGCCACTTCCCCAAAGGACACTTTGGATAGCTGTCCCTCCCCAGCTGTAACTCCCACAGCCGCACTCAGTGTCTGAGGGGCTCAGTGCAGGGGAGAGGAGGCGCTGGGCCTGCATTGGAAGCCTATGCCTGGGGAGAGTTGGAAGTGGCTGTTACACTTTCCTGGGAAGCAGAACTCCAGTCTCATGCATCCTGGGGCTCTTGCTACCCTCTTGAGGGTGAAATGACTTTGGCCCCAGGACCAAATTCCATTGGAGTCACCTCCTGCCCCGGGTCCCTACTCATCCCAGGAGGCTCTAAGCCTGAGTCTCACTTATAGATTGGGTTGCTGTCCAATCCATTGAGCTTAGTTTTCTCCCCAGTTTTAGCACCCTTCCCCATGGCCACACACACACAGCAGTCTCTCACACAGACATTGTGAGTCCAGCAGTCTAAGCCGAAGGGAAGGGGTGGCAGCAAGGAGGACCGAGGAGCATTTAAATTACAGAAGTATGAGCATCTTCAAACTGATGGTCAGCTCCTTGGTTTGCCAAGTCTTCTTCGTTCACACCTCTCTTGACCCTGTAGGACCCAGTCTTGCTTCTCTGGGTCCTCTCTTCTCCTCACTCCCCATCTGACCTTCTCTCCATGCCCTTCAGGATTTCCCCCAACTGCACATTTTCCACACTATGCTATCCAAAGCCCTTCCCAGCACCTATTCTCAAACAGGGTACTTGCGGCTCCAGACCCTCAGGAGTTTCCCCAGTGCCAGTGGACTGGTGCGGCCTTCCTTTCACAGGCCTAGGTAGTGGTTTTCTTCACTCTAGCCAGTGTTAACCATCCAGCCATGGCCGGGCCCTTACTGCATTAAGATCACAAGGGTGTGTGTGTGTGTGTGTGTGTGTGTGTGTGTGTGCACTGAGCTTCAGAACAGCACCCTCAGTTCGCCCATTCATGTTACCTGCCTCCTATATCTACCCTTTCACCCAAGCGAGAGTCCTCTCGAGCCATAGCAGAGTTGGCTCACCCTGTTCTTCTCTAATTGTCCAACAAGCCCTGATGGCTTTTGCCTCCTAATGACTCTCATTTGTCCCTTTGCCTTGTCTTGGACTCCTTAAGGACCCCTTCCCCAGCTTGATTTTGTAAGGACTTGTTTAAAACCCACTGGAGATCCCCTGTCTGCAGGAAAAGCCTTGCCCAGCTCCCAGCCCTGATTCTCTTTCTGACCTTAGCTCCCTCCTTACTGCTCCCTGCACACTGAAACACCGACCACCCCCTTTGCACTTATCTGCATGTGAATGTGATAGCAGACTTTTTTTTTGCACCTACTAGGGATTGAACCGAGGGCCACTGCACTGAGCTACACCTCCACACACACACATACCTGCCCCTTTTTTAATTTTTAATTTGAGTCAGGCTGGGCTCAAAGTTGCAGTCCCCCTCCCTCAGCCTCCCAGAGTGCCGGGATTACAGGAACCACCAATGCTGGTTTTTACCAGACATATTTTGATAGCCTTGAACATAGTGTTCTCTGCATATGCCCTTTTCTCTGTCTGGAACACACCTTTCTCCCGTCTACTTCCAAATTCCTAAGCTACTCCTGTTTTTTCTTCAAAACCCTGCTCGGTTATTACTTCCTCTCAGAGAGCTTCCCTGAGTGGACCCCTAAACTGTTCATGGCCCCTGGTCTGCACTTTTTCTGGGCTTCCTATGCACTTACTATGCTGCTGTACATCCTGGTGCTTTCTATGTGGCACTGTGCACTGTAGGCTGCAGTATTCCCTGCTGCCTTACTGCTGTCCTCTATCCCAGTGCTCCTCCACTTAGCTGTGTGACCTGGGGCATATTACTTAACTTTTCTGTGCACTAGTTTCCTTACCTGTCCCATGTAAGGAGTGCATGAATAAACACGCATTGTGCTGTTTCTACAAGAGTGCCTGGCCCAAAGAAGGAGCTTGATAAACATCAGCTATTTTTGAAATTATTGATGTCTGCATTCTCTCTTCTGCATTCAGCTCTAAGCTCCTGGAGGGCCAGGACTCAACAGACACAGGGTCCAGCATGGTGTCTGCCTGTGCCAGGTGGTTCCTTAATGCTCTCTGGCCTGTGCTGACCAGGAGCTGGGGGTTCCCTTGTAGAGATCCATGCTAGGGAGACCAACAGCTGCCGGTCTTAAGTGATGAGGAGGCCAGAACAGCACAGAGCATGAGCAGTTGAGGCTGGAGCTTTGTCAGCAGAGGTAGCTCAGTTCCAAGTGTGCTACTTGCTAGTTGCTTAATCTCTCTGTGCCTCAGTTTCCTCACCAGTGAAATAGAAAAAAATTCCACCTCCATCTGTTAGAGTTGTGAGAAACCTAAATAAGGTAATGTCAATGAGATGCTTAGCAAACGGAGTGTCTTGCCACCTTCTCTAAATGCTCCTTAATCTAAAGGTGAAAATAGTGTCCTGAAAGACCAGACAGGAGGAGGCAGCCAGGGCTGACACAGACCCTTTGTGGCACATACCCTGGGCTTCCCCACAAGTACAGGGAGATAGGGAGGGTGCTAAAGGCTAGGGCCAGACACAGAGCTTCTCCCAGGACTGACGTTGGCCATGGGGACAGGGGCTTCGGACAGGGGATAGGAGCTGAGTCCCTGGGCTGCGGCCAAGCGTTCCCTCCAGGGGGAACTATGTGGCACAGATGGGAAGGAGGTCAGGGGAGGCTGCAGCGGACACTGGACCTAGCAGTCAGGAGTGATCATCATCACAATAATGAAACAGCGCCTCTTTACCACGATGCTCTAAGTCTCTGTGCTCCCTGACCCTGTGAGGTGCCCCTATTACTCTTAGCCCAGGCTGCGCAGGAGCAGCTGAGACCAAGATGAGGCCACTTGCTGCCATTGCCGGGAAGTGGTGAAACGCTACCCCTGGGCCTCTCCGGGGTACCCCGTGCTCCCCGGGGCCTCTGGGCCCTGTGTGTGCAGGCCGCGAGTTGTGAGTGTGAGGAGTAGGAGGGACTGTGGGCCTCGGGTTCTAACCTCAGCTCCTCCTCCTCCTCCTCCTCCTCTTCCTCCTCCTCCTCCCCCCCCCCAGGTGTGGGGCTTTGCACGTGTTATTTCACTCTAGCCTCAGTTCCTCACCTGTGATTTGGGAGTGAAAGGAATAAATACCACCCGCAGGATTGTCCACGGATTAAATGCTCCAGTACCCTCAGGGGTCTTAGTACAGAGCCACTGCATGAGAATGGCTAGATCAGTGGTGACTGTCACTGGACCTTGCACAGCCAGGCCAACTCTGTGGGGCCCACAGGAGGTTACCCAGCCTTGCAGTCCTGCTGATAGAGTCTGGGCCCTACCTGCTGAGAAGAAGCAGAGAATCTTTGCTGGAGTAGCAGCCTCCACTGAGGCAGGTGTATAAGAAAGCCAGCCCTGGGCCGGGGATTTAGCCCAGTGGTTCCACCGCGTGCCTTGAAAGCGTAAGGACCCGGGTTTGATCTCTGGTACCAAAAAAAAAAAGAATAAAAGAAAGCCAGCCCTTTGGGCCTTAAAAGTGTGCTCGCCAGACGAGCCTGTGCTGGGTGGCACTCATCAATGCCAGCAGGGGACTTGCCCTCTTCAAGTCTGTGCCAGCTCCACTCCCTTCATCCCCACCCCACCAAGCTGAGAACAGCTGGAGCAGGGCTACAGTGTGGCACACGTGATGTATGTGCCCTCCACAGTCCCCAAAGCCCCTGGGCCTTCGAAAGTCTGGCTGGCGGGGAGCACAGGCTGCCCTGAACATCCATCTCTGCCTGCTGCTTCTTATGCTGAACTTCAGAAGGAAGGGGAGCTGGGCGTGGTGGTGCATGCCTGTAATCTCAGCACTAGGCAGGCTGGGGCAGGAGGAGCACTGCAAATTTGAGAACAGGCAGGGCTTATGCTGCATAGTTCCAGGGCTAGCCTGAATTGCACAGTGAGACCGTGTCTCAAAAACAAACAAACAAAAACAAAAAAATGGTGAGTTCTAGACCAGTCTGAACTACATCGAAAGACTCTGTCTCAAAAACAAAAGGAGGGGTGACATTTGGGGACACATTCTATGGACTCTACTCACCTCCATCCACTAGATCTTCTCTGGTCCTCTCACCATGTGTGGCAGTAGCTCTTAATGGACTCCCCCACCTCTGCCTGACAGTCTCTTCTCAACACGCCAGCCAGGGTGAGCCATTTTCCACGTAAGTCAGGGCTCGTCAGTTCTTCTCAAAGCCCTCCCATGCCCATCTGTCCTACTTGGAGTGTGACTTTCAGCAAGTCCTGCCACCTTTCTGCTTCATTTCTGTCTGCATTAAATGCCAGAAGCACCCATCTAATAGGATAATTGTGTTAAGCGCATTAACACAGGAAAGTGCTTGAGTAAATCGTGGTTTGTGGTAAGAACCAAATAAATGTAAGCTCTGTCATTATTGTCACAGTGGCCATGGGGCCTCACACCATCTGGCCCAGCTGCTCTCAGCCTGGCGCCCTCTGGCTCAGCCTTGTGGTTTCTTCTAGGACCTTTGCTCCTGTGGCTCTCTGCCTGGAAACCTTCCCTTTTTTGAAAAGATCACCTTCTTTATTATGCTCCTCTGCCACAGTTCAGTGTTACAGGAGCTGTTGAAGGGGGCAGAGGCAGCTCTGTGCTGCTTGGTTTCCGGTTTAGTCTCAACCCCCAAGCCCCACCCATCATCTGGCAGAGTTGGGTTCTGGTGAGGGCCTGATTCATAGATGGCCAACTCCTCAATGTGGCCTCACAGGACAGAGAGAGAGAGAGAGAGAGAGAGAGAGAGAGAGAGAGAGAGAGAGAGAGAGAGAGAGAGAGAGA
>NW_004624734.1:31533955-31583744 GCF_000247695.1 Heterocephalus glaber | reverse complement strand
GAGAGAGAGAGAGAGAGACCTTTCTTATCATGAAGCCACAGTCCTGTTGCATTAGGGCCTTGCCTTTATTAGCTCATTTAACCTTGATTACCTCCACATTTGTAGTTAGGGCTTCAACATATGAATTGGGTGATGATGGGGAACACAGTGTAATACTTCAGAAGTGGCTGAAGGAGGTGGAAGCAGCTCTGCACTGCTGGTCTCACCTTTCATGCGGAGATACATGTCAGACCATGCGTCCTTCAGCCCTGTCCTGGGTCCTCTGCTAATCTTATCTGGCCCTCACAGTAGCCACATAAGGTAGGTGTGGTCACAACCATTCCATAGTCAAAGAGACCAAGGCCCAGAGAGCTGCGCTCTCTTGCCCAAGTGCCCCAACCCAAGCTGGAAAATGACTAAATACCTTGTCCATGGAACTCAAGTGGCACAGCCCCACCCTCCAGGAGCCCAGGGGCCCTCTCCAGACAAGAGGAGCATGGGGGTGTGGCAGTGGGCGCCACATGCCAAGTGCCCAGCTTGGTGGCCGAGTGCAGCAGGGCACGGATGTCAGTGCAGGCTGGGCTGATCCTCAGTCAGAGGAGGCTCAGCCGGGTGAAGAGGGGTGGCAGGTTCCAGGCTGGGCAGCACGGTCTCCCTTTGAGAGGTCCTGGGACCAGCAAAGGAGGCAGCGACCTCACGAGCGGCAGGAAAGCTGAGAGGTGGGCAGGGTTGGCCCCTGGAGGGCCAGAATGCCACGGGAGCTCTGTGGGTGGTGTTCCTGTGCTCTCTCCCACAGCAGGCAGAAAGGCCCGGGGGAAGAGCTGGGCTGAGCAGTGTCCACAGCACTGCATTCGTTATGTGGCTGGGCTGGGTGGGTTGCTTCAGTCCATGAGTTCGAGACCACCCTACGTAACATAGTGCAACCCTGTCTCAAAAAGGGGTGGAGGTTGGTTTAAGTCTTATAAAGTGCAAAGCCAAGTGTTACTTGGCTCAGCAGAGGAAGATGGCAGCTGTCCCCAGTCCCAGGCCTGACCACCCCAGCTGTGGCCTTGGGAAAGATCTCGTGGCTAATAGACCTTCAGAGATTCTCTGACTGCTGGAGAACTTGAGTTCCATGAGCAGTTTTTCAAGCCTCTCCCAAGAAGGCATTTCCAGCTGGTGGAGTTCTTTAACAACAGGCTCTTGGGGAAGGGGCAGGGCAGTTCTCTAGTATTTGATTCTCGTAGTTTAAATACTCCAGCCCTGGGCAGTACCATGCCATGAATACCATGTTCCTGAACACAGACCTGGCGAGAGATTCACACTGCTGCTGTTGTGAGTCCCCACTGTGGCCTCCAGCATCCTGCTGCTCTGAAATCTCCTGAAGCATGTGCAGCACACACACATGCACACTTACACACACACACACACACACACACACCCCACAGCTGACTCTTCGGCACATCCTATTCAGTTCCCATCACTACAAAGTGGCCCTGGAGGAAACAGCCAGTCAGTCTAGTGTCTCTGAACCTCAGGGGCTTTGAGGCCCAACTGGCTCTTCCCCTAGTTGGCACTTGGTGTCTTAATCATAGTCAGCTTTGGTCATTAGTTCTGGAAGAGTCCCCAGGTTGGCCAAGTGCTCCATGTGTTGCTATCAAGGATTCATCTCCCCAACAGACAGGAAGGATCAAGGACCTAGGGCTCCTAAGTTAGGCCTGAGGCCCAGGAGGAGGCCATGGAGCATCTGAAACAGAAGGGAATGTAGGTGTCACCACCCTGTGGGGGCTCAAGGCCTGTACACCTGGCCTTGGCTGCCTGGTGCCCAAGTCCACCCGGCTGCCAACTCTTGAGATGACACCAAAAGGCCCACCTTGGGATGGTGTATCTTCTTCCCCTCCTTCCACCCCACCAGGATAAGACCCCAAGGGGCCAAAGTGCCCTGCTGTGCCAAGGGTGGCAGTTCAGGGGGGTGGAGGCAGCCAGCCTGGGGCCACCCTGATGCGAGGGCCAGCCCGTCTCCAGGAGAGCAGGAGAGGCCAAGTGGGCAGCTGAGGCTTCGTGCAGATATGGAACCTGAGCCGGTGTCCCCAGGGGCCCCCAGGGGCGTTCCTGTTGTCTAGAGAGACCTCATGCTGTCCTGCTTGTCCTCCCTCCCAACCACCCACTGCAGGTTTTTCATCATCAAGGAGAGCTTTCTCCTTTACTACTCTGAGAGCGAAAAAAAGAGCTTTGAAACCAACAAATACTTCAATATACATCCTAAGGTGAGACAGCCCTTCCAGGGCCACAGTGAAGGAGGGCTCATGGGGATACCAGGGGATGATAGGAGACAAGGTTCTGTTGTCTTGCTGCGGTCTAGTAGGGAGTTTTGAGAGCAAATTTTCACAAAGCGCAAGACCCCCAGCCCCTCATATGCCCCTAAGCCTTCCCCAGCCCTTCCTTTTCCTCCTGGGAGTCAGTTCTGGCCGCTGTCTTGTGGCCCCAGGGTCTGGTCCAACTGGGTCCTTTGGCTTTCTTTATCAGAGGTCCCTGAGTGACCAGAGCTGGTGGGGTGGGGCTGCTCTGGTTCCTCCTCAGGGTGTCATCCCTTTGGGGGGCTGCCTGGTGGAGGCCAAGGAAGAGCCCAGCATGCCCTATGCCATGAAGATCTCACACCAGGACTTCCATGTGAGTGAAGCATCCCTCAGCCTGGGTTCAGTGGGGGCACCCCAGCTTCTTCCTGCCTCCCCCGAACAGCCCCGAAGCACGCTGGTGTGGTCAGTGCCTGGGGTGGCTGGAGAGCAGAGTGGCCTACTCTCCAGCGTAGCCGCCTCTCAGGCATGCCCGTGGGTTCCTCTTCCCACCAGGGCAATGTCCTGCTGGCCGCCGAGTCCGAGTTTGAGCAGACACAGTGGCTGGAAATGCTGCAGGAGTCTGGGAAGGTGTAAGTGCTCAGCCTGGAGGGCTGCCTGTGGGTCCTGAATGCCCTGCCCGTCATCTGGGATCCTGGTGGGCACTGAGATGGGGCTTCGGGAGCTGGCCAGGATGGAGAGAGGAAACAGGCCAGATTTCAGAGCACCTGTGCAGGTTCCCTGATTGAGCCTGGGAAGGGTCTTTAGTCACAGGTGGTAGAGATGAACATCATGTATCTCCAAGTCTTGGGAGTGATTCAGTGTCACTGGTTGTATTTGGCACCTCCTTGAAACCATTTCACTGCCCAGGCCTGTAATTAATCCTAGGGAGGGCCAGAGCTAGTGCTTTGTAAATCTGGGTCCAGAACACAGTGGTCCTCAGACAACACAGTCTATTTGCACACAAATGCCTATCCTAGGTCCAAAAAATAACACTGAGTCTCACCTTGTGCCTGTGCTCAGTGGTGACCATGCAGTGGCATAGAAGCCACCTGGAAAGTAATCTCTTTCCTGTTCTGAAAGCACTCTCCGCCCAGTCCCTAGTGCTCCTCTTTGCAGCCCAGGTCAGGCTCCCAGCACTGTAACTGATCGATGTTGGTGTAGTGCCCAGAGCCCTGGGTGCCACAGCGACAGTGAGCACAAGCTGAGATTCTGGAGAGAGGATGGGCGAGTACAAAGCATGCGAATTCTCTTTCTCCTCCACCTTTCCGAATTGACGTTTTTGTTTCTTCTTCTTCTCTCCTCTGTCCCATCTGCCCTCCCTCACCAGGACCTGGAAGAATGCCCAGCTGGGAGAAGCTATGATCAAAAGCCTGGAGGCCCAGGGGCTGCAGTTGGCTAAAGAAAAGCAGGAGTATTTAGGTTGGCTGCAGGGGATCTGAGGGTTCCTAAGGGGAGCTTGGGAGGGGTGTCTCAGGTGGGGCTCAACAGGCTCCACGTAAGGAGTGACTGGAAGGCTTCATTGAGCCTTAAATGTTCTTTTGGTCAATGTGGCTGTAGGCAAGAGACTGTGGTGCCCAGGAGCCCGGACTCTGAACCCAACCTTGTCACTTACCGGTCAGCTATGTGTGTCTTTAGGGAACTCAGCCACTCTAACATTGATTTCCTCCTCCTTAAAGTGGAGATAAAAATAGTCTTTAGCTTTTAGAGGCAGAGTGGAAGTCAAAGAAAACATGCCTATGGGTGCTCGTGGTGGGCTTGTAGTGAGAGATCCATAACTGGAGCTGACCTTGTCCTCCTACCCAGGTCCTGTACTTGGAAGAGAAGCTGGTGAAGCTGGGACCTTGCTCGTTGCATGTCCCTGTCCTCTTCTATCCACTGAAACTTGCAACCCTGCACTGGTTCCCCTCTGCCTGCTGCGCACACCTCCTTCCTCACCTCAGGGCTCTGCGCTCCCTCTAGCCAGACACTAGTGCAGGGCGTGAGGACTAGGGCTACGGCAGCCCTTGGGGCTGCAAAGACTCAAGGATGAGGTCCTGTCCTGGTCCTGTGAAAGCACAAAGCAGGGATGACAGCCAGAAAGGAGGAAGCAGCTTAGGCCATGGAGGTAGCTTCCCTCATCAGAGCTTGGCCCAGCCCCTGGCTAGCAGGGGTTCTAGGCTCTTTGTGGGGAGAGGCTGAGTCCACTCAGGACCTCAGATCTGAGGGAACCTTTTGTGAATGTGTGCTTGCTTTGGCAGACAAACTGATGGAAGAGACCGAAGAACTGTGCCTTCAGAGGGAGCAGAGAGAGGTAGGTGCACTGGAAGATGTTGAGACCTGGCACGCTTCCCGCCCTGGCCCTCAGCAGCCCACAGCATGCTGGCTTGTATTTCTAGCAGAGTGTCACGGTGGGATGCAGGGGCCTGGGCCCCCAGGGGATGTGCTGGGAAGTCAGATGGGGTGGTGCAGCAAGGCCAAGGGAGATGACAATGCTTGCCACTGGCTGTAGCTTCTGGGATGGAGGTGTATTTTTCCTTGCCAACTCAGAAGGAAAGTAGACAAGGGTCAGGGACCACCATCCAAAGAAAAAGCTATCCAAGCATTTTGTAAGCTGCTTGTCACTGATACTCACAGGAGACTAGGATGGCCTCTGTTAACCAGAGATGGGGGTCTGGGCCTATTAGGGTGGTGGAGTTTGATGATCTTGGGGTTCCTTCCTTCTCTGTTGACAACACAGTTCCTGAGCAGGCTCATGATTGGCTTGAAGCAGCATGTGGGGTGAAGGAGACGCTCATTGGTCCCACTAAAGTTCATGTCATGTCAGATCTCCAGGCCGGGTGGACCTTGCCTGGTCTGGGGAGCCACTCCCACCTGAAGGGCAGGGTAGGGTAGGAGTGTGGAATTGGAGCCAGCTATCTGTATTTGACTTTCACCACTTGTAGTTGTTCCACCTCAGGCAAGTTATTAACCTGATGAATGTCAGTACTCTCATCTGGAAGAGGAGGAGAACGATAGAACCCATCTTCTTAGGGATGTTTTGAGGATTAAGGAAAATGTTACCGATAAAGTGTTCAGTTTTCGGCACCTAGTACATGCATAATGAACATCTGTGTTTATGAGTGCATGTTGTTATTAATTAACAACACATCCTGCACATGAACTGTCTGAGACCCAAAGCTACAGAGTGGCTGTGTGGAGAAGCCCACGGCGGGAGGCCCTGATGGAGTCCACTTCTCTGCCTCGTCACTTTTCCTTTTCCTTTTCCTCTTGCCTGTAAGCCGCAGGGCGGGGACTAGCAGCCTAGACAGGTTCAGTGCCTGCTCTCAGGAGCCCCGCACTTCCTCACCATCCCTCACTGGCCTCCGCAGTCAGGGAACGCATGTGCCCTTTGCACCCCAAACCTTCCCACGGCCTGCGCAGCACCTGCCTGGGATGTGGAATGACCTGTGATTCTAATCCAGTAAGACAATCCACTTTTATTTTTCTTTCTCTAAAATTTTATCAGTTATTCTGGCCCATTTATTCTTCCGGCTGGATTTCAAGTCATTTGTTGATTACAAATAATTAAAAAGGTTGAGGCTGTGTATTTGGAAGCCTGGATTTGAGGACTGTCCTCCTGGGTCTCTCTGTTCCCCAGGGCCTGGGTCTCCATGTCCACAGACTCTCATCTGGGTCCCCACTTAGAGTCTGGGCATTTTTGCCACGCAGTCCTGTTTTGAGTGGGACTTTGGTGTGTCACCAGCAACTTAAAGACAGGCGATTGGAGAAGCTGGGCTGGGATGGGGTGATGGACACAGCCACCAGCAGGGAGACTTATCCGTCAGAGAGGCTAAATCTGGGGCACACTCGGCCGGAGGAAAATTTAGATACTCTATCTAGGTCTTTAGCCAGGAAATTAGGACAGCAGAGACCCATTGCACACAGGCCTTGCTTAATGCCACCGCTCATTGGAGGGAGGCTGTCAGCTATGAACTGTCTTTTTTGGTGCAAAATTAGAGTAAATCTCAGGCCCAGCTGGCACCTGCAGTGGCAGGTGCTCTGGGCCAGCAGGAGAGAGAGAACTGTGCCCAGGTCTGCAGTCCTTGTCCACCACGTGCTATAGATCAGCATCTTTTCCTGTCCTGACCAAGGAGTCATTCTATCAGTTTTCCTTTCTTCACTTGCCATCCATTCCATGGGTCTGTCTCCCTGTCTCTTCCCCATCTCCACTCCAGGGCAGAGACTGCCAGGTGTGCTTCACATTGCACAGGCATTTGGTACAATGGCCTAGTGATAAAGATTCTCCTGATGGTTTGTGAGGTCTGTCAGGCAGGCTGGCCTAAAGGAAGACTCATGGGGTGGCACCATGAGGCCTGAATTAGAGTTTCAACTTTATAACTGACTGACTGATCTTGGGCTTGTCAGTTGATGCCTCTAAGCTTCAGTTTCTCCATCTGAGAAATGTAGGTGAGAGCACTCATTGCTACAACCAGGATGGAATGCAGGGAAGGGCTTCTTGTAGTGGAGAGGGCCATGCATTGTGCACTTGGGAGTACAACCTAATGCCCTCCATGTGCCAGAAAGGGTCTGGGACTCTGGGGGCCTGAGGAGAAGAGTACAGGGAGAGCCATCCCGGGCCTCTCTGCCTAGGACTGAAGGACCATGCTCTTCCTTGGGTGCAAGTCCCCTGCGGGTATGTGAGTCTCTCAGCCTCATCTCCTATCCCCTGCCTCCCACACACTGGAGGAGGGTGCCTGCCTTCCTTTCCTTTTCTGGCTGAAGTATGAGAGCCCAGCCTTGCATGTGGGCACATACATGGGAAATCAGACATGCCCAGGACCAGCCTGGCAGGGTGCTAGCCATATCAGATTCTCCTGGTCAGAATACATTGTGAGTGAGAAAGAATGTCATACTTCAAGTATGAAGCTCTTTACCAACCTCCCTGATGAATGTTGATCCTGATTCTGGGTAACTCACTGCTTCCAAGGGTACTTGAAAGTGCTTCTTTGCACTGAGTTGAAGTTTGCCTTCTAGTGCCTTCTTTCCACCCTTGTGTTCCTGCAATTTATGTAGGATCTAAAGGTCAGTAGAACAGGCACGATGAGGTGGAGAAAGGCTTCCGTGGCGTCAGGTCTTAGCCAAGACTCAGGCTGCAGTGGAGTTACTGCACTCATACCATCTTGGCCTACAGGAGCAGAAACTTTTGCCCCTTCAGGTTTCTAAAATGAAGTTTCCTCTCTAATCAGCCTCCCGGGCTATTCCTGGACATCAGCTTCTCTTAAGAGTCTTACAGGTGAAATGAAAAGTACAGAAGTGAACAAGGAGAAAGGAAAGTTCTCTCTCTCTTTCCCTCCCTCCCTCCCTGCCTCCCTTCTTCCCTCCCTCCCCCCCCTTTTCATTAAAACTGATGGAAGGGTACAGAGTTCCCATAGACCGTCTGCTGCCCCCACCTGCCAACCAGCTTCATCCCACACCTCTTTTGTCACAGTTGAACTTGTGCCTTCACTCTCACCCAAAGTTCAGAGCTTGCCTTGGGGCTCACTCTCTGTGTATATTCAATGGATTTTGACCACTGTATGATGTCATGTGCCCATCACTGTAGTATCATACAGGAAAGATGTCTCACTGTCCTAAAAACCCTCCATGCTGCACATATTCACCTCTTCTTCCCCACTCACCCCTGGCAATCTTGGATCTTTGTGCTGTCTCCCAAGTTTTCTTTTCCAGAATGTCATATACAGCCATTGGAATCATACATGTTTAGCTTTTTCATATTGGCTTCTTTTACTTAGCACTATTCATTTAAGCTTCCTTCATGTCTTTTTGTACCTTGGTAACTCATTTTTAGCACCAAATAATACTCTGTTGTCAGAGTGTATTGCATTTTGTTTATCTCTTCTCCCCATTGAAGGACATCTTGGTTGCTTCTAAGTTTTGGCAGTTATAAAGAAAACTACTGTAGGGGCCGGAGATTTAGCTCAGTGGTTTCGCCACCTGCTGCGCAAGCTCAAGGACCCAAGTTCAATCCTTGGTACCAAAAAAAGGAAACTACTGTAAACATAAGTATATAGTTTTTTTTTTAGTGGATGTTCATTTCAGTTCATTTGAATAAGTAACCTGAAGAACAGTTCCTGGATTATAGAGGAAAATTATGTTAGTTTTGTGAGAAGCTGACAAGCTCTTCCAAAGGAGCTGGGCCATTTTGCATTCCCATCAGCAATGAATGAACAACTCTTGTTCTTGCTCTCCGCATTTTTGCTAGCATTTGATGTTGTCGATGTTTTGGATTTTGGCTATTTTAGTAGGTGTGTAGTGGCGTTTCACTGTTGTTTGAGTTTGTGATTACCTAATAACATGATGTTTGAGATTTTTCACATGTTCATTTGCCATTTGTAGATCTTTCACTGGGTGTCTCTTATGGTCTTTTGCACATTTTAAGACTGAGTTGTTCATTTTCTTTGATTTCTAAGAGTTTTTATGTTTTGGCTAACAGTCTTTTATCAGAAACATGTGCAAGTATTCCCTCCCATTCTGTGGTTTATCTTTGCACAATTCAACAGCCACTTTGGAGGACGGTTTGGCAGCTTCTTAAAAACTCCTGTACTTTTTCCATGTGACTCAGCAATTCCACTTCTTGACATTGTCTTTTGCAGAGGAAAAGTTAAAAAATTTTAGTGAACTCCAGCTTGTCAGTTATTTTATGGTGTTGAATCTAAAGAGTCAGCATTCCGGTCACCCAGATTATAGTTTTGTGTTTTATACTTGGGTTTATGGTTCATTTTGAATTTATTTTTTTGTGAAAGGTGTAAGGTTTGTGTCTAGGGTCTCCTTTCTCTTTCTTTCTTTCTTTCTTTCTTTCTTTCTTTCTTTCTTCCTTCCCTCCTTCCCTCCTTCCTTCCTTCCCTCTCTCCCTCCCTCTCTCCCTTCCTCCTTCCTTCCATTTAAAATTTAGGATCAGTTTGTCAATAGCCATAAAATAATGTGGCTATTTTCACTGTTATTGTATTGAATATAATGATCAAGTTGGGAAGAAATGCCATTTGACAATACTGAGTCTTCCTATCCATGAACATGGAGTAGCTCTCCATTTATTTATTTATTTATTTATTTATTTATATCTTTCATTAGTTGTGTAGTTGGGACCTTGCGCTTGTAAGGCAGGAGGCAGAACCACTGAGCTAAATCCCTGGCTCAAATCTAAGTACTTTTTAAGGGATACTAATATAGACAGTAATGTGTTTGTAATTTCAAATTCCATTTGTCTGTTGCTGGTATACAGGAAAACAATTGACGTTTGAACATTAACCTTGTAACCTTGCTACAGTTGTTTTTGGGTACCAGGGATTGAACTCAGGACCTTGCACTTTGGAGGCAGGCAGCAGAACCACTGAGCTAAACCCCCGGCCCCTTGCTACAATTGTTTATGAGCTACAGGAATTTTTGTGTCAATTTTCTTGGATTTCCTGCATAGATGATCATGTCATCTGTGACAAAGACAATATTATTTTCCTGTCCCCAATCTGTGTACCATTTATTTCCTACTCTTTTCTTACCACATTACCTAGGACTTCCACTACAATGTTGAAAAGCACTAGTGAGAGGGAACAGCCTTGCTTTGTTACTGGTTGGAGGGAATGCTTCTAGTTTTACACCATTAAGCATGGTGTCAGCTGTAGGGTTTGTCCTGTTGTGTTTTTTTGAGACAGGGTCTTGCTATGTAGTTCAGGCTGCCCTTCAACTCATTATGTGGTCCAGGCTGGCCTCGAACTCACAGCAGTCCTTCTGCCTCAGCCTCCCAACTGCTGGGATCACAGGCAGTGCCACCACACCTGGCTTGGCTGCAGGTTTTGTACATGTTGAGCCAGTCCCTTCTATTCCTAGTTTATTGAGTATTTTAATCACCAATACATGTGGGATATTGTCAAATGCTTTTTCTGCCTATGTTGATATGCTCTTGTGTTTTTTTATTCTTTGCCTTGTTCCTGTGATAGATTACATTAATTGATTTTTGAATACCGAACGACTCTTGCATACTGGTAAAATTGCATTTGGTCATGATGAATAATTATTTTTATATATTGTAGGATTTTTTTTTTTTTTGGTACCGGGGAATGAACTCGGGACCTTGTGCTTATGAGGCAGGCGGCAGAACCACTGAGCTAAATCCCCAGCCCAATATATTGTAGGATTTAATTTGCTGATAATTTATTGTTGAATTTTGCGTCTGTGTTGAATGGTACAGGTCTGTAGTCTCCATTTTCTATAATGTCTTTATTGAGTTTTGGTACTACAGTAATGCTAGCCTTATCAAATGAGTTAGGAAGTGTTCCTTAGGCATCTATCTTCTGGAAGATATTATGGAGAATCGGTATAATTTCTTCCTTAAATGTTTTGTTGAATTCACAGAGAACCCATCTGGGCCTGATATTTTCTGTTTTGAAAGGTTTTAAATTACTGACATAATTTCTTCAGTAGATATAGGCTTATTCAGATTGTGTGTTTCTTGCATCTTCTTTCTTTTTCTTTAATGAAAAAATAAAACATATTTGAATAACCAGATAATAAAAGAATAGCAATAGTTATTACACTGTGTATCATTATCTTCAAAGTAGTTACTAAGCACAAGACATAAACCAAAAAGATTCTTATAAAAAAGAAACAGAAAGGGCCAGGGATTTAGCTCAGTGGTTCCGCTGCCTGCTTTGCATGCGCGAGGATCCTAATTTGATTCTTGGTACCAAAAAAAACAAAAAACAAAAAAGAAGTAGATAATAACACAAACTTTTTTTTCAATGAACTAAGATAAACTTTCAGTATAAATGAAATGAATTAGCATATATATTGAAATTTTTTTTAAACAATGAAATATGTGACTTTGGGAAGTACTTGGACTTTTCCTTACTGCATGTCTTGCTGCTATCTTTGCTCTTTATTTGTATCTATGTCTATTTTTTTCTCATGTAAGAGAAACCATATGATATTTGAGCCTCTAACATATTTCACTTGACATTATGTTCTCCAGTTTCATCCATTTACCTGCGAATGTCTCAATTCTATCTTTACTTATGATAGTGTAGTAGTAAAAATGCCACATTTCCCTCATGCATTCATGTGTTGATGGACGTATATGCTGTTCCCAAGATCTAGCTATTTTATATTGTGCTGCTGTAAACATGGGTATGATTCCTGTGTCTTTTGACAGATTATGTCTTTTAAGAAATCGATTCTTTTCATGTAGTAGTTTATCAAGTTGTGGACATAGGGTTGCTTATAATACTCCTTTATTGTTCTTTTAGTGTCTGTGGTACCTGTGTTGATATTTCTTCTTTGTCTCTTCTACTTCTGATATTAATGATTTGTGTCTTCTCTCTTTTCTTTTTTAGTTACCCTTGCTAGAGGCTTATGCATTTTATTGGTCTTCTCAGAGAACCAGATTTTTGTTTTGTTAAATTTCTCTATTGATTTCATTAGTTTCTGCTGTAATTTTTATTTCTTTTCTTCTGTTTATCTTGGATTTAATTTCTTTTTCTAGGTTCCTAAGGTGGACTCTTTGATTCCTGATTTTAAATCTTTTTCTTTTTTTCCAATATATTCATTGACTGCTTTAAAATTCCCTCTAAATACTTTTTTTTCCTGCACTTGGCAAATTTTGGTGAGTTGTATTTTCATATCATTCAAAATATTTTTGAACCATGAGTGGTGATACATGTCTGTAATCCCAGTACTCAGGACGCTGAGGCAGGGCAATGGCCATGGGTTTAAGGCTAGCTTAAACTACATAGTGAGACCTTGTCTCAAAAAAACCAAAACCAAACCCCCCCCAAAATTTTTAATGTCTCTTGAGATTTCTTTTTTGACATTTGTTAATTAGAAATCTATTGTTTAATTTTTAAGTATTTTGTGGATTTTCCAGCTATTTTTGTGTTATTAATTTGTAGTGTAATTCTTTTCTTTTCTCTTTTTTTTGTACTGGGGATCGAACTTGGGTCCTTGCACTTGCGAGGCAGGCGGCAGAACCACTGGGCTAAATCTCTGGCCCTGTAGTGTGATTCTTGAGAGCAGACATTGTGTGATTTATATTGTTTTAAATTTGTTACAGTGTGTTTTGTGGCTCATCTTGGTGAATGCTTCATGTGAGCTGGAGAAGAATGCGGTGGTTGCATGACATAGTCTGTAGGTGTCTTAATTTGTTGTGCTTTACATAGGCTGAGTGGCTTAAACTACAGAACTTTATTTCTCATGGTTCCATAGACTGGAAAGTTCAAAATTAAGGTGCCACCCAAGCATGTTTTATTCTGAGACCTCTTCTGTTGTTGTGTAGGCAGCTGCCCTCTCAGTATGTGTTCATGTTCTCTCTTCTTGTACACACATGGGGAGAGACCAAGAACAAGTTCTCTGGTGTCTCTTTTTAAAAGGCATAATTCCATCATGAAGGTCCTACCCTTATGACTTCATCTAACCCCACTTATCTGCGAAAGGTCCTGTATTTAAACACTATCATACTGTAGGCTAGGACTACAAAAATTCAACATATGTGAGAACACCAACATTCAGTTCATAAGAGATGTCAATTATATCCAGTTGATTGATAGTGCTCTTGAGCTTAACTATGTCTTTATTGATTTTCTACTTGCTAGATCTGTCAGTGTTTGATAGATGGTCTCAACATTGCCAACTATAATGGATTCATCTATTTCCCTTTGCCACATGTACTATATTTTGATGCTTTTTTCTTGGGCACATATATATTCAAGATTGTTATATCTTCTTGGAAGTATTAACCTCCTTTTAAAAAATCCTTGATAACTTTCTTTACTCTAAAATCTGCTCTGTCTGAAATTAATATAGATACTCCCAGTTTCTTTTAGTTAATGTTATCATGATATATTTTTCTTCATCCTTTTACTTTTAATTTATATGTATTTTTATATTTAAAGTGAGTTTCTTATAGGCAACATATAGTTGGGTTTTGTCTTGATCCACTCTGAAAGTTTCTGTCTTTTAGTTGGTATATTTAGGTCACCGACATTTAAAGTGACTATTGATATAGTTTATGACATCTACCATATTTGTTATTGCTTTTTATTTGTTATGCTTTCTATGTCTTCCACACATTTTTTTAAATTTTAATTATGCATTTTGTGATTCTATTTTCTCCTTTCTTACCATATAAAAAATTTTCAGTGATTGCCCTAGAGTTTGGAGGACATATTTACAACTAATCAAAGTCCACTTTCAAACATGCTATTCCTAATGTCTCCATCCCATCCCATTATTTTGTCATTCATTTTACTTATATAAGTGCACATAACATGTAGAAATACATGTTCACATAACATGTAGAAATACACAAGTATACATAACTGAATATATTATTGCTATTATTGTTTTGAACTTACTATTATCTGTTAGATCAATTATAAGTAAGTAAAAGTGTTTATTTTACTTCCAGTCATTATTTTCTGATGTTCTTCCTTTTTAATGTGGATCTGAATTTCTGAACTATATCACTTTGCTTCTCTCTGAAGAATTTCTTTTAACACTTCTTGTAAGTTGGGTCTACTGGTAACAAATTTTCTCTATTTTTGTTCATCTGAGAGGATGTTAATTTCTACTTTTTTTCTTGTTTGTATGGTTTCTGAGGAGATATTGAATGTAATTCTTATGTTTAGTCCTCTTTACTCTTATATAGAAAAGTTCTTTTAACCTGGTTTCTTTAAAGATTTTTGTCTTTGATTTTTTAACATTTGAATATGACTTAGTGGAGGGTTTTGTTTGTTTTACATTTATCCACTTATTCTCTCATCTTCCTGGATCTGTGATTTCAACATTATTTTGGGTATTGTTTCGAATATTGCTTCTGCTTCTTTCTTCTTCAAGTATTCCCATTACATATATGTTACATCTTTTGCAGCTGTCTGACAGATTTTAGGTATTCTTTTCTGGTTTTTCATAGTCTCTTTTCTCTTTACTTTTAAAAACTTTTAAAAGGCTCTATTATTAAGCACAAACTTCTTTCCTCAACTGTATCCAGTTTATTCATGAGCTCATCACAGGAATTTTTCATTCTGTCATAGTATTTTCCATTGCTTGCATTTCTTTTTATTTTCTCTTAGAATTTTTATCTCTCTACTTACATTACCCATCCATTTTTGCATGTCTACTCTTAGCATATTAATCACAGTTGTTTCAGGGTTTTTAATTTCTGGTCTGGTCATTCTAACATTCTTGCCATATCTGACTCTGGTTCTGATACTTTTTGAATCCTTTAAAACTGTCTATTTTGCCTTTTGGTAGTCTTGTGATTGTTTGTTGAATGCCAGAGGCATGTAAAGTATGTAGAACAGTAAGTTCATAGTAAACATTAGGCAATACTATCATCATAAATCAACTGTTTGTGCATTCTCTTTTCTGATCTTTTGAGTTGCTGTCCATTTCCTCAAAGGTACAGTTTGAATTTATAATACAAGTTAACATTTTAGCACTTACTATGTTGCAAGCAATCAGAATAGGTCAGTTCCTGTAATCTTCCTAATAACCCTCTGAGGTAGTACTGCCTCATTTCAGGGAAATACCCATCCCAGTTTTCTCTCTGCACTGCATCCTGAGGAAGTTTAGGTCACTAACCTCATTTGCCATTTCTATGGTAAGTACAATGTATCAGTCAGTATTTACTAGATAAACAGATATAATACAAGGTTTATAAATATGTATGAATTTACAAGATTGGCTTACAATGGCCACTCAAAGTCAGATGAGGAAGAGTGCAGAGGATCTGCCTGCACACTGGAGACCGAAGGATTTAGTCAAAGGCCTGGAGCTCAGTGCAGTGTCCTGTGCGAGTCTGTATCAGGAGGCTGATGGGTCTTCGAGGGAAGGCTGTGGAGTCTACTTCAGAAGGCCACAGGATCTGTGACTGAAGCCGGAGTCTGCACTGGAAGGCAGGAGATGACATCCAAGGTGAAGACTGGAGCTCCTCTGAAGTAACAGAAACAGATCTGTCCTTTCTCATTTCCCCTTTATACCACCCAGACCCCTCCGAGCCACCCAGGGGCAGGTCCTCCACACCCTAGGGTGTGGAATTGCTGAGCTGATTTAGTTAAGTTTCTCTTAACTACCTTCTCAAATTGACACAGTCAACCAATCATCACACACAACATGTCCTTGACTGAATTCCTGATCTTCTCTGGCACAGCTGGTGGTTTTCTGATGGTCCCTATCCCAGGAATGCACCCTACCCCCTGGTTTATGCAGGTCAGAAACTTACAAGTCTTCTCTCCTTCTACCCTTTCCTGCCTCCCCCAGATCTAGAATCTACCAGGGGACTTGTCCTCCCTCTGCCCTGCTCTGTCTGGCTCCCACTGCTGCTAGGTTTTGCCTGCACTAATTCAGTGAGCTCCCACCTGGGCTCCTGAAACTGCTTCTGGTCCCTCTTTATCCTTTCCTCCAAACTGCAGCCATAGGCACTGTTTAAAATGGAAATCAGATCGTGCTTCCCACCATCTCCCTTCTTCCCGCTTGAAACCTTCATTGCTTCTTGCTCAGGAAGAAAGACCCAGATCCTCAGCATAGGCCAAGGCTCTACACGGTCTAGCTTCTGTCAGCCCTTCCAGCCTCTCTCCCACCATGTTCTCCTTCACTCTGCACTCAGCCATACAAGCCTATCTTGGTTCTTTCAAGGGACTGTTTTTCCACAGGGCCTTTGCACATAAGGTTCCTGCTGCCTGGAATGTTCCTTCCTTGTCCTCCTATTCATTGTCCTTTGACTGTCAGCTCAAGAATCACTTGATCTTCCCCTAATCTTTCCACCTCCACATACTACCTATTCTCATTCAGGACAGTTCTACATGGAACTGGGTCCCTGTACCATATATAATATATCTTGGCTACTCCAATGTGTCTGATTATTTCAGCAACATTTCATTCCTGATCTGACTTTATTAATAGCTTCACTAGCCTCTAAGCTCCATGAGTGTGTCTTCAGATCCTTAGTGCATCGCCTGGCAGGTGCTCAGAACACTAAGCACTCTGTAAAGATGTGTGGCATAAATGACTAGAATTATAAGAAAAATACTCACCAGTTTTTTTACTGGAATAACATTGAGCCTGTAAATTACTTGCGAAGAGTCTTTACTGTATTGTCTTCCTAATCAGGAGCCTTATGCCACTGCATTCTTTTTAAGAGTATAATAGTTTTACTGAGGACTAGAATCATGTCTAGTGAAGCATGGCAAACAAGAATTGTTTGGCTTGGAGGACAGGAAGCTTAGGAACAGAATTGCTCTTTTAAATACTTGAAGGGACAGAAGTCTTGTTCCATGGCCCCATGCGGGGGAAAGGGGGGTGAGTTGGACCCATTGAAAAGTTGAGGGGAGGCAGATTTGGGCTCAGGTGAAAGCAGTAGACGAAACAGACTGCCCTCCTCCCTTGGTGTCTGTGAGCAATCTGGGGGGACCAGGTGTTGGCCACTGTCCTTGGTTTTGCTAATTTCCAGTTTGGCTAAGGGCTGCCCACTGGCCTGGAGAGAGGCTCCAGAGGAGGGTGTGGCTCAAAAGGAAAGAAAGGCCAGGGGTGAGGCAGCTGCTGAAGGAAAAGAAAGTTTGGGCAAAGGACAGAGATGCATAAGGGCTTTGGAAGGAAGTTTTGCTGCATAAATGATGTGTAACCCTCTCATTGGGACCTCATAAAGATTTCAAAAGGATCTATCATTCATCAGTGCTTTTATGTCTGTGACTTTCAGAGAATCACAGCACTGAGCCTGGTAGGGGGTTGAGCTTGCAAGGAACAGAACTTTTTAATCAAGTTGTTCAAGGGCAAAATGGGCTATCTTAAGAAATGGGAGCTTTTCCTGTCATGTGTCACTCAAGCAGAACTTGGACCATCTCATGGCAGGAAAACCAAGCAAGGGATTCAAGCATCTGATGAAGACTGAATTTCCTTTAAAGTAGCTTTGAAGCTGGGTGCAGTAGCGCATGCCAGTAATCCCAGCTATTCAGGAGGTTGGGACAGGAAGCTTGCAAGTTTGAGCCCAACCTGGACAACTTAGGAAGACCCTATTTCAAAATAAAAATTGAAGGGCTAGTAATGTAGCCCAGTGCAAGGCCCTGGGTTTATTCCACAGTGCTACAAAAATAGGTAGATGATTGATAGATAGATAGATAGATAGATAGACAGACAGTTTGCCTTAACTCTGAAGGGCTCCAATTCATGGGCACCCATTCATCTGGCCCTTTCACCCCACAATAAACACTATTTGGGCTCAGGTAGTTAGTGTCTCTCAGGTAGAAAAGGCATCACATTGCCTGAGATCACAAAAGGAGGGAGGAAAAAAGAAAATGATTGCTTCATCATATTCTTTTTAGATTTTAGTTTCCCCTTCTGGTTCTTGGAGGCATAACTGGCACCTGCTGGCATCATGAGGTCCTTGCATGCTAGGGAGGGAAGGAATGGGGTTTCAATCATTTACTCAACCCATTTTCAACCACAAAAGGGTATCCTTGTGTAAGAGTGAGCAAAGGAAAATGTTGGCAAGTTGGAGTGGTAAAGAGGCTTTCAGGGAGGGAGGTTGTGAGGATGTAAGCTGAGGTCCTCCCACTGGGTACTAGTGGTCATTCTGAAGCAGCAGCAACTTTGGGACCTGTAAGAGCCAGGTGCCTTTGAGACATTTTAGCTCAGGGATGTTCACAGCTTATAATTTGCCCAGGTCCCTACACAGATCTTGCATAGCAGGCAGAGGCCCTCAGAGGGGAATCAGTCAGATCTATTGAACCTGAGGCCAGAGAGGGTTTTCATCATTAGTAACTTCGTGTATCAGCTCCTGAGCATATATTGAAATGGGGCACTGGGTCAAACTTTTCTGAAGCTCTGAACTTTTTTTTCTTTGAAAGGGGGAGTCTATAAGAATACAATTTTAATGTTATTTATACTATGATTGTGTGTAGCCTGTCATAAATAGACAGGCTACAACTGCAGACTCTCAGAGGCTTTTAATAGCACAGTGCGTTTCTCAGTCATCTACATGGGTCAGCTGGGGCTTGTGATCTATGTCTTCAGGCTAGGGACCCTTGCTACTACTGTTTGCTGGACAGTGATTGCTATGGCAGGAGGAAGGGAATGTAGCCCATCAAGCACTGTCTCAAAGGCATCTATCTGGAAGCCACACATTTCTGCTCACATCCATTGGCCTTGGCAAGACCTATGCACCCCACTGTGTAGCAGGCACATTGCAGGCACATTGCAGCTGCTCGTGCACCTAGAGGACCATCAAAATTCCAATGAGCAGTCCTGGTGATGGCCGCATTTGGCAAACAGGTCAGTTTGTGACCAGTGGTCCTCACCCAAAGTGCTAATAATGATTAGATGGGGAAGAAATAACTGTTTGAGTCAGAAGTTTAGGAATGGAGGTCATGGCATTTGGAATCATATTTTATTCCTTGTCTATATTTCCTCAAAGCCAGTGGCAATGCCCTCCTATAGGCAGCCCCATTTCCTGGTAGGGTTCCCATTATACTGGAGAACAAAGCCACCAGGTGAAAATTAGAGTGTAATTTGGAGTTGGAAGGTGAGAAGGTGGATATAGAAATAATATCCTCCCATGGTGTAAAATGTGGAGGAACAAAGCAGTTGTCACAAAAATGCTTCCAGCCAAATTTCACATGAAATGTACCTCCCAGTACCATCTGCCTTTGAACCCCAGGGAAATAGGACTCCTGGAGGGCTCGTGGTCTGTAGGAAAACACTCAGGCTGTGACTTTCCCAAAGCAGCCGGTCTGGCTCCATGCAGCCTCTCCTGGGTTTTCTGATTTTCCTGCAGCCTTGGGGTTAGGTAGAGGGCAACTTTAGCCATCTGGCTCAGATACCTTAAGCAAAAGACCCCTTATTCTCTGACTTTGGGGTTGGGAATGGATTTTCTTTGCCACTTCTAATTGACATCACTCTGGGGATCTTTAATGGAAGTACATCCAGCTTTTCCTCTAGGACTGCAGGTCACGGAGCTGGCCAGCAGAGCAGGCGTTTTTCTAATCACATTCAGCCACAGGACACACTAGAGCTAGATCATTTCTAGATCCCACCTTCAGCTTGCAAATTGTGTTTGAATGGGCCAAATTCATCACAGATTTGGAGTTCGTTGAAAACTACCATTGAGAGGGGCTAGTCCAGCCTATGCCCCAGGCTGAGCTAGATCCCAAAGGGTCCCCTGTACTGGGGTGAGGGGCCCTCTCTTCCTGTGACTCTTCACTTCCTCTTTGATTCTCCTCAGGAACTTGAGCGCCTGAACCAGGTGCTGGAGGCCGAGAAGCAGCAGTTTGAGGAGGTGGTGCAGGAGCTGAGAGTGGAGCAGGAGCAGATCAAGAGGTGGTGGCAGCGCCCCTGGAAGGGCCCAGGGAGGGCACCCTGGCATACAGCATCGTAGCCTCTGCTTAGAAAGGCCTGACTGGGTTTGGATTTCTCTTCCCAACACTCCAGGCCTTGGGTGTGCCCAGAGGAAGCTGTCATTTGTGCCCATTGATAATGATCTTTTGCAATGTCATGAATTGGAGCATGAGGCATGAGGAGAGCAGGCAGGCTCCCTCCAAACAACCAGCCCCTCCTGCCTCAGTGAAAACCCCCTACCCAGGCTCGGTCAGGAACAAGCTGGCCTGGCCTGGAGGTAATGTTAGCCGAGACCCCCAACATTCTGTCTCCTCTGTACAGTCCTTTCTTATTTTGGCTAATGATATCATTTGGGATCTTTAGCTCCTTGTATTGTTTGCAAAACTAGTTGCACATTATAATAATCTACTCAATTATCATCTTTTGAAAGGAGGACCCTCAACATTTATGGGTCTTTTTTGGTACCGGGGATCGAACTTGGGACCTTGTGTTTTCGAGGCAGGTGGTAGAACCACTGAGCTAAATCCCTAGCCCTCAAAATTTATGTTTTAAAAAAAAGCACACCTGATGATTCAGATGTAGCCTATCCAGGAATTTGGAGACAGCTATTCTGGGTGGTGATGATGGTGGTTGCTATCTTCATCATCGTCACCACTGATCATCAATGATAATCCAGAAAAATTTTATTCCAACAACCTTATAAGACAAAATCAACTGTATGTGTATTTTGGGGAGGATCAGAAAAATCTTACCAAATCAAAAGCTAAGGATCTACTTACCTTCCAGAATTGTGCCAGACAGTGGAAAAGAAAATCTCCATTGAGAATCTTTTGTTCTGATTGGGAAAACCACACTCTCAGAAACATTAACACAATAATGTATAGTCAGGGCTAGAAGGCAGACTGCAGATTTCTTTGGTCTTAGGAATTAAGATATATGTGTCATAGGGCCCGGGATTTAGCTCAGTGGCCCTGGGCCTGCCTTGTAAGTGGAAGGTCCTGAGTTCCATCCCTGGTACCAAAAAAAAAAAAAAAAAGATACATGTGTCACCCTTTCGGGTTTGAATAGAGATTAAGTGGAGCTGGCCTCAAAATGTGAGTAGGCCTTGGAAGATTGGGCAGGAAAAGGGAAGATCCTCCAAGCAGAAGTAGGGGAATCATCTAAAAGCCTGTGATGGCGAAGGCTTGTTAAGAAGGCAGAAAGAGCCAGGTGCGGTATTTTAGGCCTGTAATCCGGCACTCAGGAGGCCAAAGCAGGAGGATGGCTGTGAGTTCAAGCCTGGGTTACATAGCGTGACCCCGTCTCAAAAAGCCAACAGCAATTTAAAAAAAAAAAAGAGGAGGAGGAGGAGGCAGAAGGAGTTTGTTTCCCCAGAGAGGGGCTTTAGTCATGTCTCGTGTCACAGTGATTATAGGTTATAGCAGGTACTGTCCAGGAAGACAGAGGCATGGCTGGTCCCCTTGGTTTCTCTGAGCTCCGCTCTGCCTGTGAGGTGGCTCTAGGTTTATCCTGCTTGACAGATCCATGTGCACCTGGAGCAGGTAACTCCACCCTCACTTGGCTGGGATCCCGTATCAGCCTCAACCCCTACAGTTGCTTTTGGAGCCCAGGGTTGCAGAGGGACTGGCCACACAGAGCACCCCTGTGCCACATCAGGAGGTACAGCAGAAGCATTTCTGTGGGCACCGCTATACCTAGCCCTCTGTCCCCACAGGGAACTAGAACTCACTGCAAGATGCCTCAAGGGTGTGGAACAAGAGAAAAAGGAACTGAGGCAGCTCACGGAATCTTTGCAGCAGACACTGGAGGTGAGGGGCTGCTTGTGGCTGGTGGCTGGCTGGGCAGGCTGGTTGGTTGAGCTGTGTGACCCTGGTTTTCCCAACAGCATTTCCCCTTGGTGTACCGGGCAGGAAGAGGTGCTCATCTAAAGGGTCTCTCCTCTGTGGATGGTTAGGAAGTCTGGTCTGTGCAGGAGGCCCTAAGCAGGAACTGACTATTCCCAGACCCAGAGGACAAATTCCAGTTTGCCCTTGTGATGATTATGGCTTCAGGAAATACATTCTTCAGTGGTTGTATTTTTACACCAGATGAAGGATTGATTAGGGTGGACAGTGGAGCCACATCCTTCCTGTGGCCCATTCGCTTAGTTACTCCTGGGTGCAGCTGAGCATGAAGGGAAATCAGCTGCCAGGTCACCTTCATCTGATGCCCAGAAACTGGGGGGAGGGGCATCTGTGTTAAGGACAAAGTGCATACTCCTTAGCATAGCATGCAAATGCCAGTTGGGCCCCATTTCTTCCTTGTTGCCCCTCCACCTCCCACACAAAAACACCCCAACTCCTGCTCTAATCACTGAGCTCATAGTCCCCAAGAAATACGAACTCATTCTCTATGCCTTTGCCTATGCTGCTCCCTTTGCATATTCTTCCCACCTCTTCCTTGCCTGGAGGACTCCTATTCATCCTTCTTAGACTCAGCTCAAATATTTCCTTAGTCATGCTTCCTTGATGCTTCTAGGCAGGTATTTCCTCTGAGCTCTGGGTCCCCATGGCATTTTGTATATCTGTTGTGGGATGAACACTCAAGGTTGTGTTTTCCAAACTGTGGACTTCACTAGACTCGCCCCCGCACCCCACAGATTGATCCCAAGGCCTTTGCATTGTGCTATATGCCCAACTATTTTTATTTTTTATTTTGAGACAGGGTGTTGCTAAGTTACTAAGTTTCCCAGGTTGGGCTTGAATCTGCAGTCCTGCCTCAGTCTCCCAGAGTGCTGGAATTACAGGCATGTGCCACCACCCCCAGTTTAGACAATGTCTCAATGGTATCTCTAAGCCTAGCATCTGAGCCTGGTACATGGTATGTGACCTGTACATGTTTACTCAATCCATGAATTGCCTTGAAAGCTGCAGGAGTTTCTAGTCTCCCTTGCCTGACTAGAGCTTTGTGGGCACCTTATATGTTTATCTTTCCCTGCTTCTTCCTGTCATGGGAGGTAGTTCCCCATGGATAGTTTCAACTCCAGATTTTCTGTGTAGTGTAGCTGGTAAATACAGAGAACATCTAAATCTGCTTCTTGGTCTCATCCTGTTGAGAGTTTTTCACATGAGTCCAATACATCTTTTTCTCCCCCATGAAGAAACAAGGAGCCCCAGGAGGTCATGGTGCCCTTGGGCCTTGGGACCCAGTTCTGTTAGGTGCCATCTTCACTAGAAGCCACATTGGGATGCTCTCTGACTTCCTACACTAAGGGCTAACCTTACCTTGTAAGAAAGGAGGTCTTGGCCTTCTACTTTTGAAGAATGAGACTTTTCAGGTGTCTCTAAGAGAGGGATAGATCACTCCCTGCAATAAAAAGGTGGGTGAGGGCCACCATGTTTAGAAACTAAATTGGGCTCTTCCTCTTCCTTCCTTACCTCCACACCAGGAACTCTCCATAGAGAAGAAGAAAACCCTGGAAATGCTGGAGGAGGATGAGAACCAGCTGCAGTCACTGGCCAATCAGAGTGAGCAGCTGTCTGCCATTGGGGGTCTCCATAGCAACCTAAGGCAGATTGAGGATCGGATTCAGCAGCTCTTGACAGAGAAGCTTCTGGCGGAGAAGCGGTGAGGGCCCTGAAACCCCTGAGTTCATGAGCAGATTGGGGGACTGGTAACTCCTCAAGCTTGATGGCTGGACTCAGGTTCTAGCTGCCACTAACCAATGGGTCACTCGCTTCCTTTTGCCTAAGACTCAGTTTCCCCAGCAGGCAAATTGGACAACCTTTCTCCCCAAATGGACAATTGCCTCACAGTGATGAACTGGAGTCATTAGGTCCTCAGAACAGTGCTTTGTGGCTGACTGGGCAGGTTCCCTTAGCCCCCTTCTACACTGGAGGAAACCGAGCCTCAGAGGAGTGACAGGACTTCTCAGGGTCTCAGAACTGACAGGCCACAGATCCAGGACTCCAGCCAGTCTTCTGCCTCTAGGGCCAGGGCTCCCATCACTGACCACACCATCCCTCAGGTGACCACACCCAGAAAGTTCTGGGAGCTTAGGATCTCTCCAGGCAGATCTCGGGGGAGGGCGGCCCCTTTTGGTAGGTGAGCATCTAGTAGGTTCCTCTCCTGCCCGGCAGGATGAAGGAGAATGAGGAGCGCTCACGGGCCCTGGAGGAGGAGCGGGAGTTCTACTCCAGCCAGTCCCGGGCGCTGCAGAACTCACTGCAGGAGCTGACAGCAGAGAAGCAGCAGGCTGAGCGGGAGCTCAAGGTGCGTGGGCCTGTGGGTGCCACTGTGCTTGGGCCCTTCCCCTCTCCTGGGACCTCTGCCCATCTTTGCACCTTACTTACCAGATAGCTGCCTGAATCATCTCTGCCAGTATGACCAGCTGGCCAAGTACAGGGCACAGAACCACCAGAGGGAAGCAGTCTACTCCACCATTGGGAGACACCTTCTGGATGCAAGGCCAACCCCAGGCCTCTGAGTCAGGGGTGAGCTATAGAGGCAGGATATGGAAACATCCATCCAAGCTCATTGAGCCAGGGGTAATCAGGGAAGACTTCCAGAGAGAGGGCAGCTGCTCTCAGGAGCCCACTTCCTTCTCATTCAGGCTGAGGTGAAGGTCCGCATGGACCTGGAGAGACGTCTGCGGGAGGCAGAGGGCGCTTTGCAGAGCCTGGAACAAGGGCTCAACTCCAAGGTGCGGAATAAGGAGAAGGAGGAGAGGATGCGGGCTGATGTGAGCCACCTGAAAAGTAAGCCCTCCCTTTGGGGTCTGGTCCCCCAGTCCCAGAGCTCAGCCTGGCTAGACTCCAGGCTCCTCAGAGCCCGGAAGAGCCCCTGGTGTGCACGAGGTGGTCTTTGGTGGTTTTTTCCTCCGGACACCTGCCAAGAGGGTTCCCTTGGCTCTGCTTCCTTTTGGCCACTGGGTCTGGGGGTAAAGCCTGGAGTTTCTTCCCCTTTGCAAAACCTCACAGCTCTGTTCTCAGCTGCCCTGCCTTTGCAGATAGTGGCTCTGGTCTAAGGGGTGGGATCGAGCCCTCAGGGATCCTTGGGGGGGCGCGAAGGATGCAGTTGAACCGCCCCTCGGCCCACTCACAGGGTTTTTCGAGGAGTGCATCCGGAATGCAGAGCTGGAGGCCAAGATGCCGGTCATCATGAAGAACTCGGTGTACATTCACAAGGCGGCCACTCGCCGCATCAAGAGCTGCCGCTTCCACCGGCGCCGGTCCAGCACCTCCTGGAATGACAGTGAGTGTGACTGTCTGTGTCCCTGCTGCCTGAGCTGGGCACAGGCTGTGGGTGGCCAGGCAGGAAGAGGACAGGGTGGGGAGCAGGCAGGGCTGGCCTGGCTCTGAAGCTGGGCCATGTAGCCTACAACCTGATGCTTCCAGCCTTGGTGAATTCTCAAGCCATGTATTTCTCCCAGGATTGTAGAGGCCATGGCAGGAAGAGGCTGGGGGAGCTCAGCAGCCATAGGACTGGAATGATGGAGGCAGAGTAGGGTTGGGGTCAGAGTCAGGTTTGGGGCTAGCCTTGGTGGGGGAGTCTGCTTACAGGGTGCATGGGCCCTGTCTTCCCAGTGAAGCCGTCCCAGTCCTTCATGACCTCCCAGCTGGAAGCCAACAACATAGAGGAGCTAAAGGAAGTGGCCAAGCGGCTCAGCCGGGACCAGCGCTTCCGGGAATCCATCTACCACATCATGGCCACCCAGCCTGGAGCCGCTTCTGTGCTTCCCCGGGGTGGAAAGTGATGGGCAGTCCTCCCTGCCCACATCTGGGGTTGCAGAAGGAGGCCTAATTCCACGGGGCTCTTCTCCAGCAGAGCGCCACCCGGAGACCAGCCTCACCCTCCAAGAACTGGGACGACATCTCCCTGGGTCACCACCTGGACCCTGTCCTCCCCTGTGTGTCCACCCTGGGTGCTGCCCGGTTGTCATGGTGAGATGAGGCAGGCCCTGGCTGTGCATGACTTTTGTTGGTCAGGGAGTGGGGTGGGGAAGCTGCCTGGCCCTGGAAGCTGCCTTTCTGGCTGAAGACCACTCTCCAGAATCCCCAGTCTCCTCTGCAACTCTGCTCTCCTGCACCTGGTCCTCATGCGTGATAAATGGCCTCACCTTCAAGGGTGGGCCCCACCTCCCACCTGATTCTCTTCTTCCCTAGGCTTTCCTACCCTGCGTCTGGTCCTCATAGACATCCCTAGCCATGGCCTCCACTCAGTCCGTGTCCTGGGAGAGGGAAGAGAAGGTTGTGCACTCCACACACTCCACACACTCGCCAGTGTCAAGGTTCCTGGGCTTGGCCCTGGCTGTGGGACCCCCGCCAGCTCCCTCCTCCTCACATGCGTTCACCCACACGCAGTCTCGGCAACCTGCAAGAGGAGTGTGAGTCCAAAGTGACCCTCCTGGGCCCTGGCTGGGGCTGGGACCAGCAGCAGCACCACAGGCTGTCCCAGAGGACACGAGGGACAGGGCTCAGGCGTGGAAAAGGTGGCTTGGGCAGAGACAGCTGTCCCTGGCTCCAGTGGCCCTGCAGGCTTGCTGTCTCCTTCACCCAGTGAAGCATTGCAACCATGACCCCCAGCACATGGGGAGCCTGGCGCTGGGATAAACCAGTACCACTGGTGGGCTTAGTGTCAATAGGGTTGAAGCTGTAGCACCCACCTGCAGTTTGTATGGAGACCACCACCTTCCGGAGGCTGAGGGCCACAGGATGTGTTCCTCACCTGTGAGTCTTCTGGGCCCATCCTCTGAAGCCACCTGTCTGTCCATCTCTCCAGAAAAGGGAGGTCCTGGGATTGGGACGTTCCGGGACACTGGTGGCGTTAAAGGTACCAATTCTCTACTCTTCAGAAAACCGAGATTTTTCTGATGGCTGGACTGATGCTGTGGCTGTGGCCAATCCCAGCAGAAGGGGCAGGTCCCTGAGCACCTGCAGCACATTCTGTGGATGAGGAGGGCGGCTTCCTCGGAGAACAGGCCCCATCCGCTGCTCTGCTAGCCAAGGTGCTGGGCTGCCTTGCTCTGGGAGACCTGGAGAGGCGAATCTTGATAGTCCCTTCTCAGGGATGGCAGTTACTGGAGCTGGTGGGGAGGGGGAGCACTTTGGAATCAATGCATTTGAATGTAAATATAAAAGCTTTAAATATGTATAAACCTGTATAACCTGGAAGACGTTTATCTAATATGTATGTAGAGTGAACTTTCAAATGAGGAGGAATACTTATAAAACCAAGATTACTGATTTTGCTTTTTCTGTGCTGGGGACTGAACCTGGGGCCTGCTCTACCATTGACCTACATCTCCAACCTTTTTTATTTTTCATTTTGAGACAGGGTCTCACTAAGTTGACCAGGTTGGCCTGCGATTTACAATTCTCCCGCCTCAGCTCCAGGTAGCTGGGGTTAGGCACCACCATGCCTGGCTATTTTTAAGGAATTAAATTAATGATGGCTTGCTCTGAAGAAAGATCTTTTGGAAATTTTCAAATGCATTTGTTTTTCCTGGGCAAGCTATTAGCCAGGAAGGACAGTGCTTGTCTTAGTCCGTTCTGTCATGCTATAACAGATACCTGAAGCTGGGTAATTTATAAAGAAGAGAAGTTTATTGGCTCATGGTTTTGGAGACTGAGAAGTCCAACCTGAAGGTGCTGGTATCAGCAAGGAGCTTCTCACTGTGTCATCCCATGATGGCAAGGCAGGAGAAGTAGGAAAATTCAGCAGGGGCCCAACTCACCCTTTTATAAATAACCACTCCCACAATAGCTCACTCCTGCAAAAGTGACACTCAGCTATTCATGAGGGCAGAGGCCTTGTGGCCTAATCATCTCTTTTTTTAAGCACTGAAGATTAAACTGAGGGCCTTCACACTGAGCTACATTCATACCTCCTTTTAATTTAATTTTTATTTTGAGATGGGGTGATGGGGTCTATTTGGCCAGGCTGGGCTCAAACTTTCAATCTTCCCGCCTCAGCCTCCCAGAGCACTGGGATTACAGGTGTGTGCCGCCACACCTGGCTTCTAATTATCAAAGTTCTTCCTTCCTTCCTTTTTTTCTCTTTCCTTTTTTGTGTATGTTTTTCCTGTGGTACTGAGGATTGACCCCATGGCCTTTCACATGCTAGACAAGCACTCTACCATTAAGCTGCATCCCCACCCCCTTTCTAAAAAGCTTTGAGGCAGGATCTCACTAAATTTCCCACGCTGGCCCGGAGCATGCAGTCCTCCTGCTTCAGCCCCTTTAATAGTTGGGATTTAGCTCAGTGGTGCGGCTGCCTGCTTGGAAAGTGCAAGGTTCTGAGTTCACTCCCTGGTACCCCCCCCCCCCAAGTTGGGATTATGGACATGTGCCACAAACCAGGCTCAAAGGTCTCACCGCCTTTTTTTTTGGTACCGGGGAACGAACTCAGGTTCTTGCGCTTGCGCAGCAGGTGGCGAAACCACTGAGCTAAATCCCTGGCGCAAAGGTCTCGCCTCTTAATACTGTTTTAATGGCAATTAAATTTTAACATGAATTTGGGAGGGACAAGCAAACCATAGCAGTGCTTTTCCACGCATTCACCAATCCCTACTTCATTTCCTTGTTCTCGCCCTGTGTTTTCCATGCCTCAGGTAAGTCTGAGTTATCTTCAAACAAGTGATCAATCCATGTTGATTAAGAGCTCAGTATGTACCTAATACTGTACATAGAACAAGAGCAGTATTTCTATATGAGAATATGATGGGTAGAAATTTCTTGCCGGAAACATTGCTCTGGTTTTTTTTTTACATTTTAAAACCAAAACTATTACTCTTTGGCCGATTAAATACATTTCCTGCAATATTCCATATATATGTTGTGTGGTCATTACTAGAGAGATGCTTCCCCCTACCGGTCAAATGTGGGATTGTAGAATTACTGGCAGGTACTTGGTCTGTCCTGCACGTTGCTACCCATGTTTCTCCACCTAGAAGATAAAATTCCCCACTGCTTTCCCTCCTATGAGCGGCTTCTTAGTAATCAACTGAAAAATCTGTGTTCCCACCCCGAGGTCCTGGCTGTCTCGTGCAACAAAGACTATCAGTAGGATTTTCTTCTGACTTGGGCACAGCCCAAAGGGACAGGGCTGACTGCACCAGTGGGGACAGCCTGGAGAGAGGGAAGGGTTCCTAGCTTTGTGGCCTGCTCATTATGGTAACCTCATCAGAAACCACATTTTAACCTGATCTGATGTAGACGTTTACACTTTTGTAATCTCATTAACTGGACTCTCCTGCTGTTTGGTTTCTTTCTTCACTACAGACAGATGATCTAGCAGTCTACCCAGGAGTCCAGGTGAATGCTGTTTCCTGGCATAATTAACAGCGCTCAGGTTCTGACCCACCCTCCAGCTCCCAGGAAGATCTATGGCCTCTGTCCCTCCCTGGAGCTATGTGATTCTTGTCTCCAGTCCATCCATTCCATCCAGGTCAACATAACCCGAGCAGCCTATATTTAGAGCCTCAGTGAATGACGATGATAGGATAGAAAGGTGTTTGATGATAGTGTGAAACCCAGCCTAGGATGTCAGATGTGATCTAAGCAGTAGGCAGTTATTAAACCCGATGGACAAGCCAGGTGTGCTTGGACCTACCTGTAATCCCAGCACTCAGGAGGCTGAGGCAGGAGGATCGCCAGGAGTTCCAGGCCAGCCTGGACTACACAGTGAGCTCAAGTCCAGCCTGAAGTATACATTGAGACCCTGTCTTTAAAAAAAGCCACACATAAACCCAATCAACAAAGCAGCTGTCTGGAGCCCTCAGGCAAAGTCCAGCAGCTTCTGGTACCATGTGCTTCTGCAGTCAGCCAGGATGAAGCTACCCAGACTCGCATCCCTTCTCTCGCTCCATCCTCCTTCTGGTCTGGGAGTCTTGCTCTGAACAGACTCAACCACCCTGTGGACCTGGTAAAAGCTACAACTGGTGAGCTTTGGGGTGTGTAAAAGAACAGCTCTCCCCTTGCAGAGCAGTGGCTCCCCTAATAAAACCCAAAGGGGGAACCTGCTGCCCTTTGCCTGCTGCTGTGTTGGTGGTGGGAAGACCCGGATGGGAAAGCTCAGGGATCTTCCTGTTATATATTTTTATTAGGTAGGAAAGAAGTTCCCAATCACATGAAGCTGCTTGGAAGAACCCTATGGTCCTGAAGCTCTATGATCTGAAAACTTATGGTCCTGATCAAGAGAAAATTGGCTGCTATAGCAACCCAGGATCAGGGACAGACAGGTCTGAGGGAGGACACTCTGACTAGGTAGAGCTGACCTCAGAACTATGAAGACATAAAATGTTGGCTTTTAGACAAGCACAGGAAAGATAACTGATTTGTCATCCCAAGGAAAGGCTCACTGTGACTCATCCCCTTCCCTTGGAAGGCTTTTAGAGGGAAGGTGCCCATTGATGTCCATTGTCACGGTCAGCATGCTTCTTTCCATCTTCATCCAATCAATACTTGTGAATCTTTTGTGTGAAGCTTTTCTCTCCTTAACTGGGTTTTTATCGTGGCAAAATGCACATAACATAAAATTTATTACTTTAACCATTTCTAAGTATATGGTCCAGTGATGTTAAATATATTCTCATTATTGAGCAACCAATCTCTAGAATTTTCTCATCTGGCAAAACTCAAACTCTGTACCCAATGAACAATAATGTCCCACCCCTAGCCCCAGGCCCTGCCAACCACTGCTCTGCTTCCTGTCTCTATAAATCTGACAGCATTAGATACCTCACAGAAGGGAGTCATGTATTACTTGTTTTTTTCTGACTGGCTTATTTTACTTAGTATAATGTCGAGGTTCATCTATGTCACAGCATGATTCCCCTGCCCAGCCTTGTACTGTCTGCTTGACCTGGCTGTATTTCTACCCACCCCAATCTTATTTACCTTTGAGACCGAGTTCCTGAAAGCCAGAAGTTCCTCTTCATGTGGGCCAGATCTAAGAACAACCTTCAGACAGCCTCTAAATTAATGATAATCTGACCTGCAGGTACATGGCTGGTACTATGACAGGTGAGAAATGCCATGACGATGACCAGGAGAACCATAGAAGGAGCAGAAAGGGGGTGGCACCTGAAAAGACAGGCTCTTCCTCCTCTTCATTAGCCTATCCCTCCTCTCATTGCTCTTACCCTATGTCTATAGCCCCTGCACCGCAAACTTGTCATGTTCTTAGACAAGGATAGAAGTCTCCTGCACTGCTTAGTGCTTTGCCTTTTTATTGGTTCCACGATTCAGAGAGAGAAAAAGAACCCAGCTTGGGGTCACAAATTGGTAACACAATTTTTTTTTTTTGACACAGTGTCTTGCTATGTAGTTTGGGCTGCCCTTGAACTCACCGCAATCCTCCTGCCTCAGCCTCTGAGTGCTAGGATTAGTTGTGTGCCATCACGCCTGGTCTGGTACCACAATTTCTTTCTTTCTTTCCTTCCTTCCTTCCTTCCTTCCTTCCTTCCTTCCTTCCTTCCTTCCTTTCTGTACTAGGATTAAACACATGCCAAGCAAGTGTTTTCCTACTGAGCTACACCCTCAGCCCTTTCTAAAATTTTTTCTTTTCTTTTCTTCATTTTTATTTTGAGACAGGATCCTTCTGTCTCAGCCTCCTGAAGAGCTGAGATTACAGGCAGTGCACCTGGCTTTCTTTCCTTCTGAAAGCGGAATAATATCCTGTCACTTTTTGTAAAGAAAAAAACCGATGAGATCTTATTCTTCTGACAATTCAGGGCCAGTGAAGAAGGGCGCTGTCTGTCTTGACCCAGCAGAGGGGAAATTGGGCCCCCAGCCTCCCCTTCCTCCTCTGTCCTCCCCACCCTGGCCCTGTGTTAGGGACGCTTTGGTGTCACTTCCTCCTTCCTCCCAGCAGATGGCAGCATGCTCCGAGCCGCCCGCAGACTCAGGTGGGAAAGTGGGCTGGGGCTGCCGGGGTGGGGGCTCGGTGCAGCTGTGCCGGGTGGGCGAGATCCGGGTTGAGTCGGGTGCTTGTTCTCCTCTTTAAGATGCCAAACAACCGAGTCTGCTCCAACCATCGTCTGTCAAGAGTCCGTTATATCCCAAGCACCTCCACACTGATTTCTTTTGTTCTCACAGTATAATTTTGGTTTATAAAAATTAAAAAAAGAAACCCAGAAGTTAAGGGACTTATGCTAGGTCACAGGGCTTGGAGATGGGAACCCAGGTCTCCGAGCTCAAGGCCAGTGTTCTTCCTAGCACGCCCTGGAAAAATGTAAAAACTTTCAGTGAGTTTTCTTCATTCGTTTAGTAAGTATATTACTGATCTCTATTTCAGGGCCTAAGAATTTCCACTCAGATCCTTCTGTCATGAGGTTTTTATTTTGTTTTGTTCTTATCCTGGGGGGTTGAACTCAGGAACCAGCCCTTTTTATTTTATATTTTGAGACATTTGTCTCACTAAGTTGCTAAGTTGCTCAGGCTGCAATCCTCCTGCCTCAGCCTCCAGAGTGCCTGGGATTATAGTTGTGTGCCACCACACCTGGCTCTATCATAAATTCTTTTTTCTTTTGGTACCAGGGATCGAACTCGGGTCCTTGCTCTTGCGCAGCAGGCAGTGAAACCACTGAGCTAAATCCCCGGCCCTATCATAAATTCTTACAGTGTTGATTCAGCACTCAGTCCCCAGAGAATTCTTTTCTGCAAGTCTTCTGGATCCAGTGTTGCAGGTTCCGAAGGCCAGAACCTCCTAAGGACTTCAAAGAGTAACTGAGCCTTTTCTTGCTTCCCCCACGGCCTCCACACCAGGGCTCTCTTGACCTTTACCCTCCTGTCCCTTTCTTTGCCTCCATGGATCCAGTGTCCCATGGAATAGAAGCAGCCTTGCAGGAAGGAGGCAGCCAAGGAAGCCCCAGGGCTGGGCACCAGAGGCCTGGATGGTGCTGAAGAGCCAGTGATTAATCCAAGACATCAGCCCTGTTTGTAAGAGGAGGATGAGCGATGACAGTCACACACTGCTTAATGATGGCAGTTAGGTGACCTTGTCGTGTGCAAGTGGCAACGTCCTTACGCAGACCAAGATGGCTACCACGTCCTCTCCTCTTAGGCACTTGTCCATGTGGTCCATCATTGACAGAAACATTGTCATGGAGCATGTGGCTGTGGTACTCACTGAGCCTCCCTTAATTCTGATGCTGGCCTTTCCACCCTGGAGAGCTTGGTTTGGACTGGTGTCACCTTTCTGAGAAATGAATGGCAGTGGTCTTTTCGCTTTTGTTTCCTGGAGTCGGTAGCACTCACACTGTGATGCATTATTAAGGGGTTTTTTTGTTGTTTTTTGTGGGGTTTTTTGGTACCGGGGATCGAACTCGGGTCCTTGCACTTGCGCAGCAGGCAGCGAAACCACTGAGCTAAATCCCCAGCCCCTTGTGATGCATTATTGAATGTCTTCTGTACTTCTCCTCTGTAACATCTTTACCTTCCTGCATGTGGCGTCCACAGCAGAGCACCTGCCCATCTAAGTGGCTGCAGCAGCAGGCACTGTGGGTTCACCCCAGTGGTCCTCAGAGAGGGGCAGGCTCCTGGGGGCACACGGGGGCCTCCTTAGAGGACAGGGGCTCAACTTGTATGGTTGTCCTCCCCCCGCCCCCAGTATAGGGGATTGAACCAGCAGCTACATTCCCACATCTTTAACCCTTTATTTCAAGACAGAGTCTCACTAAATTACCCAGGCTGGACTTGAATTTTCAATCTTCCTCTCTCAGCCTCCCCAGTAGCTGAGATCACTGAGTGCACCACCTGGCTGGATGCTTTCTTGAATGGCTTTCTTCTCTTAAAAAAAAAAAAAAAGTAAAGGAGGTCTTTCTTAGTTTTCGGTTTTTTGTGGTTTTTAGCCTTGAACTCTCAGTAATTCTTCTGCTTCACTTCCCAAGTGCTGGGGTCACGGCGTGTGCCACCACGCCCAGCTTCCTTACTTTCAGTACATGGATCGACACTGGCAACCCACACCTGATGCCAGGATGTCATGCCATGGTCACGTTAGGAATTCTGAGTTCCACAATTTGGAGGCGGCAGTGACAATAACACTCTCCCAGGTCATATTCAGGGTATTGTGATGTTCAGCCTGAGCACCTTAGTGAGACTCTGTCTCAAAAATATTTTTTTTTTTTAGAGGGCCGCGAGGTCTGGCGGGTAAGTAGATGCCAAGAAGTCCAGGGCGTCTTGGCTCACGGTTGGCGGGGAGCCATGCAGTGAGCAGCGCTGAGGGTCGACGGCCGGATCACCTAGGAGCAGGAATTGGGAGAATGGCTTCCCCTGGATGCAGCTCTCCAGCGCACTAGGTATTTCAGAATCAAAACTTGGAAAAATAATTAGGAATGGCTGTGGAAGAACTCCAGTCCATAATAAAGAAATGTCAAATCTTAGAAGAGCATGACTTTGAAGAAGAAGATTTTGGCCTATTTCAGTTAGCAGGCCAAAAACGCATAGAAGAAGGGCACGTAGATCAGTTATTAGAAATTATTCAAAATGAAAAGAATAAGGTCATCATCAAAACCATGGCTGGAACCTTGTTGGTCCTGTTGTTCGGTGCTTTTTAAGGAATGATAAAAGAAAAAAAAATATTCTCTAGTTCTTGATTTACTGGTAAAGTTATGTAATCCAAAGGAATTATTGTTGGGTTTGCTCGAACTGATTGAAGAGCCCTCTGGAAAACAGTTATCCCAAATTATTCTTCTTTTACTTCAGCCATTACAAACTGATTCAGAAACTTCCTAACAAGGCATATTCAGTTGGATTAGCATTATCTACCCTTTGGAGTCAACTGTCTCTTCTTCCTGTTCCTTACTCAAAAGAACAAATACAAACAGATGGCTATGGCCTTTGTCAGTGTTGCAAGGCCTTAATAGAGTTCAGTACATCTTTTGTGGAAGAAGTCATTGATGATAAAGAAAACAAGGAAAATGAAAACAAAAAATTAAAGGATGAATTACTGAAATTTTGTTTTAAAAGCTTGAAATACCCTTTACTGACAGCACAATTCCTTGAACAATTTGAAGAAGCAGGAAATGATCCCTTAAGGTGTTTTGCAACTGAAATAATAGATTTTTATTAGCAATTGGATACCCTTTTCCAAAAATTATTTTTAATCATGGAAGGAAAAAGAGGATATGGAATTACCTTGAATTTGAGGAAGAAGAAGACAAATAATTACCAGACTCTATGGCCTCTCTGGCATATCTAGTATTTGTTCAGGGCATCAAAATTGATCAGCTGCCAGTGGTTTTAAGCCCTTCATACATTTTGCAGTTTAATATGGGGCATATTGAAGTCTTTTTGCAAAGAATAGAAGAGTCTGTTTTGTCCAAAGGATTGGAACTACTGAAGAATGGTTTATTGAGAACAGAAGATAACAGTCTACTTTACCAGTACTTAGAAATCAAGAGTTTCCTTACTGTACCTCAGAGCTTAGTCAAAGTAATGACACTTTGCCCCATTGAGACATTGAGAAAAAAAGGGTTAGCCATGCTTCAGTTGTATATTAACAAGTTGGATTCACAAGGCAAATATACATTATTTAAGTGCTTGTTGAATACAAGTAATCACTCAGGTGTGGAGGCCTTTATTATTCAAAATATCAAAAATCAAATTGATATGTCATTTAAGAAAACATCTAACAAATGGTTTACAGGACCACAGCTGATTTCTCTTTTAGATTTGGTACTGTTTCTCCCAGAGGGTGTTGAAACAGATTTACTACAAAACTCAGGTAGGATTATGGCTGCATTAAATTTATTGAGGTATTGGGTTATCAAAGATAATGAAAATGACAATCAAACTGGATTGTGGACAGAACTTGGAAAGATTGAGAATAATTTCTTAAAGCCACTTCATACAGGACTTAATATGTCAAAAGCACACTATGAAGCAGAAATTAAAAATAGCCAAGAAAATAACCATGTTCAAAACTCTAAGAACTTTTGTTCTGTAACCTTTGTTCTGTAACAATGGGTAGAGAAGAGATCCCCAATACGCCTCCTGAAATCCAGCTTAAGGTCCTACATTCAGCTCTTTTCACATTTGATTTGATTGAAAGTGTTCTAGCTCAAGTAGAAGAACTCATTAGATGATTTCTTAATAGCAGCCATTCTTTCTGGGGCGAGGTGGAATCTCAGTGTTGTTTTCATCTACGTCTCTCGAATGACCAGTGATGTTGAACATTTTTTCGTATATTTATTTGCTGCTTTTACTTCTTTGTCTGAGAAATGTCTATTCATTTCAGATGCCCATTTTTGAATTGGGTCTTTGAATCTAGGGGGTTTGATTTTTTTCAGAAGAACTCATTGAAATAAAAACAAAGTCTACCTCTGAAGAAAATGTTGGAATAAAGTAAAAGTTCTACTTCCTAAATAAAAATTAATAAAAAAATTTTTTTAAAGGCTGAAGATATAGCTCAGTGTGAAAGCCCTGGGTTCAATTCCAGGGGAGAGGGGAGAGGGGAGAGGGAGGTCTTGGTAGCAAGAGGAAAAGGAGTTGAGAAAATGTGCAAGTTGGCTGACCAGTAATGCCTGCCGTGAGACCACTGAGGATTGGATTTATATTGACTGGTCATCAGTGATGCAGGCCATGGAGTGAACGCTGAGACTCAAAATGTTTTCTCCAACAATACAATATGTACACATGGGGAGTGATACTGAAAACCACTTTGTTCAAACATCTTCGAGCCCTGCATACCCCTCATCGTTCACTAATTCTTCCTTTGAAAAAGGACTTGGGCTTCCTCCCAGGCATCCACCCCCAGAGGACCAAATTCAGGGAATAAATCCTAATTGATCTAACCCAATCATGACAATTATACCTCTCAGCCAGAGATTCTTTAGGGGTAGATATGTGACCTTCAAGATGAGAAGTCTGCTGGAGGACATCTGCGGTAGGGGGTTTTCTTCCCCCATTTTAAAAAAGAGTCAGGGTATGGTGGCACACACCACTAATCCCAGATTCTGTACTCAGGAGGCTGGGGGACAGCCTGGGCAATTTGTTCTCCAAATAAAAAAACAAAATGATCTTGGGATGGAGCTCACTGTGAAGGCTCTGGGTTCAATGCTTAATACAAAAATGAATGAATAAATAAAGGTCAGAGAGTTAATTCAATTCCTTTATCTCCACTGGCTTTCCTGTGTCGAGATAGGGCACTAGAACTAAGGCAGCCAATTTGGGACCACGAGGACGACTGGGCTGAGGACCAAGCCAGCATATCTAGGATGGCCAAGCAGACAGATGGCAAGGAGTCTTGGTCTTTACTAAAGTGTTGAATCACTGAAGTAGGGAGGCCTTCTTGTTACATGAGATAATTTACTTTAACTTTCCTTATTCTTTAGACCTTTTTTTTGTTTGTTGGGTACTGAAGTCAGAGTGTTCACACTGAGCTGCATTGCCAGCTGTGGCCGAGCTCGGCCCTGAGTGCCATATTGGGGTGCCACCTGTAGCCAATCCCACCCAGCCAGTCTTGTTCCAGGACCTAAACCCGCTGCTTTGTTCTCCCTGACCTAGGGATAAACGAGGATGAGTGACAAAAAACACAGAGTCAGCTTAACACACGGGCAGCCAGGGGGCTCCTGCCTCTAGTAGGCAGAGAAGCCTCCAGCCTTTGGCTCACCTCACCTTTATTCACCCGAACACAAGCATGAGCAATCAAAGTAACACAAGATTCATCTGGCTTCCAATATCCTTAGTACATTCTCTGGTAAACAACAACCTCAGATGCCTTAACTTTTACCTAATATGCAGTCACCCTTGAATGCAGCCTTTCTCTTGTGTGCTCACAGAGGAGGCCAATTAGGCCTTAACTCTCTGGTCTTGAACATTCAGCCTTTTTAAATTTTTTTATTTTTATTTTGAGACAGGGTCTCACTGAATTGCTAAATTGCCCAGGTTGGGCTTGAACTTGTGATCCTCCTGCTGCAGCTGCCCAGGCATGCACCACCACTCCCAGCTTCTTAGGCCCTATTAACTGGATTTTCTGTTATTTGCAAACAAAAGCAGTCTAATCAATAGTCATCTTAGTGCTTGTATGATTTCTAAAATCTGAAGGACCGTCCCTAAAGTCAAAACATTTTTCAGTTATAGACTAAAATTCATCAATTGCTGAGTTTATCAATTTATTCCTTCAACAAATATTTCTGAAGAGCCTACAACTGTATTTTTAAAAATTCTGATACTTTTTTTTACAATTCAGAATCTCTGAAATTGAGATATATCTTAAATTAACAGCATCTCACAATTGCTCTTGGCTATGTGGCAGCTTTGGTGAGGTTGTCATTACCTGTACCAAACGTCAAAAGTTCCAGCATCAAAACTTGCAGAATTGGTGGGGCTAGGTGGCACATGCCCATAATCCCAGCTACTGAGGAACAGAGGTGGGGGTGGCAGGCTCTGGGCTAGCCTGGGCAACTTAGGGAGACCCTGCCTCAGAAAAGGGGGTGGGGGGCTGGGGCTGTAGATAAATATGAAGGCCCTGGGTTCAATCCCCAGTACTGGGGTGGGGGTCGCACAGTGTGTGACAATAGCTTGGGAAAACAAATCCTCAAACACTCGCTCTTAACCCAGAAGCATCACATGGCTTCGGAGGAGGCGTGAATCAGACATGTTTGGCAGCATGGTGACAGGGGAGTCGAAATAAGCTAAAGCCACATAATTGTCAGGCTGGCAAGAGCCCAGCACATGTGCCCCTTCATTGTTTTATGGGTTTTTTTGAGAAATGCTTCATTACCAACCCTCATGATTCCACCGAGGATGATAGCATTGTGAAAAATAGATGGCCGTTGTGAACTCTGAGTCTGAGAGAGGAGTTGGATTTTGAATGAGAAGTTCTAGACATACCTTAGCCAACTTATTTCACTTCTATTTTCTATTTTATTATGTATAAGAGTGATTTATGATAGGAATCTATGATTAACCAAATATATAAAAGCTCTTTTGAATAATATGAAAGAAAATTTCGAAGACACAGTATCATACCTTATTTGCAGCATTTTTATTTCTTAGCCATACATAAAATAATAGTGTACCATATGCTCAATGACCTGTTAAGGTAGGTGACATACAGCATGTGCCAAGCACTGCTAGGGTTCAGGGGTTACAGCAGTGCACAAATCAGACAACACTTGGTAGTTTGTGCAATCCTTTGCATGTCACTCAGGGACCTAGGTGACAGCTATTTCCTTTTATCAACCTGAGGCTTCCAAGGTTGTCGTGGGGTGGCAGTCTTCAGTCGCCCATGAAGACTTCTGCTTTTCATTGTGTCTGGAAGTGGCCCAGAGCACCTCCGTTTTCATTTCATTGGCTGACATTTGCCCACATCTACTTGCAGAGGAGTTTGGGAAATGCAGTCGGGCTGAGCTTTGTTGATGAATATGAACATGGTACATGGTACACACTGCAAACAACTGGAGGTAGAAGAGTCCCAGTAGCCCAGGAACTCCCCAAAAGAAAACAAAACCTCCCACCTGCCTGTCCTTTACAGACTCTTTTGAATACTCTCTTGAATATCAGACACACCATCAAATAGGAAGATGCTTGTGGAAATTGGCCCTATAGGGTTAAGGGAGCCAGTGGTACTTACGCTGAATCATGAATCTCCACTTGAGATACCTGAGGGTAGAAGAGCATTTTCAGGATGTACAACAGAGCAATGGTGCTGAAGTAGCCTGGGTATGGGTTTGGTTTTGCCAACTATGTGCTGTGTGACTTAGGCAAAGTACTTAACACTTCTGGGCACCAGAGTCATCAAATGTAAATGTGGCTGTAACACCTCACAGGTTCTCTTGAGGATCTGAGGGTCTGGGGAGCTGAAGCTGGGGAGGCCTCTGTGTGTTGTCACACTTTATAGACACCGCACTGTTGAGAGCTCTCAAAGGGAACATTCCAGGCATTCCTGGATCCTTTAACCTGGTCCTGACATTCAGCTTTTGGCCAGTTCCCCTTGCTGCCCTAGCAGCTCCTGGTGTGAAGAAGTTGATAGCAAGCTCCTAACGTTCAAGCCCAGAGAGGTGATGCAATTTCTTCACGTGTAGCCACAGGTGGATGGGAGCTGAGAAGATTCCACCTGGGAATAGCACTTCAGGCTGTGGTGACAGAGCATAGTGGCTCCCAAAGCTGGGAGGGACTCGGAATCCAAGTGTTAGCTCAGGGCTTCTAACTTTGGGCTCAATCAGAAGAAAGCTGATTCTCTGCTTGCCTTTGCTTTTTCGCGTGGTGACCTTGCTCTGTCCCACTGCAAACATTTGAGGAGGACACGGCCGAGGGCAGCCCCAGTGTGGCTCCCAGAGGGAGCAGAGAGCTGCTTTCTTCAGGGCCCTGGCATTCATTATCAGGTGATATGCCCACCCCTTGGGTGAATCACTGTTGTGAGAGAATGGGCTTCTATAATTGCCCATGTAATCCACCAGTGTGGTGTGTATGTTTACACGTGCATGCATGTATGCAATTTGCAACCTGCCAGGGCAGATGATTGCATCATGGGACTGCTATTGTTGAGCAACAGCAGGACCGAAGCCTTTTTTTTTTTTTTTTCAACTCCAGCTGCTGCTTCCTGAAGGCTGGGTTGGCAATGGTTGTCATGGCAACAGCCTGATGGGGTGGTCTTGAATGATGTACGCCTGTGGATGAGTCCCATTCTTGCTAATAGCCAAAGAAAGACAAAGCCCAGTATTTAGAGCAGCCTGATTCTCAACTTTTTGATTTAATTTAATTTTGTGGGGCTGGGGATGGAACCCAGAGCCTCACGCGTGCTAGGCAAGCACTCTACCACTGAGCTACATCCTCATCCTTCAACATTTTTTTAGCTCACATCCTAGCCACGAAGATTATTAAGCTTTACTACTTGTGATTTGAATGACAAAACATGAAATGATATAAATACTAATCATTGTTATTGTAATGATTATTATTTTAAGTTATATTAGAACATTGGACGTAGTTTCAAACTCCGCAGTAGCTTGGCCCATACTGACACCCAGCCCTCCCAGGAGAAAGTTCCCTTCCCCTCCTATCTTCTCCTGAATTGCTGTTTCGCGGTGGCCTCTTCAGATGGGCCTTCTCGCCGTGCCACAGTGAGTCGGTTCCACCAGCACAGGAGTGCGAGGCTCTGAGCCCATGAGCCATTCTGTTCGTGGGTGGAGAAGCCGGGCCAGGAGAGGCAGAGCTCCTCAAGCAATCATAACCGCGCAATGCAACAGCTAAAGTGTAATTGTTTTTCTAACCCCGCTTGGTAATTCTGAGAGGTGGCACCCCACTGAGTACAGGAAGATCTATTCAGCTACTGAAGAAAGGATCTCTGTGACCCAGCTGGACCTGCCCAGGGCTCCCGGGGAATCCTGAGGAAGTGTGCTTGGCGCCCCCTGGCGGAACCTAACCGTAAGGCAGGGGAGAGGCCAGGGGAACTGAGGGAGACCTGGAGTCCCCCAAACTCCACCTCTGTCACTAAGGTCTAACTACAGGCGCAGCAGGGCCAAATGATGCACGCCTGTAATCCCAGCACTCTGGGAGCCTCAAGCACGAGGATCACAAGTTCGAGACCAACCAGAGCACTTTAGAGATTTAAGGAGACTCAAAAACAGAGGGGCAGCAGGGCTGGTGGTGGGGGCCGGGGGTGGGATGGGGATGTAGCTCAATGTGAAGGCCCTGGGTTCAATCTCAATCCGCCCCTCATCTCCGTCTTCCCTGCCCCTCCCCCTCCCTAGTGGCTTCTCCCCAAGCACAGCCTCCTGCAGAGAGCTGCCACCTGTCCCACCTCACTTACTAGACAAACAAGAGCCTGGAATCTAGGAATTAATAGAGCAATAGGGGATGCCCAGCACCCTCTGGTTCCATTCTTTTTTACAAGGGGATCTTGCCCGAGTGGATTTGTGCCATTTCAGAAGGATGTGTGCTCTGTGTAAATAAATGAAGGGGCGTTCTTCCGGGTAAAGACTTCATTAGCATACTAGACTCAGGGGCAGGCTGGCAGGAACCTCTTTCCCAGGGCAGATCAGAAGGTTTTGGGAACTGCAGAATCAAGGGTTGGGCTGGGAGTCGTGCTGAACACACCAAAGTACAGAGAATGCCAGGTACCCAGTGGCAGAGGCTGCGGTACTAAATCAGTTACGCTGATTGTTGATTATCAACTGCTCCCTCAGGATGTCTCAGGAGTGTCCTTTGCTCTCAGTAGCATTTGGGTGGCATGCAGGCTGGGACTGTGCTGTGGTTTAGATCTGGAATGCTCCCCCACAGCCTCAGGCTTTCTGAAGATATTGGATTTGAGGCTGCTACACTCATCAGTGGATTGAGCCATCTGTGGATCATAGCTAAATGTGCTGTTAGGAAGTGGGGCCTGGTTGAAAGAGATGTGTCACTGGTGTGTGCTTTCGGAGGATATCTTAGTTACTTTCTCATCATTGAGATATAATATCTGACATCTACAAGAGAGGTTTATTTTGGCTCACAGTTTGTAGAGGTTTCAGTCCATAGTTGGCTGGTTCCAAGGCAGGGTGGCATGGCAGAGGGGCATCGCAGAGGAGAAATAGTCTGTGCTGGTTGCTTGATTGTGTCAACTTGAGTAAGTAACACCCAACTGAATTGGCTCAGCATAGTTCTGGGCATGGAGGACCCATACTAGGGAGGATTATTGCCAGAATGGTATAAAAGGAAATGAAGAAAGTAGGCTTGCTTCAGTTCTCTTCAGAGGAGTTCCCGTTTTCGTTTTCACCTTGGGTGTCATCTCCTAGCTTCCAGCACAGGCTTTTCAGCCCCCAACACTGACCCTTCAGCCTTCTTGTGCAGACCCTTTGGCCTCCTGATACAGACTCACCCAGGACACTACGCTGAGCTCCAGGCCTTTGACTGGATCCTTTGGATCCCCGGTATGCAGACAGACCCTCTGTACTCTTCCTCTCCTGACTCTGTAGGCAGCCATTGTAAGCCAATCTGTAAATTCTGGTTTATTTATGTATCTTGTATTAAATCTGTTTTCTCTAGTAGGCACTGACTGATACACAGTCCATGGCATGGTAGGCAGGAAGCAGCAACCCATCACAGTGACCCACCTCTTCCCACCAGGCTTCACCTCCCAACATCACACCCGGCTATAAACCCGTGAGTAGACTAAGCCAGACATACTCATGATCTAGTCACCTCCCAAAAGGCCCACCTGTGAGCACATAAGGACATCTAGATACAAGCTGTAACAGAGGTCACATCTCCCTCTGGGGCTCCTCCCTTCTCCCTGTCTTTCTCTGGCTGCCATAGGATGAACAGCTGTCCTCTGCCACACCCTTCCACCATGCCCTTTTGGCCTTGGAGCCAGCGACTAGGGACTGAATCCTCTAAAAACCATGAACAGAAATAAACCTCTTCTCCTTTAGGTTGTAAGTGTTGGCTATTCTGTCTCAGTGACAGGAAAGTGACAAAGCCAGATTGTTTCAACAGTGTGTACCTCAAGGATTCTGGAGCAGCCAGAACATGCTACTGGGAGGCTCCTTCCTATTGATGAATTTGTTTACCTCCATAGTCTGTATTGCCCCTCACCTCTTGAGGTAGCAGGGCTATTCCTTTTACAGTTTCCATTTTAAAGATGAGGATGCAAAGGCCAGAGAGTGCTGGTCCCGTGAGAACCTTGAAATCCCATTCACTCCTAGTCCTGCTCACCTCTTCCCCCATCCTTAAGTAGAAGAAGGATGCTAGGAGGAATTGATCTAAGTGACTGGTCAGAGGTGACACTCTAGGGCCATGTGGGCTGGGGTGGGGGTTACCTCCTCAGCTCTTCAGAGTCCCTGTCCTGGGACTCCCCTGACTGTGTGATCATGAGGTGGGTGCCTTGGACTTGGGGTGCCTGGGTGTCAGGCAGAAGTCGTGCTTATTTTTCTTTGGCATGTACCTCCTTGCACTCTCCTTCCTTATGATGGGAGTGCTAAGGAGGTGTGGAATTCAGCAGAAAAGAAACAGCCTACTTAGGTAAGCCTCCAATCTGTATTAAAGCATCCCTCATCTGGGGCAGCCTGGTCCATCAGGACGGAAAAGCTTCAGTAATAAACAGTTTGCTTTTACCTGGTCTGCGATGGGATGGGATGATGCAAGGTCTCTGGTCCAATCCTGTTATCCCATCCTCACCTCACTCACATCACACAGGGGTGACCTCCCTAAGGTCCTACCATCACGAAAGGCAGACCTGGGTCTGGAACTTTCCACCTCCAACTCATCAATCTCCTTTAGTCTCTTCCAGTCCTGAAATAATGCTGAGGCAAAGTGGGAGTATCTTGTTACTTTCTCATTGCCTAGACAACATACATGACACCCACAAGTTAAAGGAGAAAAGGTTTATTGTAGCTCACAGTTTGTAGAGGTTTCAGTCCACCATTGGATGGCTCCAAGGCAGGGTAGCATGGCAGAGGAACATTGCAGAGGAGAAACAGTCCATGGCATGGCTGGCAAAACCCAGCAAGCCTTCTGCACTTTTATTGCATCCAGGCTACAAGCCTATTGGATGGTGCCACCCACACCCAGGGTGGGATTTCCCATTCTCCACACCCAGAATTATGCTAAACCAGTTAGTGGACTAATCCAGTACCAACACCCTTAATCCCAGTATCACAAACCCATGACCCAGCCACCTCCTAAAAGCACGACTTATGAGCACATGAGGTTTTGGGGGAACATCTAGATACAAGCCATAACAGGAAGGATGGCTCTGGCCTTGGGGATCCAGGAGGAGTTCTTCACACTGCTTTTGGTCCCTACTTCAGTTCACTGTGCGCTGGTGGACAGGCTGTGCCACAACAGTTGCAATGCTGGGAAGCAGGGTGACCCATCACTCAGAGCAGCTGCCCCGACCTGACCAAGCTCTTTCTCCAGTTGTGCAGTGAGCTAAAGTCCTTGGGTACTTCCAAGACTGATGAAAGGAGGAAATTTATTCCATATCTTTCCTTCCCTCTTGCCACTCCCTCCTTCTCTGTCTTCTTTCCCTCCCCTCTCTCTCCCTTCCATTCCTTCCAATCTACATAGATGCAGCCCTGAGGCAGGGTGCTATCTATTGCTTCTCTAGGTTAAGAAGCATCAGAAGTCAAACACTTCCCCTGAGTCAGGAGCTGTGCTAAATTATTCATAGGCAAAATCCATTGCAAGTTTTAGAGTGATTTTTCTTCAAGGTTGTAGCTCTGGGTGAAGGGAGAAATGAACATCCTAACACTCGTGGAGGTGAGAAACACTGCCAGAGTTCAGACAGTCCAGAGCCTCCATCTCCTGTGGCCCTGCAAAGAGAAACACTGCATGGGAATTCACACTACCTTGGCCTTGGCTGGATGGAAGCATGGCCTCCTGAACTTGTCTGTGGATGGATGGATTCAGTGTATGAGGAAATACTTGGGTCTCATCCAAGCTCTGCACCTGTGGGCAGTCCATCTCCCCCTGTGCTGGACCACTCCAAAGGGCTTCAGAGAACCCAGAGTTACCTGACAGAGACCCTGGTTGGAGAGGGGTGGAGGTACCCAGCAGTGAGAGTGTGTGAGTGCTAACTTGCAACCTTCAGGCATGCCATGGGAGGGCTCCTGCTATGGGTGGGGTTGGACCTGATGTCCATGGATGACCATTCAAAACCATCCTGTTGATCAAACTGAGGGTCAAGATCTTCCTCACATCTGAGCATTTTGAAAGATTTCTCATAATTCTAAGATTCAACTACTAGAAATAATTTGGTCCCAAAACAGATTTTTTTTTTTTGGTACTGAGGATCGAACTCGGGTCCTTGCGCTTGCAGGGCAGGTGGTGGAACCACTGAGCTAAATCCCTGGCCCCCCCAAAACAGATTTTTAACTTTGATTCTCTTGGACTGAAAAATGGTGAGCTTTATCAGATGTTGGATTCATCTGCTATATTCTACCAGGTCCCCAACTGCTTTCTATTCTCTTCATTCACTCCCTCTGGTGCCCTGGTGTTGGCATTATTTTCCCATAGCCTCTCTTCCCTTCTAGATAGCTTTAGATCCCAGCAATTCTGGATCCAGGTGGACTTAAGTCACTATCTTAGCTTCATTACAGCTGTGTGACCTTCACCAAATTGCCTAACCTCTCTGAGCTTCAACGTCTTCGTCTGTAAAATGAAAATGGTAATAGCTTTTAATTGTAGGAATTTGAAGTTTAAATGAAACAATGTCAATGAAATGCTTAGTAATCCCTTCCAAAGGCTTTGTTCTGTCCTGTCTCCCTTCCCCTTGACCATAGTCTTCCCTAGACCATTCTTCCCTTCCTGCAACAAAGACTTCCAGTGTCCAGTTGGCATTTTTCTTTTTAGTTTTGCTTGACACACGGCTACTGAGCTATACAGTCTTTCCCAGTCTCCCTTTTAGCCAGGAGTTGCCATATGTCCAGGTTCCGCCCAGTGGGATGTAAGCAAAAATAATGTTGTGACTCCTAAAGGAAGACGTTCTTGGCCTGAACATCAGTTTTTCCTGGAAAGTGACAATGGTGCTGGTGAGTTAGCGGTGATCATGCCAATGAGGAAAACACTCTAGAAGACAGCCAAGTCAGATGGAAGAAAGCTGGGCCCCGGCCTGCCATGGGGCGACCTATCTAGACAGGTTCGCCCGCATACCTGTGGACTATTATGCAAGAGAAAACAAGCCTGTCCTCAACCTTCTGTGCATCCTTTAGGCCTTGGCTTAGATGTCTATGGCCCTCCCGTGACCCGTGCTTCCTGTGAACATTCACCACGTCTCCACTAGAGTACACATCTGTTTTGATTTAGATCTATAATGGTCAGGATGGGTCCTGAAAGGGAATGTTCCGCCCTCAGGGGAGACTCAGTTGTGTAACGACTCAGTCTGTGAAGTGTAGCAGGGGTTTCCACACTACATTAATTGTGCCTTGAAAACCTAGGCAAAAACATTTTTTTGGTAAAGTAGGTTGGGTGGGGGAGAAATCTATACATTAAAATTAATTGGTAGAGGTATACAAACCCTTTTGGAATTCGTTTTCACTTTATGTACAGCTGTGGCTGTTGATTTACAAATCTGGGCTGGGGCAGTGCTGGTGGATTTCTGTGGTCACTGTGTAGAGGGAGCTATGCACCTCCAGGACCAAGGCTTGGGCAGCCAAGTCTAAAAGCCAGGGCTTGGTTCGCGGCCAGACTTTCCTTGGAGATGTTTCTCAGGAGAGTTGGCCTTGAAATAAATAGGGCACACACGTGTAAATACTGAGTAGTTTCTCTAGTGTGAGAAACTGAAAGTGTAAATAAGGATTAAAATGATTAAAATGATTAAAATGAATAATTGATAATTTGAAGTATTAAAAGCTCCAAAGGTGTAGGGGTTGTGGGAGGGGAAGGGGAAAGGAAAGAAGGGAAAGGAAAAATTATGAGAAAAGAAAAAAAATGGAAACGAAATCTATGTAAATAGCGAACGGTGGAGGGGTGAAGGGTGCACAGGTAATGGGGAAAAAATAAGAACCAAGATACATCATGTACAGGTACAAGCACCCAATGATAAATGTAAACGTACTGTATACCTAAAATGTACCAATAAAAGAATTTTAAAAAAAGAGAGAGTTGGCCTTGGCAGCAGTGGAATGCTGCTGCTTTTTATTAGTGCTTCCTTCTCTTCTGCCAGACCCTTCTTCAGGCTTCTTTCTGCACGCAGTGGCTCTCATGGCAGTCTGTGGGGTTAGATGAAAGCTGGCCTGCCTCACCATCCAGCAGCCTCTGCTTTGGGGACAGCATCACTTAAACAGCATCACCCGCGCGCCGCCCCGCCCCTCCCGCGAGGGCGGCCGCACTGGGCATGCTCAGTCGCGGGGGCCGGTTTCTCGGTCGCAAGTGGAAAGCTTTCTGCACTCGGCCGGAGAGGGAGCCGCCGATCCTGCCCCAACCCGCCGGGCAGTGAACGCGGGCGCCCGGGGCGCGTGGCGCAGCTGCTCCTGCGCACAACCCCGCCGCGCCGGCCGAGTCGCCGCGGAGCGCGAGAGGCGCTCGGGTGCCCGCGCCCGCGCCCGGCCCGAGCAGGAAGCGCAAGCCACGCAGGACCAACTGAAACTAAGTGCGACCCCGCTGCGCCCGCCGCCGCCAGGGCCTCCGAGGAGCTGTACGAGGAGTAGAAGGTTTGTCACTCTTAGGTGACTAAGCAATTTCACAAATAACCAGCAACGTTACAGATCTTTAGGCTCAACTCAGAGGAAGTGGAATTTCTCCTGGTGCACAATGTGTACCACCGCCAATAAGCAGGAACAGTTTCAACTGAACATACCCCACAAAGAAGACCTAAGACAACTTCTGGTGGTCATTGGCCAATGTCAGGTCATATATGATGCCGTTCAACTCTTAGATAAAAAGTGTGATGCTATTGATAGAAAGGTGTCAGAAATTCAGTGCTCACAAGCAAAACACGATTGGGACTCTCCTAGGCAACTCACAAGACAGAGCTCCTCAGATTTGGAAAGAGCTGAAGCCGAGGAAATGGAGAGAATAGATCGTCTCACTTCATTTTCTCACTCTAAAAGTTATAGCCCAACTTCACCAGTTCGCAGACCAGAAGATAATGGTGAGGAAAACATGGCATTTTTGGATTATGAAGAATCACAGGAAATCGAGCAGGAACCCCTGCAGGAGGAGGAGCCATTCTATGGTGGTTCACCAGTTCCTAACCAGTGCTGTGGCAGTACTCACTGTACATGTGTGAGATATTCTGATACGCCTGCCAGCCCCAGGTATCCTGGCAGCAACAGCATGTCGCCTGCAGAAATTTCCACAGTATCACATTCAGCAACTCTGACCCAGAGATATTCCGGCCTGAAACGTAATTTGGACTTGAGCAGCTGTTCCGGGTGCCCGGACAGTAAGCATCCTAGAACATCTTTCCAATACTCAACTGATTTTGCTACAAGTTCTCCAATTGAATCTAAAACTGATACTGTGAAACAAACCTTCCCTGAAAACCCTTTTAACTGGTCTGTGGAAGATGTGATCCAGTTTCTGAACCATACAGATCCTCAGATATCAGGCCCCCTCACCTGGCTCCTGAGGACACAGGAAATTGATGGGAAAGCCCTGCTGCTGCTCAATAATGACATAATCATTAAGTATATGGGTTTGAAGCAAGGGCCATCCCTGAAGCTATGCCACTACATTGAAAAGCTTAAAGAAAAACAAGGTGTTTTCGGAAATGTAGATTGAGCTTACCAATTCATTTTCTTGTCCTTGGTTTTTGTTTTGCCGACAGTTCCTCTCAAAATGTTATATCCAGAATTGCAAAACGATGTTATAGTTAAGTCTACTTCTTGAAAAGCCATTTAACATGTTAGCATTAACATATTCAAACTGGAAGTTCATTCCTTCTGTGTTTTTATTATTTTTTATGTATAGTTAACAAATATATTTCATGCAAAAAATATATATTTCAACCAGCAAAACAAAAAACAAAACAAAACCAAAAATTTTTGATTTGGGAGAGGAAATACCAGGGATTGAAAACTTCTATAATTAAATCCAAGAGAATTTTACCTCAGAAGAGAATTTAAGGTTAAATCTGTGGCTATCATATCTTTCTCAGATATTCTGATACTGTAGTGTACTGTTCATGTTCTACCAATTTCCACAAAAGCAATAGCCATGTAAATTATTTGTCTCTCTATTACTTCTTTGTATAGTTTTATTTGTTCAAATTTAGTAGAGAAAACCATTTTTAAAGCTTCATCAAATGTTCTTACCAGTTTTCAGATAAATTGTAGGATATATGGGATGACCATTTTATGCAAGAAATACACTGGAAGAGTAGTCTGGATGGAGTCTTATTATAATTTGTTCAGAGAAATACCTATTATTTTAAAATTTTCTATTTTAGTTTGATTGGACATTCAAATAACTCATTGTTCACATCATTCTATTAGGATATGTATATCCCAGTTTTTAAAAGATATGTTTTTATTGTATGTTTATTCCTCATATGGGTACTGTTTCATATTTATATTTTATTCTAAAACAAGTATACACGCAAGTAAATCTTTACTTTTTGAATTTAAAATGGCACTTTGCACTATTAACAGAGGTAATGAGGAACTTTTTCTTACTGAGATGTTTTTATACTTTAAAAAATATATATGCATCATTTGCCATCCCTGGTACCTTTCAACTTAACTCTTCAGGGAATGAGAAACAATCTCTAGATTGATTTCCTTATAAGGAAGCTCTCTGTTCTATAGTGTTCCTAACTTG